>CM021104.1:295450175-295944329 GCA_007115665.2 Sequoiadendron giganteum | reverse complement strand
ACTCTTTCTAATTAATTCAACTCCAACATGCTGGCAAAATTAAAATATCTTCTAACAACCAAAATTAATTTCTATTTAAGTTAATATTTCCAAATACAAATTTAATTCCAAATTCTAATTTAATTCCCACTTAATTGAAATAAAATTCCATAATGAATTAAATTCTTTTCTTTCATTTAATTTTCTTAACATCACGTTTAATTAATTAATTTAATTATTTAATAATTAAATTCAACCCCATGGATTAAATTTATTTAATTAAATAAATTTACTTTAATTAATTAATTTAAAGAATAACTTCTATCAACAATGTATAATTTTAATTAAATAACTATAAACATAATTTAATGCAATAATTCTAAACATTTATTTCCAAATCAAGAATCCCTTCAAAATTAAATAACATTAAAACACAACAATCAACGACTCGACACACACGATTGACGACAGACTATGGCTAGGGTGTAGACTTGACACAAGTTACCTAGCTACTATCTCCCGTTCAACTTAACTTTTGGATCGACACGCTCAAACCTGTGAAACCAAGTGGAGTCAATGTCATGTACCTGCAAACCTGAAAACATAGTAACCAACATCATATAATATAAACAGCATAAAATACACACCATGAAAAGGAAATCACAGAATCGTAGGGCTTTCGCAAGTGAGTGATGCGAACCCGTCCCCTTCACCAATACAATCATCATAAATGACATTTCCATAACACTTCAAATAATCTCATATACACTAACATGTTATATTCACTAACATCATTACACCAATTAAAGCGTGTAAACTAAAACATCATATAAACCACATCACATCATAAAATAGTTCATTGCTCTATAAATAGCGATCAAATAACACACACAAGATATAGTATCTGAAAATCCAGAAACAAAAATCAAAGCAAAACAAGGACACACTGTCCAGTCCAGAAATCAAAATGGAGGGGTGTTACAGTAGATGGAGAGGAAAGTGATGACTATTTATTTTGAACTTGCTGAGTTGACCTCCTCTCTTAAAAAAATTGAAGTTTCACCTAATACAATAAAAAAATATACATGCAATGATGTAAAAAAATAAATTGTATAATGACATATAATCGAATAATCACTTACCACCATCTAATAAATAGTTTCAATCAAGTGTTGCATATCTTTATCCATTTGAGGTTTAGGTGCATGATCTTGAGTTGTTATCCCCTATGATAAGCATAAAGAAAAAAATTAGACTACAAATAAATATCATTCAAATTTACACTAATAAAAATGGGATAAAACAAGAAATAAAATATGCCCGTTAAGGGGCTTGCTTGGGTTAATCCTACTTCTAAGGAATTAGTGAAGCTCTACTGGGAAAATCCATTGGAGGGATGGTGGAAGTTGAATTTTTATGGAGCTTCTAAAAGAAACCTAGGACCATTAGGAGCAGGATTTATTGCTCGTGATTGGAGAGGAAATGTATTGGATTTGGGAGAAAAGAAGCTGGAGGAAGGGACTAATAATACAGTTGAAGCTTTAGCAGCATTAACAACTGTCAGACTTTGCAAAAACTAGGGGCTTCGAAAGTTCATCTGGAGGGAGATTCTCTAATAATTATCCAAGCAGTGATGAAAGGGAGTACTGATGCTTGGCATCTATAGAATGTAATTGAAAAAATTAAAGAGTTGTTGGAAGTTTTTGATGATTTCAATTTAAGTCATGTAAGGAGAGCTGGAAATGCAGAGGTAGATACTTTGTCAAAATGGGCTTTATCATTTGAAGAAGTTGGAGAAACGAGATTTGAAGATTATAGAAAATTGGATTTAGAAGAGGTCAATTTAAGAGGGTTGGTATGCACACAAGAGTAAATACAAATAATGGTTGAGTGCTCTCCAAACACCGAAGAAAATGAAAGAATGTTTATGGATTTGGATGGCAACACTGAACGTACGCCCGACATTAATGGCGATGTAAAGTGGTGAAAAGGGTGATGAAAGCACTATTGCATGAATATTACTTGGAGGGCTTGGACACAATCCTTGAATGGTCCATCCTGGGAGAAGGATTGGACATAAACGAAGGAATTGAGAATGTTGAGGATGAAGAGGATGAGAAGTGTATCCCCTTTGTGAGATGGCCACAAGGATGGCGTAAAGCCCGATGGAGAGAGAAGGTGGCATGAGGATGGAAATCTCTAAAGTTGTTTGTGGAATCGATGGAGGTTGAGGCAATAATTGTAAAATCCCAATTCGAAGCAGAGCGACTAGAGCGGAAGGAGCTGCGTCCATGGAAGAAGAAGGTGAATGGGGCTAAAAGTGAAGCCCTGTTGGAGTGCTCATCCAAAGCGTCTCTATAATTTTAACTCTCTGCAATGAATCTTGACTCTTTTTTTTTCTTTTTTGCTTAAATTTGGGGTTAAACCCAGCGGGGAATATAGGGAGCATAAATTTTGATTTTGTAGTAGATGTCAAGGGGTTTTTGGAGATAGTTACTGTAGGTAGTTTGTGAGATTTGAGACAATGGTTTTTTTAGAGGATGAATTTTTGGGTGGTAGGTGTTCTAGTATGAAAATCCAAAAGATGATGTAATTTGACTTAACTCTATCAATAAAATTAAATATTATTACCGATAAAAAAAAGGAAACAAGAAATAAAATATGAATTTGATTAATCTAGCTCATACCTTTATCAAAGTAATTAAAAATAAAATTATTGCAATAATGCCCACCTCCATTGTACCATGAATATTCATAAGATTTTGAAGTGATTTCATCAACTATAAATATAACATTATTTTTCCAAAATCTACATAACATTATTTACAAACATAATTATTAAAAATAGTTAATCTTACCTTAGTGAAATTTATATGATCATTCCCACTGATAGGCGCTAATGTCAAAGGTCCAACATCTACTTGTTCATCATCCAATTTTAATTTTAATATTAACATTCACATAAGGAAAGAAATAAATTACATGTATTATATTTATTGTTTATTTACTAATTACATACATGTGTACTCAACATGGTTGCATAATTCGGAGCTAAAGGGTTGAAAAATGTAGGACGAACACTCTAACCCTAAAATTTTGTTACAATCAAATTACATTAATTTTTAATTATCATAGATTAATATAGTTAATCTTAGATTTAAAGAGGAAATATAGTAAATTTAATTTAACCTTTTTAAAATTACCTATCTTTCAATGCCAAGTTTTCTATCTAATGGGTCATTTATGAACACCATATCATCTGGAATATGGATGTGTCCTACTCCTAGCCCCATGCAATCATAGCATCCTCAAAATCATAATAAGAAAAGTTATATTTTATCAAAGGTGAGGTGATTGTTAAGACCTAGGACCCTCACCCTTGTCACCCTATGCTAAAGACCTACTATGTTGTAACAAGGTTTGTTATTGGGAGTTAATGGACTCTAAAACCTCTACCTCAGCACTCTCCTTCACAATGAAAGTGATTATGAAATTCTTAATATTTTGCATACCAAGGGACCTTTATGTTTTTCTTGGGATTGGTGTGCCCTCGCTCTATCCTATGCAAATCTCTCGACTCAACCCTAGAAGTCATGCATGTCAAATGAGCTCGCAATCTCATTGAGGATAAAATTGTAATAGATTTTCCTCTAAAAATATTGTGGGACCTCATTTTTATTGCACAAAGGATGCTCAAAGGTTGTCCACCACCTCTCCCAAAAATATATATTCCTTATTGTTGGAAAGAATGGATAAGAAACCTCTTGGAACTATCATGTATGGTTGCATTAGTTCTTTGATCAATGAACAATGCACATAAATCAGATATCAATATTTTATTTTCTTTTACTTGTTGGTACAATTCTTTTGAGGCATAAAAATTTCATATTTCGTTCCTCTTATTCGACCACGTGTTAATTTTTCCACTCAGAATATATATAAGAGATGATATATTCCAATGAGGTGGTGAGCGTTGTTTGGTGGAAAATAGTTCCACTTGAATTGTTCAACCTATCAATCAATACATAGCATCATCCATATCTTTGTTTCCCTTCTGATGTATCTGATCACATAGATCTTTCCTCTTCACCCTAGACTTGACTATTTGATCCTTTAATGATTGAATGAATTTATCAACATCTCTAATATTTTCTTTCAATTCTTGAACTTCTACTTTAGACTAATCAAGGTCATCAAGAGCTACCATAAGCTACTATTGAAGACTACCAGAGTCCATTACATTCCAAGATCCACCTCAAGCTGCAAAACTTCTCCAGAGGAATTCGCTTTGATACCAATTGTTGGACTCAAGGGAACACTGAGAGGGGGGGTGAATCAATGTTCAATTATATTTAACAACTTCACCATTCAAAATATGAAGGCATTTCATCATTGCATAATAGAAAAGATGTATGCATTAAATTTAAACATCCATAACATGACACAATTTTTTTTGTGTGGAAACCCTGTTAGGGGAAAAACCGTGGTGGAGATTAATCCACAATTTGAGTACTCAAAGTATAGATATTATAAAAGGAATGCACTTGCATTCAGGAACATTGCCTAGAGCTCACTCCTCAGAAGTTAAAGGCTTATTGCCTACAAAATTCAAATTAAGACCATTTGAAGAGGTGAACTGAGATAATAGCATCTGACAATGCTAGGTATTAGTTTTGGTGAAGCTCATGAATCTTATTCAGGATCCGCTCTCTACTTTTCCACTTCGCTCTGCCCTGCTCTGCCCTTTATTGTTCTTTGCATCAAATTCGCATTACTGCCTGCTATTATTCACAATCACACTGTATATGCATATATCTTGCACCCCATCCACATCAAGTGATGAAAGTAATCTCTTATATATATCCACAATCAAAGATGAGTTCATTCAATAGTCGACTTCACATGGCATCAAAAATACTTTTAACTTGTCGGCCAGATTTATCACCAAATCATTATGTGCATCCTCCAAAGTCGGTTAAGACCAAGAGAGGACCCATAAAACACTTAATTCAACAATGAAACTTATAATTGATTTCATCTTATACATCCATGAATTCTATCTCTGTCGAGTTGGCCTTCTAACATAGATAATTGACAAATTAATGTACCGTACCTCCTAGATTGCTTATCAGTGAGTGCACATCAAAACTAAGATACTGCAAGGCTCTGCAAACCTTCTTCAAAGGTTCATAACCCAAAATACTTGTCCAGTGAGATGATTAGACCAATTTTTATACCTTAAACCAGATCTCATGTTCTTTGCTTTGTTCTATTGGTAGGAGCCAAAAATAGTGTTGCTCATTCAGATGCAAGACTAGAGTTGCATGACTTGGGTTTCCATCAATGACAACACCTACAAGAAAAAATCCTTAGCCATATGCCACATGATACTCATAAAATAAATTTATGTTGAAATATTTTTGGACATTTTTAGATATATCCATTATTTTAATGGGAATTAAGGTGATAAATTATTATTATATAAGTTGTAATACCACATATGGAGGAACTAATATTTTATTAAAATTTCTAAACTCTTTTGATTTTATGTAGTGCCCCTCCATTCTCACCATGGATATGTAGGTAGTAGGCCTTGGAACTCAGAGGTGAAGGAAAACTATATAATAGGGATAACTAGAGGTATGTGCTAGCAATGTTAAACAATTGATCTGTTTTATGATACAATATATTGTTGCAACTATGAGCAAGTTTGGTGGTGTTGTCATTAATGTTGTCATTAATGTCAACATAGTTCAGTATGTTATAGATTGTACATGTATAGTTGAGATGCTATTGATATGTTTTGAGTACATGCAGCTATCTTTATGATGTTGCAGAGGTGTTGAAATGATGAGTTTCCAAGTGTTTTTGAGAAAATTAATAAAGAGCGAAGTCAGAGTTATGAATGTGTTTAGAATGTGCTCTGGTATGTGCTTTGCATTTCTCCTATGTTGATCCTATGCTTGTGTGGATCTGAAGGTTTTCTAATGGTGATCTAGTGGTGATATATTTTGAGTTGTACCTTCAAGTTTTATGGGATGTGAAAGTTACGTTCACCGGTGTGTGAACTATTCTGGCAGAGTTGGTATTCTGTGGATTGGGAGAAATGTTTCTACTCCACGGTCCTTCGTTATTTTGTTTCAAATTGTACAAATTTGGAATATGTCTCATAATGGTGTTCTATGGGTACTGGCAAAGATGTGTGTGGTTTGATGACCTAGAAGTCAAGTTTCAGAGTTGTATGTGTTTGCACAGTCTGAATGGGCTAATGGAAGGAGTTCGATGTTCTAAGATTGTTGCACTTGTTGTGGATGTATCTTCTTGTTGGGAAGCGTATATTGTCGGGGATACAGATTCAGTATGTCATCAAGATAGGCATCTAAGACAGTAGTGCCTTAGTGATTTCAATTCAAAATCACAACAAAGACACAAACAACTATGCTATAAAGCGGAAACAAGCACAGTTGATCCCCCATTAATCCTCTGAGAGAAATGAATGCAACAAGAAACAGATTCAACATAACCAGATACCATGAAAGACAAAAAGGAAGACACAAAGATATACGTGGGGAAAACCCTTTCAAGTAAAAACCCCACACTCCAAAATTTCGAGCCATTGTATTATTCAGCAACAAAACCAGTTACAATACAATATCAGGCTCAAAGCCAAAACAGGAGTTACATCTTGTTCTACTAGAGAAGTAACAGGTACTCACAAGATTCCTCTCAGCTCCTCAGATGACTGTCACAGCCAGCCTCATGGCCAGCCCAGTCATTCGGCCTCCAAAGCTTCCCATGCCCAGATCCGTGAGATAGAGTGTTCACAGTTACATTGCCTAAGCAAACTGCTCAAACACCCTCTCCATCTCTCTACAAATCTCTTCACACCTTCGGCTCTCCAACCTACAAGTCCAACATCTACAATCTCGCATCATGCATCATGCATTATGCTTGCAGCCCCATGCACATGCATTCACATGCCCACGCATCCTGCTCGCAGTCTCATGGTCGGCATTCAGCTCGCACATCTCGCACTTGCTCTGCAACGTACAACTCTTGCAGACTCGTCGAACTTACTTGCATCCTTTCCAATAATACATCTCTCACCCAATATGTAACCGACTCAACAAGAGCAAAGAAGACCATCCGCAAATCACGCATCTGGTCGGATCTGACAGATCTCCCTACAAGGAGCCGCCCAGGCATTCAATGCCATTCCAAAAACGGGTTCAGCTCCACCAACCTTAGTTGACTAAACATGCAGCACAACAAGTTAGGTAACCACCCAATCACTATTCAATCAGGTGCCATGCATCCAAGACCCATCAACAATCGTAGCTGACAAAGCAACCAAAACGCTCAAACAGACATCGGGCGCGTTCAAGGCTTCAACCCAAACCTAACACTGCCAGAGCCGGAGTCGAAATAGGACTCCACCGAAAAAGCACACTGCCGAAGTCAGAGTCGGAGACGGAGATGGAACTGGAGTTGAAACATGACTCCACCGAAATTACAGGTTCAGGAACCAATTCGGTTCAGCATCCACCCGCGGCAAAGAGGAACACATCGAAAACTGGACTGACCAGGTAAAGTCAACCTAGGGTCAAACCAAGACGAGAGCACAAAAGATCGGAGTCGGAGACGAGGACGGAACAAGACTTTACCAAAAGTCCAAGATCAGGAACCAAACCAGTTCTGGTTCTGCCTCCGCCAACTGTAGGAAACAACAATCCAAAACATGGACAAAGCGGAGGAAAGCTCCCCGAGGAGAATCCAAACATCCAAAGGAACTAGATCACAAAAGCAAGAGTCAGATCCAGGGTCGGAATAGTAACAGAAACAGGAACATGGCAAACAAACATTTCCAACTTCCAAAACTAGTTCCACCTCCGCCAGAACCAAGCGGAGAGCAACAGACTGCCGGAGCCGGAGCTAGAGCCAGACCCAGAGCCAAACCCGGAACATGACAAAAGGAAAAATGCCAAGTTCCAATTCGGTTCCGCCTTCGCTAGAACAAAACTCGAAGATGCAAGAAAGTGGGGAGCGGAGCTGGAGACGGAATGGGAACAAGACTCGAAACAAGGCAAACAGAACAATGCCAAGTTCCATCCCGGTTCTGCCTCCGCCAAAACAAAAGACTTTGCCAAGGAAACAAGAGAATTTACCTAAGTCTTCAAAGGGGGTCACCAGAAAGTTGAGGCATAATTCCCAACGATCTCCCACTTGTTGAAGACTTTCAGGCATCCTCTAAACCAGCTCGAACGAGGACCAACACATGCTCTCACACTCCAATCAAGACCACTGCAACAACATCAGAAATATGTCCACCACCTTAAGCAACAGCTCCAAACACAGGAACACACCAAAGTGAAACAACAACAGTCTCAGGAATGAAAGCAAAAAATCCTCCAGACGGCAAAGGTAAAAAATAGCAAAGCACCACTCCAACCAAAACTCCAGAACAAGAAAAAATTGACCAGCTAGAAAAGGCAACCAAGAACAGACTGCTCTCATCCAACCGATCAAACCCACGTGACTGAAAATCAGCACCCACAGTTCATGCTGAAACATCCAACCACCCATACCTTAAGGGTATGACCTAAAAGTGAACTCATGCCATCAAAAGAAACCCACCCATCTCAGCAGCAAACAAGCACCCTGTGTCAACCAATCATAGACCAAACACATCCAGGTACTCCCACTGCAAGGGCACTGTCCAGATGAGTGCAAACAGAGCACCATCACAAATGATCCAGGCATACCAAGTCCACCAAACCCAGCATAAAGAAATGTAACCATGTAGTTCCAAGGAACATCCATACTGATCTGCAATATTTGCAACCACCTGCAGCAAGAAAAATTTCTCTCAACTATCTTCCACAGTTCTTCCAAACACCTCCAAAGCTGACTGAAGAAAGAAGCACAGGCACCTTCGTGTCATCACCCAGGTGACAACACATGACCACAAACAGTGACCAACCTGGTACCACAAAGGCAACTCACATCTAAAGTCACAAGAGCAATCACGAAGAACAAGACTACATAAGAGAGAAACAACAAATCAACAAGAAACATGTCCTTCTACAAACACTTCTAAATGCCAGTTGTGTCAAGAATGATCTTCTTTACATCCCAAAGGGAAAAGCCTTGACAAAATCCAACAAAACATGGATGTAAGCTCTTCAAAGAAGATCAGACCTACCCATATAACCATCTCCTTTCAGTCCTCAAAAGCACAAGGAGATAAACTATGTTTTCCAACCTTTCATTATGAATCCTCCAGAATCTAAACCAACTCAAGATTCATAACATGAAAGATAAAACATAAAGCACTTGAAAAGTATAATGGGTAAATACCTTTCACAATGACACCACTACCGAGCAGATCAAGAAGAAAAAAGAAACATGCTCATCCAAGATATACAAGCCACCATGGCTAACATAAGAGCATTCTCCTTCAAGATCTCTGTTGAATTTACATTCAACCAAAGTGCAGGCTTCTCGGACTTTCAATTGTAACAACAACATTCACTTAAGAATTCAAGCCTCACCTTTATTCTCCATGCATCCATGAGTATCAACACCTATCATCTCATGCTAACTCCAAACTGTAGCAATGCAATAACCAGAAGTCCTCCAGCATATGACCAGTGTACTCAAAGTAAAGAGAACCCCCAGACCACTGTCAAAGTTCCATAACCTAGAACAGGAACTTATCATGACACCATGATCTACACATCTCCAAGGGAGATACCATGCTTCAAGTGAACTGTCCATGGTCTTCAAAAGCAAAACAACATGCCAAAACTCTAATGCACAAGCAAGAGTATACCATGACATAAAGCAAACAACTCTAAACCAACATCACCTGTCAAGCACCACCAGCAACTCAGCCAAAGACTACCAAGGTCCTTCATGGCTCCAAAGTGCTGCACATCTTCAAATAGTGAACATGCAAATGCAAATTCTGCAACACCAAAGAAGACACCAGTTATTGCTAAAGCTCCCACTGAAACGTGACACTGAGCTTTCCAAGCACCATGACTAACCACACCATCACTGTCAAAATCTTACACTATACCAGTGTACCCAGCTCTCCATGACATCGTGATCCACATGCTTCAAGTCCCCATCACTGACTATTCAGGTCCCCATCACTAACTATTCAGGTACTCAAACACCATTCCTCCTCTCATCTCAAAACAACCACACCAATGCACAAGTGACCACAGACAAGGTCAGCTAATAGATCTGCACAACATGGTTACACCCTCGTGGATATAGACAGTCCACTTCCGAGTTGTCTCACAACAAGCATGTAGGTAAGGACAACCTACAATATTGCACAACCTGTGGATGCAACCAAAAGTAAACCTGCAAATCTATCATTGCACTGGAAACTACAAAACTGAGATAATCAAAGAGAACAGCCAAAGCAGACAATCATGACTCAAACACCAAATCAGCAACAGATCTGATTTGCTAGTCACGTCCACAACCCAAGCACCAAAGTCTAGAAAACCATCAAAGCATACCACAAGAATGCTGAAGGAAAAACATACCAACACTCTCATGCAGAGAAGAAACCACTCCTCAAAACCAGTCGAACTGCAGCTATCTCATCCAGTCACACCCCAGAAACTAGGATCTAGAAAAATATCAAACAGTAATTCCACAAAACACAAGTTTTCCTTGACCGTGCAAAACCTACAAAAAACCACAATGTTTCCATCACACAACCATCACAGTAAACCAAAACAATGAAAGAACAAGAGAATGCACCGTAGACTTTTTAGGAAAATCTACACAAAACCTTCAGAGCCAAAGACATGAATCTAAACCATGCAAGTGCAAGAAAGAGGTACACAGGAACAACAGGTCTGTTTCAGACCAGTTCCAATGCCACAGTCACGCACAAGCACACGAAAGAGCCAGGCTATCCAAAAGTTGTAGACCACCAAGGTCACCTCATAGCCTCCATGCAATCAGAGCACCGAAGAAAATGCCTTCAGTGCTAAGTCAGAAACACCCAACACAAGCACAATAATCCATAGTTGAACAATGACACAAGCTAGTCCATACCACCAAGGAGCCTCTCACACAGACGCCCAGTATGAACACCATGCTTTGCTGCAACACAACCATGAACACATCTCATGCCCTTTGCATCAGGAACAATGTTGCCAATCAGGAGCTCCAGATCATGTTGCCACAACATGAACCACTCCATACTTTCCCAGCACCTTTCAAACTGTATGTTGAATCAATGAAGCACACACTTCCACTCACCGAAGGACCAATCACCAACCGATTTCTCCAGACTTCCTCAAGCTTGCCAGGCTAAGAAATCACCACAGGAGAAAACCCAGAACTTCAGCAACCAGGAGAAGGATCTGATACCACTATCGGTATCATCAAGCCACGACCTCCCTTAAACATGCTCTGATACCACTTGTTGGTATCACGAGCAACAAGCTACCAGCTCTGATACCACTTATCGGGGATACGGATTTGGTCTGTCATCAAGATAGGCATCTAAGACAGTAGTGCCTTAGTGATTTCAATTCAAAATCACAACAAAGACAGAACCAACTATGTTATAAAGCAGAAACAAGCACAGTTGATCCCCCATTGATCCTCTGAGAGAAATGAATGCAACAAGAAATAGATTCAACATAATCAGATACCATGAAAGACAAAAAGGAAGACACAAAGATATACGTGGGGATAACCCTTTCAGGTAAAAACCCCACACTCCAAAATTTTGAGCCATTGTATTATTCAGCAACAAAACCAGTTACAATACAATACCAGGCTCAAAGCCAAAACAAGAGTTACATCTTGTTCTACTGGAGAAGTAACATGTACCCACAAGATTCCTCTCAGCTCCTCAGATGACTGTCACAGCCAGCCTCATGGCCAGCCCATTCATTCGGCCTCCAAAGCTTCCCATGCCCAGATCCGAGAGATAGAGTGTTCATAGTTACATTGCCTAAGCAAACTGCTTGAACACCCTCTCCATCTCTCTACAGATCTCTTCACACCTTCGACTCTCCAACCTGCAAGTCCAACATCTACAATATCGCATCATGCATCATGCATTATGCTTGCAGCCCCATGCACACGCATTCACATGCCCGCGCATCCTGCTCGTAGTCTCATGTTCACGCATTTAGCTCGCACATCTCGCACTTGCTCTGCAACCCACAACTCTTGCAGACTAGTCGAACTTACTTGCATCCTTTCCAATAATACATCTCTCACCCAATATGTAATCGACTCAACAAAAGCAAAGAAGACCATCCGCAAATCACGCATCTGGTCGGATCTGACAGATCTCCCTGCAACGAGTTGCCCAGGCATTCAATGCCATTCCAAAAATGGGTTCAGCTCCACCAACCTTCGTTGACTAAACATGCAGCACAACAAGTTAGGTAACCACCCAATCACTATTCAATCAGGTGCCACGCATCCAAGACCCATCAGCAATCGCAGCTGACAGAGCAACCAAAACAGTCAAACAGACATTGGGCGCGTTCAAGGCTTCAAGCCAAACCTAACACTACCGGAGCTAGAGTCGGAATAGGACTCCACCGAAAAAGCACACTGTCGGAGTCAGAGTCAGAGATGGAGACGGAACTGGAGTCGAAACATGACTCCACCAAAATTATAGGTTCAAGAACCAATTCGGTTCCACGTCCGCCCGCGGCAAAGAGGAACACATCGGAAATAGGACTGACCGGGTAAAGTCAACCCGGGGCCAAACCAAGATGAGAGCACAAAAGATCAGAGTCGGAGATGGGGACGGAACAGGAACAGGAACTGGACTTTATTAAAAGTCCAAGATCAGGAACCAAACCGGTTCCGGTTCCACCTCCGCCAACTGGAGGAAACAACAATCCGGAACATGGACAAAGCGGAGGAAAGCTCCCCGAGGAGAATCCAAACATCCAGAGGAACTAGATCACAAAAGCAGGAGTCGGACCTGGATTTGGAACAGTAACAGAAACAGGAACATGGCAAACAGACATTTCCAGCTTCCAAAACTGGTTTCGCCTCCGCCAGAACCAAGCAGAGAGCAACAGATTGCCGGAGCCGAACCCAGAGCCAAACCCGGAACATGACAAAAGGAACAATTCCAAGTTCCAATCTGGTTCCGCCTATGCCAGAACAAAACTCAAAGATCCAAGAAAGCGGGGAGCGGAGCTGGAGACGGAACGGGAACAAGACCCGGAACAAGGCAAATGGAACAATGCCAAGTTCCATCCTAGTTCCGCCTCCACCAGAACAAAAGACTTTGCCAAGGAAACAAGAGAATTCACCTAAGTCTTCAAAGGGGGTCACTAGAAAGTTGAGGCATAATTCCCAACATATATATCAATGTTAATTTGTGTTTTCATTAGGTTTGGCTGACTTGGTGTTTGAGGAATTAAATTTAATTAAGGAAGTGTGTGGTTGATCTGAGACATTATTTTTGGTCTTGGTTAATTATTTTTATTGGTCCACTCTCACTCCTTTCCATCACAGGAATATTGAGTTGTCGACCGAATTTTAATTTATGAAATGAGGCGTATATGGTTGACCCTGGAGAAAATTTCTAAGGTTGAAGATGGTATAAATGTAAGTCTAATTGGGAATAATTTGATGGTGATACAAAGTGATGAAGTAAATCAAAAATCAAAAGAGCAAAAGTGTGTGAAAGTGAGTTGAGGCAACAATAATTCATTGTGTTAGATTCCTGAAGGCAATGAGCTAAAGGTTTCTGCAATATTTTAATCAAGGTTATGGATGTGTGTAAATTGTTGTGGTGGTTCTTTTATTCTCTTTTGTATCAGTAGGCAGTGAGCCTCCCTGTTGGATAGTGAGTCCTTTTTGTAGGCAACGAGTCTTTGTATTTGGAAAGTGAGTCCTCTTCTGAGTAGTGAGCCTCTGTATTTGGTTTTTCTACCTCTTTATATTGTGAGTTAATCCTCACTATGATTTTCCCTTATTGGGTTTTCCACGTAGAAATCTGGTGTTCATTGTGTTGATTTTACTTTTTGTTATTTGTGTTTCATGTTCATACTTAATAACATAATAGTGTGGTTGTGGAATTGATAAGTGTGGAAGTTTTAAGTTTGAATTTTTGTGACAATTGATTCACCCCCCTCTCAATTGTTCTGCACCTTTTAGCATATATGATGTTAGATGCATTGTTATGATCAATAAGTGATTATTTTTTCGTGACCATTGTGTGATTATCATTTTGAATGCTATGTAGATGATGGTTTATGAGTTTATATGATTACTTGTTTGTTGTGTTTGGGTGAAAAGGGACAATGCCACATTACTCAATTGTGAGTACCCTGCTATGCTATGAATTTCTTTCATGGTGTGCTTGATTGTATGATCATGTATATGCTCGACCATTTTGTGTGCTGCAAGTTGCAAGTACTAGGCATCAACTCCACTTGAATTGGTAGGTTTGAGTGTGCCTTAAACCCAATGGAATAGTTGTTCAAATATAACATAAGATCCCCTACCCTAGCCATCATCCTCAAGGAGGATGATTATCTAGTCCGTTACCTCGTCAGCGTTATCAGATGCTTGTGGTTGGTTGGTCTTGTTTTTTGACCTTGGTTGTGTTTAGGTAATTTTTATTGATATTTGGTTGTTTGATTTAAATTTGTCTTATAAATTTTGTTCTCATTAATTAATATATTAAATAAATAATTAAGTAAAATTATTTTGATAAATGGATATAAATAAAGTTATTAATGAATATAGTTTACAATAAATTTGTGAGGCCCAACCCTATCTATGACCATTGTGACCTTTTTATAAATTCCAATTATGTTAGATTAATGAATTATTCAATATTTTGATCAATATTATTTAAATATAATATAGCATCAGAAATGTTGATGGGAAAAATGATTAAATCTTTAATTTTCATTACCTTAGAATATTATTGTGGAGAGTGTGCATGTAAAATTGAGAGTATTATATATTCAAATTTTGAAAGCATAAGAGAACATCAATAAGTGTACTCAACTACATGCTTAACGTTCTAGATTTTCCTTGGCTTAGCTAAATGATGATGGTAGTAAATGTTTTTATTAAAGGTGTCTTGACAATTTGATAGAAAAGAATGAGAAGTATGCAAATTTAGATTCTTACAAGCATCAAGAGATAAACATTTTTAAATTGATATAGGCAAAAGAATAAAAATGTATTTAGTTCAAGTGATTTGCTAATGTGTTTTATGTCTCACAGAAAAGGGTAATACTTGGGAATGAAACAAGACCCTTATAGATCATGAAGAAATTCAATGGAATAAATTCTTAACATTATCGATTGTAAACTGGAACAACTCTAACTGACAATGAGGATGCTTAAGGTAAGTTATATGAATTTTTTATCTAGTTATCTAATGATATTTAGTAATAAATAATTGCTCAAAAATTTTTTAGATAATACAGTTGAATAAATAAGTTAAGGTTGGATTTTGTTATCATTAGAGATAGATTCAAATTCTTATTTTTCATTAAAGGAGACAAAGATTATACATATGGATATATTCACTTACACTAACCTATTGAATTGAATCTGATTAAAAATAGGAGATGGCGACTACCAAGAACTTTGATATTGGAAGAGGAATTAATCTAAGAGGGGGGGTGAATTAGAGTAATGTAAAATTTTAAAAACTTTTAATCCTTGATGTGCAAAAATAAAAAGAAGATCTTGAGATAGATATCACTTTGCTTAATGCGATCTTTTTATCAAAACAACTTTGAAACTGAACTCAAACAATGAACTTCCGTTCTTGCAACTTTATCAAGAACAAATCATTGAACACATTAATTTTGTGTTTGAATTGTTTGGTTATTTTGTAATGATTGAACTAACAAGTCATATAACACATAGTATCAACAAGACAATAATTTGAAATATGAACATCCACATTTGAATTCTTTTAGACAAATTGAAATAATGTAAAAAGTATCAGAGCATTGCATGAACCACTTTGAAAAATGACAGAATGAAAACTTAAGCAATTTTAAGCACAAACCACACAAAAGAGAAACATAGATCTTCTAACGAGTGGAAAACCCTCTTGGGGTAGAAAAACCACTCCAAAAATGCCTTACAGGCTTTATCCAAAACTAATTACAATATTTTCAGAGCACCAACTCTGTAACAATGGTGGAGCTGCAACTCAACACCAATTAATGAAGCACCAACTTCACAAGAGTACCAACTCCTCTATTTTACCAAGTTTTATATGAAGATCGAAATAGAACCTTACAATTGCACTGAATTTTGCAAATACAAGATTTTAACAGAGTACATAGTAATGATTTTCAATAAATCCTATTACAAAATATACTAAATGAAACAGTATTAGCTATGACTGAAATTTTTGAATGCAATCTCTATAATGAAACCAGAGATGTGAACACTTTAAACCCTATTTTCACCCTTTTTAGATACAAATAATAATACTCTATTCTATATTCAAAACCCTCTTTCTCAAAAATACAACTTTTCGTAATAGAGAAATGGCTTATAGCCGTGTATTTATACAACATGAAAAAAACCGAAACCTTCAATGAGAAAAGAAACCCTTGAAGCAAACCCTCGAGTTAGGGTTTTGAAAATAACTAAAAGATATAGTTGAAATCAAAAATATTTTTTTCTTTTTTTGAATAAAATCAACTGTAATAATCTATTTTATTTTTGAGAAAAATAGAGACCATGAGAGTAAAATTTCTTTCATTTTTATTTATTGCAAGATAGAATGTAAATGATCTTCTTTTACCTTATTCACTTTCAAAGAAGAAACTTGCAGAAGTTACCTCATGGAGGTTTGAAACAAAATCCCATGAAATCCTCTAATTTTTCCTCCGCTTCCAACGCAAGCGAAGACCACCAATCGATTCTCTATAACTCACAGTTCATCATACCTCAAGCTCGTGCCAAGTCTCAACTTAGAATTTACAAAATAAACTACAACAGTATTTGCAATGGCGGCTAGGGTTTGACTATTCAACTTACAAAGTGAAATGACAAACAAAATAATAACTTTGCCCTATTTCCTTCACCATCGAGTCCTTTATCAGAATACATAATCATTTGGAATCCACAACAAAATAATAATTATTTTGAGTTCCATCATTACTGACAACAAAATGAAACCATCAAATGCCACATCTCTACCTACTCACAATCCACGTGAGTAATGAAAACAACTAACAATTCCATGTCATCATAATGTCGCTGCGAAATTCAAAATGGCATGTACTAAAAAATGAAACCCGATATATATATCAATGTTATGCACTGTTCACAGATAATAACTATGCCGCTACCAAATATAGTGTATAACATGTGAACAAAAACAAATGACTGTTGATGATAAATCATCAGGTGGAGCTCGATAAAATGACAAAAAATATGTCCACAATGATAAAGCCAACTATGCTGATAATAGTGACTTTAGTGAGAATACCAAATATGTCTATGACTTCATAAGTGATATTTACATAAAACTTAGTGGATGTTGATCATCGATAAGGTGAATTAAAAAACATATTCCTTAATGTCGACCAAGGAATTTGTCAGAAACTTATATAACTTATAAACCATGTGCGAAGATATATGTAAATATGACATATAAATGAAACTCAAATATTGTCACAATGATAACCATAGTAAGAAAATGTAAGCAAAATCTATATATAGCTATATGAGAATGAAATGGAAGCATGGTCATAGACAAATATGCAAAATTAAAATCTAGAGATTACCTTAGCATAGTATAGCTCAATATGTCGAACCTGTCAAACTTGTATTTTACCACCTGTCATATAAATGTGATCAAAACCTGCAACTGAGTGAAGCCTCTATCCAAGTACTGCACACAAGTCTGAATGATTAGTACAACCATATAGACTGAAACAACTGCACCATCCAAAACAATTGAATGCCATAAAACTGAATATGTAGCAACCGTGTGCAAACTGAACAATGAATACCAATAACCATGATGCCAATGTCAATGGAGCAAAACAAAACTATGAGAACTCAATGTCAACTCTGTGAGAAACTCAATGTCAACTCTATGAGAATCAAATGATGCCAACTAGAATGCCAATAAAAATCAATGTAACCAATTAGTTTTGACATCAAGAACAAATTCCACAAAGAGAAAGTCAACAAACCCCCCCTTTGTCCTTGATGGCAAAAACTGAGCCATTTGAACCAAAAACTCATATTTCTCCCCCTTTTTGTCACAAGGACAAAGGGAAATCATTGAAATGCCAAGAAACTGAACTGCAATAGGTGCAAAAATAGCAATGGAGTAGAAAACAAAAAACATATGAAGTAGAAATAAGCTGCTAAGAGAGCTAAAAATCTCCCCCTGAATCCATGATAGAGCATTAAGAGAGAAAAGATTGAGAGACAACTCCCAATCTAGATCAAATTCTTTCAAATGCCTCCTTAGCCAAAGGCTTAGTAAAAATGTATGCTACCTATGCTTGAGTAGGAACATATTGCACAAAAACCTCATTAGCCAACACTTTTTCATGAAGAAAGTGAAATTTAATAGCAATGTGCTTGGTTCTTGAATGCATAACGAGATTCTTAGAAAAAAATATAGCACTTGTATTCTCACAAAAGATGGAAACAGGTTTTTCAACAATAATAACCATATCAGAAAGTGTTTGTGCCATCCAAAGTAGCTGAGTACAATAAGATGTAGCAACAATGTATTTTTCTTCTATTGTAGAGAGTGAAATAGAATCTTGTTTCTTGCTATGCCATGTCACTAAATAGTCACCAAGGAAAAATGCAACATCACTTGTGTTTTTCCTATCATCTAAGCAACCAACCCAATCAGCATCAGTAAATTCCATCAAAGTAAATTCATTACTTCTAGGATACCAAAGACCAAAATCAAGAGTACCCTAGATGTACTTAAAAATCCTTTTCACAACAGTAAGATGTGACTATTTAGGTGCATATTGAAATCTAGAAACCATGCAAACTAACTGCATTAAATTAGGCCTTGATACAGTCAAGTATAATAAACTGCCTACCATAGACCTATATTTAGATTGATCAACATCAGGAGAATCATCAACTTTAGAAAGTTTACAACCAGTTACCATAGGAATGCACACTGCATGACAATCATCCATCTAAATTTTTTTTAACATTTCCTTTGCATTTTAATTTTGTGATAGAAAAATTCCATGTGCAAGTTGAGAAACTTGAAGGCCAAGAAAGAATGTTAGTTCAGCTAACATTGACATTTCAAATTTTGATTCCATAATCTTTGAGAACTGTTTAGATAAAGCATCATTGTTGCATCCAAAGATAATGTCATCAACATACACTTCAAAAACTAGAATATCATTACCTTCAATTTTCACATAGAGATTTATGTCCACACCTCCTCTTGTGAAGCCATTTGTTGTCAAGTGTGAATCTAGCCTAGAGTACCAAGCTATAGGAGCTTGTTTTAGACCATACAAGGCCTTTTTCAACCTGTAAACATGATTAGGCTTATCGTGTACAATAAACCCTTTAGGTTGTTCCATGTAAACTTCCTCATCCAAATATCCATTTAGAAAAGTAGTTTTGACATCCATTTGATATACTTTAAAATTCTTAAAACAAGAATATGCCAAAAAGATTTTAATGGACTCAATTCTAGCAATAGGTGCATAAGTCCCACCAAAATCAATATCTTCTTGTTGTGCATATCCTTTGCACACAAAATGTGCTTTGTTTCGTACAACCTTCCCACTTTCATCCAGTTTGTTTCTAAAAATCCACTTGCCACCTATGACATTTTTGTCATCATGTCTTGGGACTAAATCTGAAGTCTTATTCTTTTCAATTTGGCTGATTTCTTCCTACATTGCCTTCAACCATCAATCATCATTTAATGCATCACTAATAGTTTTAGGTTCAAATTTAGTTACTAAACAAAAGTGTTTAGCCATTTGAGCTTGTTCCTCAATTTTTTCCTTTCTTCTTATCAAGACCCCTGCATTTATGTCCCCAATAATCTGATCTTGAGGATGATTCTTGATAACAATCTTGGAGGGTGTCTTTGGAGGTGCAACTACTTTAGAACTTGAGGCATCCTCCACTTGTGTTTCATCTGCTTCAACATATTTAGGAGATCTATCAAGATCTACCATAGGTTCCTCCTCATCATCCTGCACATGATCATCATCTAAAAGCAATTTCTTATCAAACTTGACATTAACAGATTCAAGAATCTTGTTCAACCTCTTATTGAAACACCTATAGGCTTTGTTATGAGTGGAGTATCCTAACAAGATACCTTCATCATATTTAGATTGAAAGCTGCCTAAATTATCATCATCTCTTTTGATAAAATATTTACAACCAAAGATTCAGAAGAATTTAATTGAGGTAGATTTACCATACCATAGTTCATATGGAGTGAAATTGGATTTCACTTTGATTTGTATTTTTTTCAAGATGTAAATAGCTATATGAACAACTTATTTCCTATACATGTCTAGCAATTTTGCTTCATCTAGCATTGTCCTTTCCATCTCTTTTACTTTTCTATTCTTTCTCTCAACAACCCCATTCTATTGAGGTGTCCTAGCAGTAGCATACTGCCTTTTAATTCCTGTTCTTCACAGTAATCAACAAAATATTGAGAGGTAAACTCACATCCCTTATCTGATCTCAAGAATTTGAGTTTCAAATCTGACTCTCTTTCAACCATCTTGCGAAATATTTTAAACCTTTCAAAAGCTTCAAATTTATGTTTGAGAAATGTGACCCAGACCATTCGAGTATAGTCATCAACAAAAAGCATGAAGTATTTCTCACCATTTATAGATCTAGTCCTTGTAGGACCACATAAATCTGTATGTACAAGATGCAAAGGTTTAGTAGAAGAGTGTTCTTTAGATTTAAAGCTAACCTTTGTTTTCTTTCCTTTGAGACATTATTTACAAACTTCATTTTTTGGTTTGCTTAAGACATACAAACCTCTCACATTCTGGTTTTTGCTTATTCTAACCAGATTGTCAAAGTTTACATGCCCTAAATGTTTATGCCATAACCAGTTTTGTTCAACTTGACCATAAGGCACATGCCTTCGTTGTTTTTATGATTAGAAGAGTCAAGGAGATTGTAAAAATTACTAAGAGCTCTCAAACCAGTTGCAACTGTTTTACCAAATTTATTCTTAACTGCACAACCTTGTGAACTAAATGTAACATTGTATCCATTGTCACAAATTTGACTAACACTCAAAAGATTGTGTTTAAGGCCTTCTACATAGTACACATCATAGATAGGTGTGTCATCATTCAAAAGGAGAGAGCCTTTACCTTTGATTTGAATTCCTGAATTATCACCAAACTTGACAAATCCACCTTCATAATCTTCAAGTTTCAAGAATTTTTCTTTATCACCAATCATGTGGTTTGAACAACCATTATCCAACACCCACAATGCTTTCTTCTTGGAGAGAAAGGAAGTTTGCACAAGCATATATTTCTCTACACTTGGAACAAACTTGGGTTTCTAAACCTTCTCTGTGTTAGGATTATTTTGTTTGCATTGTTTGGATGCGTGACCAATAGTGTTGCATTTGAAACATCTAATTGTATTAGGAAAAATAAATAATTGTTTGTGACCAAACCTTGGTGTTCTAGGCATCATGAATATGCAATTGATCACTTTATGTCCAAATTTATTGCAGAAGAAACAATAACCATGGAAGAATGCACTCAATCTAAAATTGTCTCTTTTATGCTCAAAGGGTTGCTTCTTACTAGCTACCTTGGAGTTCTGATTTGAACATTCACCAGTGTTAAAGCCAACACCAGTCATGTCCTTGTGCTATTTTTTTTCTTCCAAGGATGTCATTCAAATGAATTGTGCTTTCATAACCCTCAACATGTTTCTTCAAGGTATTCACTTGTTGTTCAAGAGTTTGAACCTCTTTTTCTTTATCAACAAGAACAAATTTCAAATTATCAACAACTCTTTTGGAGTCATCTATCTCAATTTGCAAGATTTTGTTTGAACTCTCTTGTGAAGCAATCTATTTCTTTAATCTTTTTATTTCTTGAAGTGCACAAAGCAGTTCGCCTTCTAAATTGATCTCACAATTATCTAAATCAGATTGATTATTTGTTTGTTTATTTGATTCCTTTGAAGTATCAATTTCTGCCATGAAGAGTGTTTCATCTTCATCACCAAGTGAACCATCTGACTCATCATCAGAATCTTCTTTTGTGAAGAGATTATTTTTCTTTTTAAAGTTATTATTGAATTTCTTTTTGCGATTCCAAGTCTTTTTAAATTATTTTTCTGATTTATCATCATCATTGGATTGATCAAAATAGGGGCATTTTTCTTCCAAACCGACCACCTTTGCCACAATTGAAATATTTAAATGGCAACTCTCCCTTGTATTTATTTTTCAATTTTCTAACCAAAAGGGCTTCAATAGAATCATATAATTCTGATTCACTGTCTAAATCTTCCTTCTTTTCTTCTTTGAAATCAGTTTCTTTAGAGATAGAAGGTGTACTGCCAATTCTCATTTCATAGGCTATTACAATGCCTTACAAATTGTCCAGGGATATTGAGTCAAAACGTTTCTTTTCTTCAAGTGTAGAAAATTTTGATTAATATTTAGGTTGTAAGGTTCTAATGACCTTTTTCACAACTTCTGACTCATCAATGGTTTCACCTAAACCTCTTCTAGCATTCACAACTTCATCTACTCTCAAGAAGTAGTCTACAATTTTCTCATCATCCTTCATTCTCATTGATTCAAATTTATTTTTGAGTGTAAGAATCTTTGATTGTTTCACTTTCTCATTGCCTTGATAAACATTTTCTAATTTTTCCCAAATCTCATATGCAAATTTACAATGCATGACTTTAACAAATACATCTTTTGTCAAGCCACACAAGAGTGCATGTTTAGCTCTTGCATTCATTTCATATTTCCTTTTCTCATCATGATCTATGGGTTTGGCATCAGGTATAGTGTACTTACTACACATTAAGTTCCAGACATCAAGGTCTAAAGAAATCAGACATGTTTCCATTCTGATTTTCTAGAACACATAATTAGAGCCATCAAATAAAGGAGATCTTGTAACAAATGAACCTTCTTGTGCATGTGACATTTTGACTTCCAAGACCAGAATCAATCTTGGGTATGAAACCTAATGCAGGACCCTATGCTCTGATACCAATTGTTGGAAGATGAATTACTTTGAGAGGGGGGGTGAATCAGAGATGTAAAATTTTAAAAACTTTTAATCCTTGATGTGGAAAAATAAAAAGAAGACCTTGAGACAGATATTACTTTTCTTAATGTGACCTTTTTATCAAAACGAATTTGAAACTGAACTCAAACAAATGAACTTATGTGCTTGCAAATTTATCAAGAAAAATTCATTGAACACATTAAATTTGTGTTTGAATTATTTGATTATTTTGTAATGATTGAACTAACAGGTCATATAACACTTAGTATCAACAAGACAATAATATGAAATATGAACATCCACATTTGAATTCTTTTAGACAGATTGAAATAATGTAAAAATTATTAGAGCATTGCATGAACCACTTTGAAAAATGACATAATGAAAAATTAAGCAATTTTAAGCATGAACCACACAAAAGAGAAACACATAACTTTTGACGTGTGGAAAACCCTGTTGGGGTAGAAAAAAAACTCCAAAAATGCCTTATAGGCTTTATCCAAAATTGATTATAATATTTTCAGAGCACCAACTCTGTAACAATGGTGGAGCTACAACTCAACACCAATTACTGAAGCACCAACTTCACAGGAGCACCAACTCCTCTGTTTTACCAAGTATTATATGAAGATGCAAACTATTAGAACCTTATAATTGCACTGAAGTTTGCAAATACAAGATTTTAACAAAGTACATAGTAATGATTTTCAATAAATCCCATTACAAAATATACTGAATGAAACAGTATTAGATATCACTGAAATTTATGAATGCAATCTTTGTAATAAAACCAGAGATGTGAACACTTTAAACCATCTTTTCACTCTTTTTTAGATACAAATAATAGCACTAAAATAATAATACTTTATTTTGTATTCAAAACCCTCTTTCTCAACAATACAAATTTTCGTAATAGAGAAATGGCTTATAGCCATGTATTTATACAACATGAAAAAATTGAAACCTTCAGTGAGAAAAGAAACCCTTGAAGCAAACCCTCGAGTTAGGGTTTTGAAAATAACTGAAAGATACAGTTGAATCATTTTTTTTTCTTTATTTGAATCAACTGTAGTAATCTCTTTTCTTTTCGAGAAAAAATAGAGACCATGAGAGTAAAATTTCTTTCATTTTTATTTACTGCAAGACAAAATGTAAATGATCTTCTTTTACCTTATTCACTTTCGAAGAAGAAACTTGTAGAAGTTACCTCATGGCGGTTTTAAACAAAATCCCATGAAATCCTCTAAGTTTACCTCCGCTTCCAACTCAAGCGAAGACCACCAACTGATTCTCCATAACTCACAGTTCATCCTACCTCAAACTCGTGCCAAGTATCAACTTAGAATTTACAAAATAAATTACAACAGTATTTGCAATGGTGGCTAGGGTTTGGCTGTTCAACTTGCAAAGTGAAATGACAAACAAAATAATAACTTTTCCTTGTTTCCTTCACCATTGAGTCCTTTGTCAAAATACATAATCATTTGGAATCCACAACAAAATAATAATTATTTTGAGCTCCATCATTACTGACAACACAATGAAACCATCAAATTCCACATCTCTTCCTACTCACAATCCATGTGAGTAATAAAAATAGCTAACAATCCAATGTCATCATAATGTCACTGCCAAATTCAAAATGGCATGTACTAAAAATTGAAACTTGATAGATATATCAATGTTATGGATTGTTCAAAGATAATAACTATGTCACTGCCAAATATAGTGTATAACATGTGAACAAAAATAAATGATGGTCGATGATAAATCATCAAGTGGAGCCTGATAAAATGACAAAAAATCTGTCCACAATGATAAATGCCAACTATGTCGATAATAGTGACTTTAGTGAGAATACCAAATATGTCGATGACTTCATAAGTGATATTTACATAAACCTTAGTGGATTTTCATCACCGATAAGGTGACTTTAAAAACATATGCCTTAATGCCGACCAAGGCATTTACCAAAAACTTATATCATTTATAAACCATGTGCCAAGATATATATAAATATGGCATATGAATGAAACTCAAATATTGTCAAAATGATAACCATAGTAAGCAAATGTAAGCCAAAGCTATATATAGCTATATGAGAATGAAATGGAAGCATGATCATAGAAAAATATGCAAAATAAAAATCTGGAGATCACCTTAGCACAATATAGCTCAATATGTTGAACCTGTCAAACTTGTATTTTACCACCTGTCATACAAATGTGATCAAAACCTACAACTAAGTGAAGCCCCTATCCAAGTACTGCACACAAGTCTGAATGATTAGTACAATCATATAGACCGAAACAACTACACTATCCAAAACAATTGAATTCCATAAAACTGAATATGTAGCAACCATGTGCAAATTGAACAATGAATACCAATAACCATGATACCAATGTCAATGGAGCAAAAAAAAACTATGAAAACTCAATGTCAACTTTGTGAGAAACTAAATGTTAACTCTATGAGAATCAAATGATGCCAACTGGAATGCAAATAAAAATCAATGTAACCAATCAGTTTTGACATCAAGGACAAATGCCATAAAGAGAAAGTCAACATCTAAAACATATGTTAAGAAAATTCCTAAGAGGTGAGTACCATTAGGAAGAAGGGAGAACCAATTCAAACCCTTTTCAATACATCACTTAGTGAAGTTTTCAAATGTGATCAAATGTAATGGAAAGTGAGTCAATGTGGGGTTAACATTAAGCGTCAAGTGAATATAGTGGTGCTCGTTTAGTTATTTTGAGTTTTTAAATATGACCTTAGAATCTAGAATTATTTGGAGAGTTAAAGACTATGGTTATTGTGTAATGTGGTGTTTTTGTGTGAGATGTGTTGTATGGTTTAATTAAATATAGGGTCATGTCAATTAAGTTGCAAGTGGTGTGTAAAAGTTAATTTTCGAATTCAAGTTTCGAGGTGACTTTATGAGGGTCAAAAAGGTCATAAATTAGTCATTTATTGCTTTTTAAAAGCCCTAGGCATAGTACCTATAGGTTGGGGGCTTGTTTTCTACCATACCTTTGCCCATGCTTTATTTATGACCTCCCTTAAATGGCCTTGAAGGGAGGTGACGAATTTTGGATATGAAAAGATGGATTTGACCCATCCCCATTCCCATTGGTCTTCCCTCTTATTTATTAGAAGACTTTGGGAAAAGGAGGATGCATGTGCACCATGCTACTCTAAGAGAGGAAATGACTTGGTGGGAAATTTGGGGATTGTGAGGAAATTGAGATTGGATGAGATGATGACAAATGTCACCATCTCATCCAAAGAGGAGGATTCTTGGATTCTTTAAAGGCTTTAGAGTCATTAGGAAAAGGGGGTTCTCTCTCTTTCTTTGGAGAGGACTTAGCGATTTTTAAAAAAGTGTTATTTTCTTTTTCCTTTTATTTTGGATGATCATGCTTGTGATCTAAGAGAAAAAGTTGGAAAGCTATGGGAGAGAGGAAGAGAAATATATTAAAAGGAAAGCATCTTGAAGGAGGCTACATCTATATTATGATGTAGAAGGATAAGCCCTCCTACCTCAAATTGCTTGTAGTTTATGAAAGGAGTGATATGAAAGTTTTGAGTTGGGAAGGGTTCTTTGAATTGGGTTGTTTGCAAATTTTTAAATGAGTTATTGTTTTTTTTTTTTAAATTTATATTTTTGGTTGTGCGTTGAGTTGTGAAAATGAAAGATATTTATTATGGTGTTTAAATTTTTATTCTTGAGTTGAGGTAAAAATATTTAGAGTTGGATCTCAACTTATGTGTGTTGGTTTCACATGCTTCTCTTTGCTTGAGGGATGGTTAGGGTCTCCAATGGCCTCATGATGTCATATTGGTAGGGTGGAGAGATTTAATTCTCCTTTGTGTTGGCATCTCTTAAAGCATTTGAAAGATATTGTAAGAGTTCAATTTCTATTGTTTTTATCTTAAAGATGTATAAGAACAAAGGTATCATGAGTTCTTGGGAGAAATTTATCTGTATACTGTAATTATAAATATTGAGTTGCAATAAATATAGGAAATTTGGATAGATGATTGAGTTTCACCTTTGTAGTTGTTTAAAGGAATGTGTTAACTTGGGTTTTGTAATAATGATAAATTGGGTAGTATGGAATAAACCATCTGTGTTGAGAAAAATATCTTGATGAGTCTACTCTTACCTAAAGAAATGCATGTAATATATAGACACTTTAAAAAAAAATATAGAAATCAAATTTACTGTAGACCATCAAACTTTCTTTATATGTTCACTTCAAATCTATGTAATAACTAAATATTCAAATGAGATTTGATAAATCCCATTAGTTTTATTTAAGTTCATATGATCAACTAAATCTACAAGCTTTTTGTTGACTCAACAATATACCCTTATGCCTATGTAAGATTATAAGATATATTATATTAAATAAGTTTATTATAAAAATTATATATAATATCATTTCTCCTTATATTCAAGAAAATACCTTATGCCTACAAACATGGGTTTATATGTTTAATCACTGATATTGCTTTCAGGATAATGAACATAAAATATTCATGCACATAACAGATATAAAATCCAATATGAAATCTGCAATATATATCATTGCTTATAATAAAATTTCAGGAATAGAATATAATAAATTTAAAAAGTATCTTTAAAAAGAAATGATTTATAAAAAAATTGGGGTCGAACCCCCTTATGGGAGGTGCGGGCAGCCATACAAGAGGCACCTCAATTTATGGTTGCATTTCAGATCGAAAAAGAAAAGAAAACCAAATACATTATGCCCCTTTTAATAGGAGATCAAAATGAAATAAATTTATGCGGTATTGTTGTGTAAGCAGTGCACAAAAAACTACAATACAACAAAGA
Source organism: Sequoiadendron giganteum (assembly GCA_007115665.2). Lineage (NCBI taxonomy): Eukaryota > Viridiplantae > Streptophyta > Pinopsida > Cupressales > Cupressaceae > Sequoiadendron > Sequoiadendron giganteum. The sequence goes on along the minus strand of CM021104.1, from coordinate 295,916,207 downwards.
TTTATTTGTATTTTTTTGACAGTGAGCTATTACACAGCCAGTAAAATAAAATATATGCATTATCTCGTGTAAATTCATACGTCCTCAGATGGAGGCTGCGGTTTTTTTTTCTTATTCTCAAGAATTTTTAGAAACCATATTATTCCATTGTATACAAGAATAAAAATAATCAAAATAGTGAGCTTTATAACTCCCCAAATAAATAAACCCAATAGAAATGTTGCAGGTCATTATCCTACATAGCACAAAAAAAGAAACATAAATAAAATGGAATGATGGTATATTAATAGAGGAATAAATGAGAGTTTATGTTGTGTGCATGCCTCTGTAACCTGTAGCAGTAGAACAAGATTAAGGGCTTGAATTGTATGCTAAGTTCATGAAATAAATGCAATAAATGGAAAATCCACAATCAAGAGATGAATCTTCATCAAACTTGAAAAAAAAAATCACCTCAAATATTTCCTCCTCACCTCTCCTCTCTTCAACCATCAACAAGCAAATGAAAAATGAAAAAGAAATAGGAAATGAAAAGTTCCATTGGGTCATCCTCCCTAAAATCCAAGGGTGGTGATTCACTCTCATCCACTGGATGGATTGAATGCTCAACCACTCACTTTTTGTTTAAATTAAAACACTATTTAAACTAAAGTAATGAATGCTTTTTCAAAAATGGGAAACATGAGAAATTAATGAATGCTTTTTGAACAAATAGGAAACATGAGTTTTAATTTAATATTTAAGGAAACTTATTAAATGAAAAAGAGAGTTGTTTTAAATTTGTTTTATTGTAATTTAAATAACTATTCATGGGTTATTTTTGTTGACCTCGGTGGCATTTTTTTTGGCATTGCGTCAAATATGGTTGCAAGGTCTGATGGTGATGATATTTATATGTTCTTTATGGCTAAGGAGTTTTTACTATGTTTGATACTTTACAAGGCACTAGCATGATTTGCATCTTTGGGAAACTCCTAATCTTGTGTTTCATTGATAGTCTTTCATATTTTTTGACACTTTGGCATTAAGACCTTTCCTAAGGGTCATAAACTTCACAAATTCTAAAGTTTCACATGGTACCACCAGTCTCCTAACACATATGACGTAAAATCATATATAAAACCCGAAGCTTGTTTTAAAAGGTGAAATTAATTTTGAAAACAAAGATGGCTAGGCTTCGACATTGATCACATGGTAAATATGAATGAAATACTCTCGGATATCATGGCTTAGGGTTTCATCATTGTTGTGGGTGGTTGACAAAAACAAGTGAAATGATAATGTTGGAAATTTGATGGAATGACAATTGTCAAACGATTATTATTGAAGAAACACTCAAGCTAGCGCACAAGTACATTTAGCTAGGGTTTACTCTCAGCTCAAAATGGAAGTTTAACTTGGACACGAGTTTGCTCAGCCATAGATGAATATGTTAAAGGGTTAAAGTGTGTTTACTCTCAAAACCCTTTTGTGACTTGACCAGATGTTAAGGGTTAATGTTTTTCAGTTTCATTACCCGTTTATTGTCAGGTGTTAAGGGTTAAGGAGTTTTGATTCCACTGCTTATTTGCAATCTATCTTTGATTATGCAAGCTACTTATGCTATAATCTTGTTAAATCTTGTGGTTTTTGTTGTGTAAACTATGGTAAAATAGTTATCTGGTAAAAGTGGTTGCAGGACAGTTATGATTTCTTCGGTTCATTCTCTCTGGAAATATTTTGAACATTGTTTATGCTTTGTTAAATATATTCAGGGGTTGTTGATTAAGAAAGATATAATTGGTAGTTGTTGATTTAATACTCTGTTAAGATTTATTCATCTCAGTAATATGTAAAGAGTTATATCTCTTGAGATTTGGTATCTATACTTGAAAGCATTATAAAAAAGGATGAAAAGCACTTGTAGTGCATTGAGACAGTATTTGTACTTTTGCCTCTAAATCTTAAGTGATGCAAGATCAGAGGATGTTATAGAGAGAAAAAAATATAATACTTTGTGTATGAAATTCAAACAATGATTGGAAGATATTGATTGATATATAGCCAGTGAGGCACTTTCTGTCAGTGAGACATATCAATCAGCTAGTTAGGTATTGTAAACAGTGAGTTTTTGAGATTAAGTTGATGAGGCATTTTTGAGTGGTTTTTCTACCCAATGAGTGTTTTCCACTCAGGAAAAACATAGTGCTATAATCTTATTGTCTTGGTTTGATGATATTACGTGTTTAATTACTTTAATGTTTGTTTCGTGATTACATTCAATTTATGAATGTTTTAATCATTGAAATAGTAAGAGCACATAGTGTTTCATTTTTTTTTTAAAGGAAAAAGTAATCTAAGACACTTATTCACCCCCCCCCCGTCAGTGTCTTCACCACTCCAACAAGTGGTATCAGAGCCAAACCCTTGATTAATCAAGTCTAATTGACTTAAGGGTTCCTGGTATTGGATTGTTATGTCTGATATGGAAAAAAGTATGAGGAGTAATGAAGAAGAGACCTTAAACAATAACTGAGAAATGATAGAGTATCCTACATTTAGAACACCTTAGTTTGAAGGTACCAACTTTATTTTTTGGAAACGTAGAATGGAGACATATTTGTCTTCCTTAGGGTTTGATGTGTGGGCAGTAGTAGAGAGAGGTTGCATTGTATCTATGACATCTCCTTCCACACATGAGGAGAAGAAAGCTCTTGAATTCAATGATAGGGCTATAGATGTTATTTTCAATAGCTTGCCAAATGAAATTATTGCTAAGGTTATGCATTGTAGGGATGCAAAGGAATTTTGGGATAGATTGACTGAAATGAATCAAAATGGTGAGTTCCAAGAGGAGATATCTTTGACTCTCAAAACCCTTTTGTGACTTGACCAGATGTTAAGGGTTAATATTTTTCAGTTTCATTACCCGTTTGTTGTCGGGTGTTAAGGGTTAAGGAGTTTTGATTTCACTGTGTATTTGCAATCTATATTTGGTTATGCGGGTTGCTTATGCTAGAATCTTGTTAACTCTTGTTTTTTTGTTGTGTACTCTATGGTAAAACAATTATTTGGTAAAAGTGGTTGCAGGACAATTATGATGTCTTCGGTTCATTCTCATTTCAAAGATTTTGAACATTATTTATGCTTTGTTGAATATATTCAATGGTTGTTGATTAAGAGAGATACAATTGGTATTTGTTGATTTTATACTCTTTTAAGAGCTATTCTTCTCAGTAATATGTAAAGAGTTGTATCTGTTAGAATTGGCTATGGCTGCCAAGATCTTGAGACCAAATGGAAAGCACAAAGAAGAGAGAATAATGTGACAAGAATAAACTGTATTCTTATCAATATGATTCACTGATATGAAGTAATTGTTTACAATGAGAGAGACCCCTTGATTATATAGCCAAGGTGAGAACATAAGAAGGGCATAAGAATATGACAAGTGTCATAATCTTATGGCATGAGACAACTATGAAAAGCTATCACTCCACCTAAAGTGGAAAAGTGATAATGTGATAATCACCACAAATGGTGGATCACCCACAAAAGGTGGAGAGTTAATCACATGATATGTCCACGAAAGGTGGAACTGAAAAATTAATAACATGATAAGTCCACCAAAGGTGGGAAAGCTCCAACTACCTCCTATGTAGTCCCTAAGTAAACTTAACTAAGGTGTAATTATGACTTAGGACAAGGTACACCACATTTAATTACACCAACACCCCCCTTAAGTGCAACTTAAGGAGAATGTACACAAAAAAAAACAATGCAAGATGGGTCTTGGCAACGAGGCCATGTTAGGTACCCATGTACAAATGCAATGCAATCTCTCACAAATGGAGAAAAGGAGAAAACCCAGTGGGACAAAACTCTTCCCCAAAAGAGAGATTGAATACAATAATGATATCCATCACAAATCCAATCAATCTCCATCCACACATAGGATGAAAAGAGAGACCATTTAGCCCCCCATAATGAGATAACCTGCTACAAGAGAAGCACTGGAAGTACACTGTGGAGGAACACTAGAATTTTGAATGTTGCAAGCAAAGAAAGATACTTTTGTTTGCTATTGAAACCCTATGTGAGTCACTAATTGACTCAAAGTGGAATCATGATAAAGCAACAGCAGAGTCGATGCCAAGGAACACTGGAAAACTCACAAACTAGAACAGTTCTGGAATCTATGAAGCAATAGGCGATTGAGAAATGATTTGAAACTGAAATGAAGTGTAGAGAAAATGCAAACCTGGTGAACACAAAAAAGGAAATAGTGCATGCATTGATGAATGTTCACATCTGCCTCCATGATGAAAAATAACCTCAAATTTGTGTAGATGACCAAATCTGAAAAAATGGCCTACACCACTGTGAAGTACTCAAAATTTAGTTTGCAGGAAACAAATTTTCTAGCAAAAAATATTTATTTCTGATTTGATTTTTGAAAAATCTACTCACTATTTGTAGACAAAAACAGAAATCCAGAAATCGTTTTTTGATCCAACAAGCAGAAGATGAGAAAATGATATTTTTTTAACCTTTAGCTGGGAGAAAAATGACGTGTGCTACTTTTTGTACAACAACTTCCTCTAGATATGTGCAAGATTTGCAAAATCTAAAAGATACCCAATTCAGATTTTGACCCTGGCTACAAAACCCAAAAATCATTTTTCCTGCAAATGAGTGAAAGTTTGATTTTTGAAGCAAACATGATGACGGCTCCAATAAAAAATGGCTTGCAACGAACCCTTGTTTGCCAAAAATGCAAATGGTGATCAAATTGAGTGAACCAAAAGCAAAATCTAACGTTCTCGAGCCTCGTGGACGCAATGGTGAGCTCAGATTTGCACCAGCAAGCTCTAATTTGCACCAACAAGCTTTGATTTGAACCTGCAATAAAAAGCCAAAAATGGAACCTCCCCAAATTTGGTATCTCTCTTCAGAAAAAGACTTTACAATGGCACCCAACATGCTCTGATGCCATGTTAGTGTAACATAGAATAAATGAAAATTTGCATCAAAGGATAGTTAAATCTAATATAACAAGTATTAATCTAAATCAAACAATTAAGAACGAATAAAAATGATAACTAGAACAGTCTCACCGAATATCCGTCCACTTCTTTGAATTATCTTGATTGTCCTTCTCCATTTTCCTGTATCAGTATTCTTGCCCTCAGATTTTTAGTATTGATGCAAGCATAGCCTAGATGTATTGTCTAGGCAAAATATCAAAGATAATAGGTTCTTCTCAAAAATTATTGATTTCAGAAGGAGGAATAATGACAATGATAGGTCAATTTATAGAAATTGGATTTTCGAACGATCGGCTCATATTCGAAAGAGAGATCAACAATCAAGATTGTTGAATTCCATGCGATGTGAGTTCTGTGTCAGTTAGAACATGAGTTGGGAAATTCTGTAGGATAAAGATTTAATTAGAATAATAAATTAATCTGGTGTTAAGACTATTCAAAAATAGAAAGAACACGAGTTCAAGATTAAATAAATGATTTAATCTTTGCTGGTAAGTCTTCGAAAACAGAAGAATTAGACTTTGAATGAAAAAGACAAAGTTAGAACTCGAAGAATAATTTGTTCGAATGCACACATGAATTAATTAATTAAATAAAGATATTTAATTCATAAATATGTTCATGCATATGAGTTAGAACTAGTTAACTGACTGGTTGTGACAGAGAGTCCTTTTGCAGAGACGATCAGATATCGAATCCAGAGATAATTGGCGGATTTAAATAGATCTCGAGTCAGATGGTGAGTGAATAATTAGATAACTGGACGATAGAAGAATGTGATAGAAATAATTAATTATGAATTAAATGTTAATTTAATTCAATATTCGAAATTGAAAGATTTAATTAAATAAATAATAATTTATTTAATTGAGTGTTGAAAAGATTAATTGAATAATTAAATAATGAATATTTAATTATAGTTGAAATATGATAAGGGGTTAATTAAATAATAAATTACTTAATTAAGAAAGAGAATTAATTAATTAGCGACATAATTAAATAAATATGATTTATTTAATTAATCAAGTTGAATAAGGGTCATAATGAATTAATTAAAAAAGGTTATTTAATTAATAGAGGAAATATGTGTTTAGAAAGTAATTAAATAATTAACATTATTTAAACATGACCATGGATATTAGAAAATTATGTTGAAAGTGGTACTCACAAGCCTAGACCAATTTTCGGTGTCTACAGTTTGCCCCTCTTTGATACAATATTGTTTCGGCATTGTGTCAAAGAAAATATGCCCCGATCGTGCCCCGGTATGAAATAGGTTAGGGTATGCCCCCTTGGGAAAATTGAATATTTTTTTGAAAAATTTCAAAAAAATTAGAAAATATTCTCGATAAGTCAATTTGATGGTCAGAAATGCTATGGAATTGATGGAATTGAATTTTGAAGTGTTATGGATGTGTATGAGTCAATAGAAGTTGGAAGTTTAAGCGACCAATAGACAAGGTCAGAAGAAATGCCACCCAAACCCTAGGTATAAATAGAAATTAGGTTGAAAACCAATTCATTTGCACCCAAAAGAGTTGAAGAATTGAGGATTGAGCTTTGAGTATTGGACAAAGATGTCTCCAATTCCCTACGTTGTGCATCACAGATATCGGATCCGGACCTTCAGACAACTAACCAACGCAGGACCCCCGATATGTACCCTAAAACAAGCTCTTGAAATTTCATTTTGCACTTAGTTTTAGGCACTTAAAAATAATTTTGCACATGTGGTCTTTCGCTTTCAACGCATATGCATTTGTACACAACAAATATGGGTTCGTACACAACGCATCTGCTTGTGCAACGACGCATTTGCAAAAATACGTCTAGGCTTATTTAGGTCATTTAGGCATTCAACGCAAATGAATTTTAATGCACCGGATTCGGTATTCTGCATCACATTTTTGTTTTGGATAGGTGCATGTAGGATAATGTAACACAATTGATATTTTCAAACGCATATGCATATACCTGAGCAGATAGATTTGTACAACATATGAATTTTTTGAGACGCATTTGCTTGGTTTTGAATTTGAGTGATTTTTGCAATGCATTTGAGATGAGCGACGCAAATGACTTGTTTTGCAACATATGTGTAAACCAGCACTGCATTTGATTTTGTGAACCGCATTTGGCTGTCAAAATTTTTTAAAAAAATTCAGAGAAAAAAAAATTTGAAAAATTTGACATTTTACATCATGGTTGAATGCACTTTGCAGGTTATCTTAGATCCTATCTATACCCGAGAGACACAACCTGATACATTTGAGCTAAGAGAGCGATTGGTTAGTGCAGAGACATGATTACTATGGATACTGGGACTACATCATGTGCTAACTATGCCTACGATTCAGGCAAATAGAGGTATGCTTACTACCTTGTGTGAGCGATGACATTTAGAGACCTCATCGTTTCATTTGCTGACTGGTGAGGTGACTGTTACCTTAAAGGATGTATATAGGATCCTTCGATTGCCCATCAAAGGAGAGAGGGTTATGTACGAAACACAACGTGGGTACAGTGAGATCACCAGATTCTATGTTTTTAATGATATTAGGAGATTAGGGATAGAGCATTATGAGATCAGATAGTAGGTATTAGTTGATAAGTATGAGAGGATAGATTGTATTCTATGTAGATTGATTGGGGGGATAGTTCTTCCTGACCGTCGAGGTCATGGATTTCCTATTGGGTGGGGAGAGATGCAAGTTGGGATGTTAGAGATGGAGGTTGTGTATGACTGGGGTCCCTGTCTGTTAGGCATGCTATACTTTCATTTACATGATATAGTGTACAGAGATGCACAATCTATGAGCTACGGTACCACTCTTCTCATGGTTTGGGCATGGGAGCGTATTGCTATATTTTGTCCTCCTGTTACTGCAAAGCGAGAGGCTAGATCTCCCTATGTTTTTTGGTATACGAGAAACATTACTCAGAGTCATGTAGGAGACATAAGTTCTTGGAGACATGCACTGGACACATCGGTTCAATTTACGTGGAGGCCATACATGGATTACGAGAGATGGTCAGATGAGGACATGCATTTGACCTACTGTCGGCAGACACAGTACCTGATTGGTAGGACTATTTCGAGTGTACATATTATAGAGAGACATCTAGACCGTGTATTGAGATAGTTTGGGGAGGTTCAGGATGAGCCTAGAGGGTAAGCAAAGTTTTCTCGATCTTCTAGAGAGGTTCCTTACTAGGGGCCTATGATACCAGTGACTACTATAGAGGCAGAGATTCAGGCTTTATAGCCTTTACAGTGGGGTTGGCGCGGCGGAGCAGCGGATCTTAGGACTACAACTACATATGATACCTAGTGGGCAGAGCATCGTCCTGTGCCTTACACAGATCCAGATCAGTTGGCACTAGTAGAGAGATGAGGGATAGGGTTGAGAGGGTGGTGTAGAGGTAGAGGTGGTGATAGAGGTGGTGGTATGGGTGGTGGTGATGATGGCAAAGGCAGTTGTGGTAGACGAGGACGAAGAGGTGGATTATCACCTATCCGAGAGGTGGAGGTGGAGGATGTATCGATGTTGGACCTAAGAGGTGGAGCAGAGGCATAGGTTGGAGGTGAGCATCCTGCCAAGGAGGCAGTAGCAGAGGAGCATGTAGGGGTAGAGATTGGCAGAGAGTACCTTGCAGAGGAGGAGGAGGTCAAGAGAGAGTATATGGATATGATTTCCTATATATGCAATGAAGATGTCTAATGTTCCTATCTATATGATGTACTATATATAGACATACGATAATGTTTACATAATGCTTATAGAATGTATGCATATGCAGATTATCTAATTTTTTTGTTGTGTCACAGGACTCTATCATTATGTAGGAAAGGAGAAATGTTAGCACGGATGATTTTAGAATGTTAGTAAGAAACAACGAAAGTTGATTGAAAGACATATGATCTTTGATATTTTTCCATATATACTAAGCTTACATTTTTATCATCATTGGGCGGGACTGACACAAATGGATAGTACACACCATGATATGACATAAACCATAGTGTACAAAGTCATCCATCTACGAAAAACAGACAGTTGTAGACAAGGAGTGTCTTAACTCATACTAAGGACAAAATTGCCCCAGTCATTTTGTCTAGACAAACCAAAGACATCAAACAAATAAAAGACGGTTCATGAGACATCATTGCTCCTCTAAATCCATGATAGGACATCCTTGAGGAAACTAGTAACATGACTCAAAATCCAAAGTTTAAAAGATAGTTGACAAACAACAATAAAAAAAAAGAGTCCTGAGACATCCTTGCTTCTCTAAATCCTTCAAGGGACATCCTTGAGAAAGCTAGTAACTGGACTTATGCACAAATCGATAAAAAAATAAGACAAAGTAAGATATAAAGTCATAAAGCCAAATAAAGGTATTTTCCAAAACTTGATCTTGTGGGATTGTTTGATGTTTAACATAGCTGGATGTGAGGGATGACATATACTGCATAAGATGTTGAGTCTGGTTTTGACTTGGTGACCATCTGTGTAAGGCATGACAAAGCCTGGTTTCAGAAAGACACGTATCGTATAAGACGTTGGAGCTTGATGATGTTGATGTGGCAAGCTACATGAGGCTATGACAATTTGACAATGTATGTTGACAAGAAAGACATATCTTGCTTAAGACATAAGTTGATCACTTTGATAGTGTGTTTGATTTTGACTTGATGACATTTTTCAGATGTTTGCCTTGTTGATGCATGACTTGTTTTGATTCCTTGATTGATATGAGTGTGTGTGTGTGTTGACAGTGTATGACTTGAGATGATATACCCTAAAGGACTGACCTAACTGACTGAAGATATGTACTTAAGTTGATGATATGCAACATATGTGATAATGAATGTGATAAACCCTATTGGACTGACCTAGTGCGGTCTCGGGGGCTCATCGATTGATAGCCTTGCATATATTGTACACGCAGAGACCTCGTAGTTTGACACAACCAATGACTTTGAATGTACAAAGAGTCATGATTTTAATGTGTGTGATACATGACAAACTTAGACAGACAGACCTAATGCCTCGAGGGCACATCGACTGATGGCCTTACCTACATCCAATCACAGAGGCAATGTAATTTGACTATGTCTATGACTGAATGAACATGAATGACTCTGACTCTTTTTTTGGGATTTTTGACATGTTTTGATTTTTTTGTCTTTTTGGAGTTTTTTGATGTTTTTTGATTTTTTCACGACATTTTTTGATGTTTTTGAGATTTTTCTAGGATATTTTACAATGTTGGGTTGCTATGTACAAGGTCCTCATGACAGAACAAGGATTTTCCCCCAGTCAGGAATAAGACATATAGGATGGAGTGGGGAATGTGACAGAGTAGACTTGATGTCAATTGTTCCAAGCAATGACTAAGACAACCCTTTATTATGAGTGAAAGTGAAAAGTTTGATTGGAATGATGGTAGAGAAAGGAGCGAAGTTGACTACACATGGTGCCTATTTTCCAGGTTTTCACCATGGCATTTGTCCATAGCACCACCGAAGTGGTTTTCACTATTGGACAGATTTTTTCTCTTTACTTTTTTGTTGATTTTCTAATTTTTTTGGTGTTACCAAGACGCCTATTTGCTAGGTTTTCATCAAGGTAAACATTTTTTTGTTTTTCCATTTTTTTTGTATATTTTCTGATTAAGACAAAGACTCTCAGAAGCTACGCATAGAACCTCTTCAGATGAAGGTTGTTGATTGGTGACAAAAGTGGTTCTCCTTCAGTGGTAGACAGTTGATACACTCCTAATCCAAAAGCTTCTGTGGCAATATAGGGCCCTAACCAGTTAGGTTTAAACTTACCTAGCTTTTCTCGTTCAGCTTGATTCTTGGGATTCTCTATTAAACCCAGGTCACCAATGTCAAAGTGTCGATTTAGAACTTTCCTATTATAGCTATGACGAAGACAATTCTAATATGCTTGCAAATGGTCTAGTGCTTTCTATCTTCATTCATCCAATAATTCTAACTCTTGTAATCTAGATACACGATATTCTTCATCGTCAATATGACCTTTCAAGGATACCCTTAGGGAAGGAATTTCAACTTCAATAGGTAAGATAGCTTCAGATTTGAATACTAGGGAGTATGGAGTGGTGCCAGTGGGAGTATAGATGCTTGTGCAGTAAGCCCATAAGGCAGGCTTAAGCTGTAGGTTCCAATCACGACCAACATCATTGGTAGTCTTTTTTAGGATTCTGACAATGGTTTTATTAGATGCCTTGGCTTGGCCATTACCTTGTGGGTAATACGGAGTGGAAAAATGATGTTTGATATGGAATTCTTCACATAGATAGCATACTTCTTGGTTTTTGAATGGGCGGCCATTGTTTGTGATAATGGATTGGGGTACACCATACCAACAAATGATATAGTTTAGGATAAACTTGGATATTTGTGTTCCAGTGACGTAGGTCATGGGAATAGCTTCAATCCATTTGGTGAAGTATTTGGTAGTGGTTATGATGAATTTATGGCCATTGGATGATGGAGGGTGTATCTTACCTATGAGGTCAATTCCCCATTGGGCAAAAGGCCATGGTGATGTAATCAGACGAAGCACCTATACTAGTTCTCTTATCAAATCTCCATGTATCTGACACTGTCTACATTTCTTTACAAAGATATATGAGTCCTTTTCTATTTTAGGCCAATAATAACCTAATCTCATAATCTTATGGGCTAAATTAGGACCACTAGAATAGGATCCACATATAACCTCATGTGCCACTTGCAAGGTTGTTTGTGCTTCTTCAGCATCGAGACATCTCATTACGGTGTTATCTAAGGTACGTTTATACAGGATATCTTCGATGATGGTGTATTTAGCTGACTTATGAATAAAGGTTCTACGTTGGTTGTTTGACAGGTCTAGAGGTAAATTTTGGTAAACTAGATAGTTGAATACGTCTTTGTACCAAGGGGAGGTAGGACCAACAATCGTATACACCATCGCAGAATCGGGGACATCATAGGCAAGGACCAACAACTGTTTGACCAAAAACTCGAACTTAGGCACGTTGCTCGGAATATCCAATAAGGAACCCACGGTTGCCATAGCATTTGCTACCTTGTTCTGAATATGTGGTATTTGTTGAAAGGTAATGTCATCAAATTATTGCTTGAAACTGTAGGCCATGCACTTGTAGGGGGCAAGTTTCTCATCCTTAGTTTCATAATCATCATTTACTTGCTAGACTACTAGCTGTGAATCCCCATAAACATGTAGACTCTTAATTTTCCATTGGGTTGCCATTCTTAGTCCTATCACTAAGGCTTCATATTCTGCTATGTTTTTGGTGCAAGGGAAAGCAATCCTGAATGATTTAGGAATAGTATCGCCTTGAGGTGTAACAAATGGTATGTCTTCTCCTAAACCACGATTAGTATGTGACCCATCAAAGTATAATTTCCATTCGGTTCTAGTGTCAACTTTGAAGATAAAAATTCATCAAGAAAATCTGCCACTCAAGGATGGTTTGCCTTCATGGGTACATCTGCTAAATGATCTACAATATCTTGTCCTTTTATAGATTTCCTCTCTACATATTGGATGCCATATTCACTAAGTATCATAACCCATTTAGCCAATCGGCATGTTAATGCTGCTTTACTTAGGAGATATTTGAGGGGATTAAACTTTGCGACCAACATGGTTTGGCAATTTAGCATATAGTGCTGAAGTTTTTGAGTAGCAAAGACTACCACAAGACAGGAACGTTCTATGTTACTATAATTTAATTCATATCCCACCAAGGTACGACTGATGTAATACACTACCCTTTCATGTCCTTGATCATCATTTTGTGCGAGAAGGGCTCCTAATGCTGACTGAGTTGCTGAAATGTATAGTATCAACAATTTTCCATTTGTAGGTGGCATTAAGACATGTGGAGTGAGTAGATAATCCTTGATCTTTTGGAAAGCTTCTTGACATTTAGGTGTCCACACAAATGGTACTCCTTTTTTGAGAAAATGTTGAAATGGGTGTATTTTGTCTACTAATTGTACAATGAAGCGCCTGATAGACTGCAATCTTCCCTGTAGTGTTCTTAGTTGTCCAATGTTGACTGGAGGAGACATTTCTAAAATAGCTTTTACCTTCTCTGGATCTACTTCAATGCCTCTTCTAGAAATGATATATCCTAGAAGTTTCCTTGATTTCACTCCAAAGACACATTTCTTTGGATTTAGTCTGACGTAATTTTCTTGCCTCTGGAATATCTTGTCTAGAACCTTCAAATGATTTGCCCTTGTTACTGATTTAACTATTATGTCGTTGACATAATCTTCCATGAGAGTATGTACAAAGTCATGGAAAATAGTCATCATTGCACGTTGATACGTAGCTCCTGCATTCTTAAGCCCAAAAGGCATAACATTCCAGCACTATGTTCCCCATGGACATGTGAAAGTTGTCTTGTGTTGGTCTTGAGCTACGATTTTGATTTGGTTATACCCAGAGAAACCATCCATGAGGGATAGCATCTCGTATCCTATTGTAAGGTCCACTATCATTTCAATGTTCGGCAAGGGGAAGTCATCCTTAGGACATGCCTTGTTGATATCCCTAAATTTTGTGCAAATGTGGATGCCCCCAGTTGGTTTAGTCACTGGCACAAGATTTGAAATCCAGTCTGCATAGTCTATGGATCTTATGAATCTAACATCCAATAGTTTCTTAAGTTTTGCTTTGACTAGTAGAGCAATCTGTGGATGCATCTTACTTAAATTCTATTTGACGGGCTTAATACTTGGCTATAATGGTAGATGATGCAATATAAGGTCTGGATCTAGCCTAGGCATGTCAGCATATGACCATGCAAATTTTATCTATCTCTTTGTGAAGAAGTCCTGAAACTCTTTTTTTTTTGTCTTTGTCAAAGAGGTTGCAAAGTATATTACCCGAGGGTTTTCTTCTGTGTTTATGTTGACTTCAACAGACTCCTCTACTAACATCAGTGACCTTTTTGGAGCAATGGGGAGAATATTCAAACCTCCATCCTTGGGTGCCTCAGAGAGGTTTTCACCCTCAGATATGTCCTTTATTTTTACTATTTCTTCATCCAAAGGTGCCTTTCGGTTTTCACCTAGGGACTCATCATTTTGCTCATTCTCACTGTTTTTCTTTTTATTCTCATTTTTACAACTAGAGGTGTAAATAGACTCCCCAAAATATGCTTTGTCATCCAAGTCTATGGTAGAACCAGCTTTATGATCCCCTCTTGGTATGCCTTCTCGAAGTCCCATGAACTAAGCTATTGCTTCATCATTCTCGAATGTATCTATGATGGGTGTACCTTGTTGATCCCGATCGATAAGTTGGGGATATATGACAGGCATGTCATCATCGGAGTTATCAAATGTGGAAGCTGACAAGGTGAATATAGAGTGGTTGACATGGTCACAGAAGTTTTGGACTAACTCCTTGTTATTTTTCCTATGGGTAGGTAAACTCTGATGTGGGACTATTATAAGGGCTAAGTCGTTAGAAGACGGTTCATCAGGCTCCCAAGATGCAGGATCAAGGGTTTCCCAATAATAATCCTAAAGCCATTCTTCTTTGGACAAGGGCTTCTTATTACAGGGGCTAGATGGATTTGGTACGGGTTTTATCATTTGGTCAAGTTCTCCAAATAGATTATCTAGGTTCATGGTGTTGGTAGAGGAAAGGGAATCCCATTCATACTCGCTTGAGTTAGGGGATTCATCGTAAACTGGGGGAAGTAGTTTGTGAGATATCTCAATGTCTTAATAAGCACTTTCTTCCTCTTGAAATGGTGACGAAGTACTAGGAAACCCATTTCTAAGCAATTGAAACCCTAGCCCTAGGCCTTTCGGTCATGGTGAGACAATGATCGGTTCAGTCCTTCCATTTTGATGTAGTCCTAACCCACTATGTCCATCGTAGCCTTTGCTTTGTATTATCTTAAAGCCTTTTCCATATTGATTCATAGCTATCTGAATAGATGGTGAGGGGTATTCATTGTCTTCCTGGTACAACCAGGAGGTAATATCACCTTGGTCCATAACTTCTTCACTTAATTCTCCCCATTTGGTCAATGTCATTGTAGGGGGAACATGAAATGTGACTACAGATTGTCTTCTATCTGCCATGGGTAAGCAATATGCCTTAGGTGGAACCAGCTGACTGACACAATAGGATGCCTTCATGTGATATTCTCCACAACCCTTGTCTTGGATCTCGACCTTAGGAGTGGATGATGGTGGTTTGAATGAAATTAACATAGTAAGATGTGATGGATCAACATATAGGGATAAAGTGGATGATGAAGCTTCTTGATTAACTAGTACCTGTCATTGTGGAATTTCCCTTAGGCTTGTACAATATTGAAAAGGATCTGGATCACCTTCAATCATGATCTCGGTGCCATTATACAGGAATTTAAGACACTGGTGATATGTGGAAGGTACGACTTTCATTGCATGTATCCAAGGTCTACCTAACAACAGGTTATACGAAAGGGTGAGATCCAAGACTTAGAAGCTAGTGTTCATAAATTTCGGGCCAATTCTAATAGGGAGTGTGACAACTCCTTTGGATGATCTTTCCTCATCATCATAAGCCCTGATGACTATACTCTTAGAGGTGTCTATGCATGCTTATGAGAATCCTAATGCCTTAACCAATTTTAGGTTACAAAGGTTCAAACCTACTCCTTCGTCTACCAAGACTCGTCTAACTTTGGTTTGATGGACTAGGACTTCAAGATGTAATGGGTCATTATGATCGGTCTTTTTTGTTGAATAATCTTGTTGAGAAAATATGGCATGATGAGAGTTAGTTAAGTATCCTACCATTTCTTTGAAATTATTGACATCTAAGTTGGTAGGGACAGTCGTGCTCTGTAAGGCTTTGTCGAGAATAGTTCGATGCTCAGGCGATAAAGTTAAGAGTTCCAAAATGGATATTTGTGCTAGTGTCTTGCTCAGTTGATCAAGCAGATTGTACTTAGACTTGGAAGATTGTGTAGGTGGCTCAAAAGAAGGACCTGGAAGAGTTATCTTAGTTCTACGTGTATTTATAACAGATTAAGGTTGCTTCATAATAGTGATGGTATGGACATTTTCATTTGCAACTCGAAGGTGATTTATGATTGTACCTTTTCCATAGTCATACTTGGTATTTGCAAAATTGGTTGATGGAGAATTCTTGGTTCCCTAACTAGAGGCCTTTCCTTTCATGTGGTCATGTAACGGTTCTATGAAGACCTTATGATCATTGTTCTTGGTATTTTTCTTCCCATTGACCTCTATGGTTCCTTCTTCAACAAAGTCTTGTATGATATTCTTCAGTTGTCGACATTGTTGTAAGTTGTGTCCTTTTGTACGATGGTATTCACAATAGGTGTTATCATCCCACCATGAAGGTTTAAACTATCCAGGATCATATTATCTTGGTTCCAATGGTTTTAGGAGATCATGTTTAATCAACTCTTTAAAAATTGTCTCGATTGGTTGCCCCAAAGGGGTAAATTCATGTTTAGGAAATCTCCTTTGTGGTCGTTGTTGTTGTGAATTTTGGACAAAATTTGCTAATTGATTTGGATTACTCGTCATGTCTTGATTGGAGTTGTAACCTCTAAGTGTGATGACTGGTCCCGCATGTATGGTTTTAGCATTCCTAATACCGTCATTGGTAACATTTTTGTTTCTAGACCAGAACTTGTTTCTATCGTTGGGTACGTTTTAATGTTGAACCACTGGGTTTCTGTCTGGTACTTTAATTTTTCCTTTGTCAATAAGGCCTTTTTCAAGGATGATGCCCTTTTGTACCAAGTCTAGGAATGAAGTACAACAATGTACCCTTAAGTCACCTCTCAGTTTTAGATTGATATTTCAAGGAATATCGTGACCTTTTGTTTTTTTGGTATTTCAACTAGACATCTGCTAGCTAGAATTCTCCATCTATGGAAGAAAGTGGTGAAAGTTTCACCTTTTTCTTGTGTTGTGTGACACAAGGTATCTATGGTTATTTCATTTTCTATGTTAAAGGAAAAGTGTTCAAAAAATTTCTCAGCTAATTCACCCCTAGATCGTATGCCATATGCTAATTTAGAGAACCATTCCAGTGCTATCCCGACAAGGGTTCACGAAAATAGTCTCATCAAGTATGTGGGGTCATATGATATGTCCATGCATGTTGTAGATAATTCTCTAATGTGTTCTAAAGGATTCCTCCTCCCATTATACTTAGGAAAATTTGGTATAATGTATTTGTGCGGGAAGGGTGTCATGTATAGCGCTTTGTCAAAAGGACATGGACATAGATCTTACGCTGGGATAGTTCATTTACCTGACATAGACATGTTGTCCATCTATTTTTGAAGCATTTGAATTTGGTTTTGGAGAACATCTACTTGTGTCAAGGACACATTGTTTGTGTTGTTAGGATCAATGTAGGTGTTCTCAAATGTTATGTTCTGTGATAGATTGTGATTTAGCGAGCGTATATTTCCTGTCTAAATGTTTTGATTTGGTATAGGAATATTTCCCGTCTGAATGTTCTGATTTGGTATATGAATTTTTCCTGTCTGAATTTTTTTATTTGGTATAGGAATATTCATGCCAACTTTGTATCTCTTACCAATAGTGTTTCTTCCAAAGGGGTTTGATGAAGTTGCTCCCGTAGTAAATTATAAACCTTGTGTTATGTTGAAAGGGATTGTGCTTACAATTGAAGATGTTTGAATAGGTATGCCAATTGGTATCGCTGCGGTTATTTGAGGAATAGAAACACTTGACGTTATGGTTTGCGTTGGTTGAGTAGACGGTGTTTTCAAAGTATGAATATCAAATTCTGGTGGTAGTGTGACACCTTCTACTAGCAAATTTTCTAGATATCGTTGGGGATCATTTTCCAAACACTCATCCATAAAGGATGCAAATTCAAGATCTTGTACAATGGCGTCTATGTCTTCAACATAAATTTTTCCATGTGTGTCTCTAGTGACGTGTTTTTCAAGCAAAGGTTTGTGTGGTCTTTCTTTTCCTGATGGTTGATTTCCAAAAGGATTGACAAATTCGTTAGGGTTCGACATTGCTCTCTGTTTATTTTTAGACCGTGTTTCAACCATGAAAATTTGCTCAAAATGGGGTAATGCAGACTATGTCTAAAAATTGATATGTCCTATTTCTATGTTTTTTGGATTTTCTAAATATAAAGGATGTTACTAAAAGATTTATAAAAATGACCTATATTAAGATGGCGTATGCTAGGATGGACAATATGCAAAATATCGAGTAGATTATGACAGTAAATTATTCTAAGATGGGTATAACCTACCACCTATGGAATAAATCCAAGCAATGATTTGAGTTGACCAAGGAACCTGATTGTAGGACAAAGACAATTAACAAGGTGAATTTTCCAAACTAGACTGTTGAGCTGGAAAGATTCACAAATAGGATAATAGTGACTAGGTTCAATGATAGTGAAAAATCGGAGCATGAATGTATCCAATGACGAGGAAAGTTATTATATTCTATGATATGCAACTTCCTAAGAAGTGTCTAAATGTATACAACTTAGGATGACTAGCGCTAAGACGTATATGACACCTAATAATGCAAGGTTTTCGAGCAAATTTTTCTAGTTTTTGTCCAAGGTTGATTATGAGAAACAGAAGTGAAAATGATAGTTATGCTTTCGGACTCAGTTTGTAGTTTTCAAATTTTTCTATTGACAGTCAATTGCGGTTCACCTCTCAGATGCGTTGATAGTTTTCACAGATGCGGTTTAGGTTGTAGATGCGATGAATTGAACAAACTAGGTTATGAATGTTGACAGGCAATTGTGACATTCTGACATATGCGGTTTACTTTATGGTAGATGTGACTTAGTTGATCATATGTGACTCGAAATATGGACTTTGTGAGCCTAAACTTGTTGACAGACACTTGCGGCTTCTTTTTTTTATAGTTGCGGCTTGCAGATACACATGTGGCTCGAAATATAATAGTTGCGGCTCAGAAACCAGACTCTGTGAAACTAAATATTGTTGGCAGACACATGCGGCATTTAGTTTAATAGTTGTGACTCTCTAAGACAGATGCGGTTAGAAAAATTATAGTTGCGACTCTGTTTGATAGTTGTGGTTTTCTGAAGATGATGTTTCAACTAACTCCGTTGAATGATCAATTTTTTGACGAATACAACAAAAAACAAGCACAAAATACAAAGTGTTTTTAGTTTGATGGGATGGATCTATTAAAACTAGAGAACAATTACACCCTAGGTTGTGTTGGACAGTATTTACTGAGTTCTTACTTGGATAAATCCAGCTACGCATATTCAAAGCGGATGACTAGTATCTTGACCCCACTGGCTCCCCTCCACGAAACTCACTTATACGGGGCAGCCAAGCTGTTGTACCCATGAAACTCCCATGGTATACATTTCATCTCAACACATGAACCGTAAGAATGTAAGAAGGCTTCACAGGTTTGAACCTCTTACACCAACAAATAGATAGGATTTTGGAAAAACTACAACATGGTTTTTAGTAAGGGCATTTCATTCATGGGGCACCATCCAGTACGGCAAGAGACCATTTCTTCCCTTCTCATCAGAATAGTGAGTGTGATTTCTGGGGTTTCCCCCAAAAATGCACTTTCATATACCGGGTGGAAGTCGCTGGCTAAAGCGTGTTACCGGTCTAAGTCGTCTTGGGGTGAGTACCTTTTCCCACCAAGACAAGCCCAAGTTCTAGAGTCAGTAACCATTTCTCTTACACCCAGGATCGCATGAATGCGCAAGGGGAGAGGATACTTCGATATACCAAATCGTTAAGGGTTACAAAACGTGCTTTCGTACCAGACAAAGCAAACACTGATTCTTTTTAATCAAAATGACAATTTTTTATCTACCAAACACAAAATCTTTTAAAATAAAATAAACAAATCAATGTCTTCTCATAAGGTCTTGCATGCAATTGATTAGTAATTTATCTGTGTCTTCGACTTTCGTCCTGTAGAAAAGAAGATGTTTTTGGTTTTTTTTTTTGGCCTTCTACGCTTCGTCCTGCAAAAACTAAGTTATCCCCCTTAACACAATTGCAAATAAAACATTAGTGAAAACAAAACAAGACAAAAATGAAAAATCAAATCACGAAAATACGGAAGTTAATAAAAAATGAAAAATAAATTTTACCAGGCAGATGCGGTGTTTGAACTCACAGATGCGTCGTGATGTTAACAGTTGGATGCGGTGTGTTGTTGATAGTCGGATGTGGTGTAGAATGTAATGGATGCAACACGTGTTGTCAGATGTGTCACAGGATGTGTCATATGCAGCTCGCGAGATCAGATGTGTCGTTTCTTCAAGTAGATGTGGTTTTTCGTACAATAATCTGCAAAACAAAAAATGGAAAGGCGGAAAGATGTCACGAATTTTGAAGCGTGCTTCATGTCAGGTTCACCAAATGTAATGTAGAATAAATGGAAATCTGCATAGAAAGATAGTTAAATCTAATCTAACAAGTATTAATCTAAATCAAACAACTTAGAACGAATAAAAATGATAACTAGAACAGTCTCACCGAATATTCGTCCACTTCTTTGAATTATCTTGATTGTCCTTCTCCATTTTGTTGTATCGGTATTCTTGCCCTCAGATTTTCAGTATTGATGCAAGCATAGCCTGGATGTATTGTCTAAGAAAAATATCGAAGATAATAGGTTCTTCTCAAAAAGTATTGATTTCAGGAGGAGGAATAATGACAATGACGGGTCAATTTATAGAAAATGGGTTTTTGGACGATTGGCTCAGATTCGAAAGAGAGATCAACGATTGAGATTGTTGAATGTCATGCGATGTGAGTTCTGTGTCAGTTAGAACGTGAGTTGGGAAATTCTGCAGGATAAAGATTAAATTAGAATAATAATTTAATCTAGTGTTAAGACTATTCGAAAATAGAAAGAACATGAGTTCAAGCTTAAATAAATGATTTAATCTTTAGTGGTAAGTCTTCGAAAATAGAAGAATTAGACTTTGAATGAAAAAGACAAAGTTAGAACTCGAAGAATAATCTATTCGAATGCACACATGAATTAATTAATTATCTTTAATTAATAAATATGTTCATGCATATGAGTTAGAACTAGTTAACTGACTGGTTGTGACAGAGAGTCCTTTCGCAGAGATGATCAGATATTGAATCCAGAGATAACTAGCGAATTTAAATAGATCTTGAGTCAAATGGTGAGTGAATAATTAGATAATTGGATGACATAAGAATGTGATAGAAACAATTGATTATGAATTAAATGTTAATTTAATTCAACATTCAAAATTGAAAGATTTAATTAAATAAATAATAATTTATTTAATTGACTGTTGAAAAGATTAATTGAATAATTAAATAGTGAATATTTAATTATAGTTGAAATATGATAAGGGTTTAATTAAATAATAAATTACTTAATTAAGAAAGAGAATTAATTAATTAGCGACATAATTAAATAAATATGATTTATTTAATTAATCAAGTTGAATAAGGGTCATAATGAATTAATTAAAAAAAGTTATTTAATTAATAGAGGAAATATGTGTTTAGAAAGTAATTAAATAATTAACATTATTTAATCATGACCATGGATATTAGAAAATTATGTCGAAAGTGGTATTCACAAGCCTAGACCAATTTTCGGTGTCTACAGTTTACAATGAGGGAGACCCCTTGGTTATATAAAGTGATATTTATAAGAATTCACTGATATAAAGTGATTGTTTACAATGAGAGAGACCCCTTGGTTATATAGCCAAGGTGAGAACATAAGAAGGGTATAAAATTATGACAAGTATCATAATCTTATGACATGAGACAACTATGAAAATTTATCACTCCACCTAAAGTGGAAAAGTGATAATGTGATAATCACTACAGATGGTGGATCACCCACAAAAGGTGGAGAGTTAATCACATGATATGTCCACGAAAGGTGGAAGTGATAAAGTAATAACATGATAAGTCCACCAAAGGTGGAAAAGCTCCAACTACCTCCTATGTGGTCCCTAAGTAAACTTAACTAAGGTGTAATTATGACCTAGGACAAGGTACAACACATTTAATTACACCAACAGTATCTCGTAAGATTTGGTATTTGTACTTGAAAGCATTATCAAAAGGGATGAAAAACACTTGTAGTGCATTAAGACGGTATTTGTATTTTTGCCTCTGAATCTTAAGTGATGCAAGATCAAATGATGCTATAGAGAGAAACAGAGATGATACTCTGTGTATGAAATTCAAATAGTGATTAGAAGATATTGATTGATATATTTCTGGTGAGGCACTTTCTGTTAGTGAGACATATCAATCAGCCAGTGAGGCATTATAAATAGTGAGTTTTTGAGATAGGCCAATGAGGCATTTTCGAATGGTTTTTCTATCCCATGAGTGTTTTCCACTCAAAATAAATACATTGTTATAATCTTATCGTCTTGGGTTGATGATATTAAATATGTTTAATTAATTTAATGTTCCTCCTTTTCAGTTTCGTGATTGCATTCAGTTTATGAATGTTTTAATCATTGAAATAGTAAGAGAATATATTGTTTCATTTGTTTTGTTAAAGTAAAAAGTAATCTAAGACACTGATTCACACCTTCTCAATATCTTCACCACTCCAATAATTTTTAGAAAAATCATAAGATATGGAATAACCTATTTTATAATTATCTATTTTTGAGACTTAAAATACATAAAATTATGTTGAATGATTTAAATATTGGATAAAATATTGTTAAAAGAATATTGATTGTTGAAAATGGGTTTTAACAAATTATTTCAGCTTGTTTAAATGTCTTGCCTAGTTAAAAGGGGATTATAAATTTAAATAAGTGATTGTTATTGCCATTAAAAAATAAAATAAAAATAATAAATCAAAAGCATCATTAAAATTATCTAATTGAAAATTTATAACTAAAAGTATAAAGGGGATTTAAATTGAAAATCAAACAAGAATATATAATAAAGTGATCTTAAGATTTAGAATTAATTTAAGTGAGGTTTAATGGGTTAAATTGGACTCCTCAGTTGTGCATAAAGCTAAAAGTCTACTTAAGCACTTGAACTTTGTGAAATCAATTATTTAATTAAATGAAAATGAGTTAAACATTATTAAATTATTCAGGCTTGAATTAGCCCCATGGTATAAAAATAAAAGAAGTTGAATGTTACCACAATTATTAAGCAAATCAATTGTCTAAATGGGGTTAAGAAAGAGGCCTTATTTAGGTGAAATAAATGTAATATCAAGATAGTTAAGTTGATATTTTAAAATAGTTTGGTAAACATGTAAGTGTGGTCTAGCGGTATTCTATCAAGTGGAAGGCATCAAAATGAAACAAGGTCCATTTAAAATTAAGGTCGTGAAGAGAAATGTGTTACCTCACCCTGAGATATGCATCAAATTATATCTTAAATTTATATATATACAAGAGTTAAAGGCAAGGGTGAACTTAAGGATTTATTCTTCAATGACTCTAAATTTGTAATATGATCCTAAGTTATTATTATTTAAACAAGAGAAAAGAAGAATCTTGAAACCAATCATGTAGGGTTTAGTTCTCCTATTATGAGGGTTATTAGATGATGGTAAACCTAATTAAATCTAGTTAACTTTCATGATGTAGCCTACCCCGAAAAAGGGGATGAGGAGGTATATATATACTTAATATTGTAAATTAGTACCACTTGATTAATGGCATTATTGATATCAATATTCCTTCATGACATTTGTAAGAGTTTGGAGTCGTCTATCAAATAAAGGATGATTAAGGGAGTCAATCAACAAGAACTTCAACCAATTAAATTGTGTTGCTATCCAAACAATGTAATAATTTCAAATAATGTTAGACCTTAGTAGTTGTGTTGCGCAATGGTGGCTTGTCAAGAGCACATTAAGTTGTAACCCTATGTTTAACAAAAAAAGTTGTGACCTTTGTGTTATCTCCACATTAAAAAGTGGGCATGACAAAATTAAAAGTGCAATGAAATATTAAAATATAATAAAATATTATAATGGGATGATGTAATTTATAAATGGTTAAAAAATAATTACGCTAGAGGCGTAACCTACATGACAGCACGATGGAGCCTGACCATGTTAAAAAAAATGTCAACTTATAAAAACAATTATATTATATTTTGATATAAATTAGTTTAGAATTGGGATAATTATTTCTAATTTCACTTTATTAATATATATGATTTATTAAAAATATATTTATTAATTCAAAAATCTGTTCAAAATAGAATCTTTTCAAGATTAAATATAGTTTTTTCTAAAAAATTTAAGATTTTGACATTTTTATTAATAGTTATCATTGTTTTATATTAATATAATTATATATGATTTATAATATTTATTATAAAATATATATTAATTCAAAATCTTTTCAAAATAGAATATAATTGTTTTTTAACTTTTTGAATAATTCTTTTTAATTTTTTAGAAATATGTCTGGAAAATGATATCTCTTCACGTATAATATATAGATTAATATATTAAGATAGATAAGCTAGTATGATAATTAAATATAAAAATCAGCTCATCCAAGCATTAAATGGATTTTCTAAAATGCGACTCCACATAACAGGAATCTTCAACAACTTTCCTTTTTGAAAATAATTATCTTTTGTGAGATTTTCATTGTTATGGATTTTTGGTTTGGAAGAAAGAGTGTTGTTTTGATTCTTGTGAGGAAATAGTGTTGTTTGGAGACTTTCATCACGTTTTGGAGGTTTTGGAATTTTGAAGAGTTTTAGAACTGCAAGCTGGGATTTGGGAGCTTAGCAGCAAATCTTCACCCTCTCAAACAAGAAAAACCAAATTCGATCCATACATAAATAATAATATTTGATTTATATATGTATATATATGTATGTATGCATGTTTATATGTGTTACTCTAAGAAACCAATGAATACAATACAATAATCTAGACCGAAATTCAACAGCTGGAACCAAATTTAACCTGGACTATACACTCTCTTCCTTAATTATACAAATCAGACAATCTGCCTGCTACACAAATCAAGAAAAAGAATTTACCCCAACCACACAGCATAAGGTTGTGGATAAGATACAGTTTTTATTTGCAGATGTATGGTACCTTTTTTGGGTTGAGTGTGAAGTCATTTTATAGTCTGCACTTGGCGTTCGATAGGCTTATGGTTTCCTTGGTTGTCCGTGTCAACAGGAATGATTAAAAGCGTTGAATATGGTGAGGAGCGAGGAAAGTTCGTTTGTATGGATGTCTGAATGACATTGTAGGGTTGTTGGATGATCCACACATGGTAGGGACAAATTGTTGTATTTAGACTCTCATGTCAACAGTCCTGAAAGGATATTGATAAGCTGGTTGTGAAGGGAAAGGGAAAGGGAAGAAAATATTATCATTTATCATTTTATTATCGATCTAATTAATTAATAAACTATAATAAAGCTATATTGAGTAACAATGAAAGCATTATAAGTAGGAATCTATATAAGAAGATAGATTCTTTTTGAGTAACAAGTAGGTTTTAAGTTTGAATGTAATTGTATCCAATATTGTCATTAATGTACCTAGAATTCTTTGTAGAAACAAATACAATTGTTATCATGAAGTGGTAAAAAAAAATTAAAATTAAAATTTATGCAAAAATGCTTAAAATAGCCCAAATGACAATATACATACACTCCAAGCTCCTGGGAATGAATCTACACCTTTACATTGCTCAATAATTTGATCTCCTTTAATGAATGCTAATTCATTCAATATTTAGAAAATAAAGACTTCATTAATTACCACATTTTGATAGAGATGAAGTGTGAAATTGCTATTGACTATTTGACCATTGTAGAGTGTGATGTTGAAGTAGAGTGTAGAGAGATGAAACACTTCATACACAAAAACTCTCCACATGATCTACTATATTTTTATTGTGATTAGAAAAATAACATAAAATGGTTAAATAAAAAAATATCCTAAAAAAATGGTATTTAAATCCTAAGCTCATTAGTTGACAATAGAAATTAAAATTTAAAGAAAAGTGTCTTACTCTTTTGGTAGTGGGTAGAAAAGGAGGGTGGTACACCTATCTCATCCTTTCTATGATCCTCTCCCATGAAGAAGGTTAATGCCACTAGCGAGATTTGTTTGAGCACAATAATCAAATATATCATGAAACCTTGATCAAATTTGAGCTTAATACACATTGAAAATATCTTTATCAAGCATCATCCTCATGCCATCACATTGCATTTCACTTGCACAAAATACTCACTAAAAGATTAAAAGAACCACTTTTGAAAAGAAATGAAATAAATAAATCAAAGAGGCATTCTTGTAATGGCCACATTTTTTGTTTTCCTTGGCATGTTTATTATTAGCATTTTATTTCAATGCATAGGTTGTGTTGGGTATGTTGCATGGAGTATTTATTAATGTTTTAGTGTCACTATTTTCATTAATAATCATTGTTGTAATTGTTGATTATGTTTCGAAGTACTTTTCCTGAAGCCAAATGTTAGTGCAACTAACATTTACAATGGCTCTCACATGTGTTACTTCCAAGTATTGATGTCTTCGTTCTTTAATTTTTAAGCTATATATTTCATGGTCGACCCTTCCTTTTGCATGCTTATGTTCCAGTTCTTTTTTTTTGCTTCTATTCTTTTTGCCTACTTCAGAGCTTTTGTTTTTATTTGTCTGGATCTATAATTCTATTCTTTTAGCTTGAAATGGGGTATCAGTTCAGAGTGTTTATCCCTTGTCACCACTGGGAATTGAGCGACAATTTACCTTTCTAAAGGGAGAAGCTTCATCGTGTTTTCTTATATCAATGTGATCAAGTGGAGTTGGTTGTTACAAAAGTGGTTGGCAAAGACTAGCTTCATAATAATCCTTCGACTCTCCCATATGAGGTTGTTTCTTTATTTGTTTCAAATCTAATGGATATTATTTGGTGTGAAAAACTAGTCAATTCTCTCATTGGGAGTTATCTCTAGACTTTTGTCTTCTCATTTTTTTCTTTGTTTGAAGCTTTGGAGAGCTACAATCTTAGGTCTAGTTTATCCACGGTGGGACTGGGTGGCTTTCTTGATAGGGGAAAGATACTAAATGGTGATAACTTAGTGTCTCAATTCTATATGCGATGGTCAATGGAATTGTTAGCAACAACCCTTCTGATTTTAGTAGATCTTTGAATGCTTTACATTTCGTTGTCAGTGAATCATTATATTTTGTCATATCATATTTTTAGTTCAGTTCATTTTCTCATAAAACATGTTCAAGAGGACCCAAATGCATGTCCTCCCTTTCTACCACCTTCTGATCTTGAAAGCTTGAGTGAGTTGTACAAACTAGTCTTTTGTATTGATGTAATATTTTGCTTAATTGCTTCAATTTTAATATAAATTTTATTGTGTATTAAATTAAATTAATCATCTATAACAACATTTTGTCATGGTGTGGAAGTCATGGTCAATGTTTTTGTGTGTGAGCCTGGTTAGGCCCTAATTGTATGATGTATCTAGCTTTTGTAAACATATATTTTTATTAATATAATACATGCAACTCTAGGTTGCTCTTACGAATCAAAAAATATATACTTAGAAAATTCAAATTAATGTACAAAAATAATTTGTTGTTTGATGAGTGTTCAAAGGACTTCTTCGATTCATTCCCATTTTGTTAAGTTGTAATAGAAAATTAAAATTAATTTACGCAAATTTTCATCGTTCGATAAACATTCAATAGACAACTGCAATTGCATTCCAGAATAAAATGTGTGAAGCGCTAGACTTGCAAAATCGAATCTTTGGAATCATCCTAGAGTTGTTAGATTTACAAAGATTGATGTTTGACCTTTTATTCGTGTTTTTTTTTTTAAATCCTAAAAAACCTTACCCTTTTAGCCCCGCATTATAATCCTTGATTACCCTTTTCAGGTGCCCTAAATCAACCTTATTTCCCCCTTACATCGTGAGATTGCCCCGCCCCCTTTATTTCCTAGTGCTCACTTAAAAATACTTTTCTACATGTGCTGAAAATAAATCACTTAAGTGAACCCATGCTTTATATAGTTCCCCTCGCTTAGCAAACCCTTTTCACTAATTTGCAAGGTAAAATTCACTAAGGAAGAGGGAAGCCTCAAAATGGCAAAAAGTATGACACGTGTTTTCTTTTTATTAGTTTTTCATAATTTCACAGGATTATTGTTCATTGAAGAAAATATGGTTGCAAAACCACAGATTAACGCCATATGTACTTTCATGATGTTCTTAATTTAATGTATCAGTGGAAAATATTTAAAAAATAAGAAATACTTTTCTCTTTTGATCTGAAGCAAGTGAAATGTATTGATTTGATAACTTGATGTTGAAAACTACACAACGTATTGTACATGATGTCATGAATCTAGTTACCAATCAAAATAATATTTGTAATAGATTTCTTATAGTCACTTAAAAATACTTTTTCCACGTGAGCTAAAAATAAATCACTTAAGTGAACCCATGCTTAATATAGCCCCCCATCGCTTAGCAAACCTTTTTTGCTAATCTGCAAGGTAAAATTCACTAAGGAAGAGGGAAACCGCGAAATGGCAGGAAGTATGACACATTTTTTATTTTTATTGATTTCTACAACTCCATGAGATTATTTTTTATTAAAGAAAATGTAGTTGCAGAACTACGGATTAACATCATATGTACTTTCATGATCTTAATTTAATGTGTTAGTGGGAAATCTTTAAAAGATAAGAAATAATTTCCTCTTCTAATCAGAAGCAAGCGAAATGTATTGACTTGATAACTTGATATTGAAAACTGCACAACGTGTTGTACATGATCTCATGAATCCAATTATCAATCAAAATAAGATTTGTAATAGATTTTATATCGTTTGAATGCTTACTACTTGAGATACTCTCAAGTGACAAGTACAATCTGCATGTAGCCAGACATTAATCAAAATAACATTCTAAGTGGCTCTCACATGAGTAAGTTGTTTACTTGGTTAGCACAAAAACAATTATACCTCACATGAATGACAAGTAAATGCAATAGCCCATAAATAGGGATGGTGAGTTTAACTACAATCATTCTTAAAATTCCATAAAATGGTTTTACTTTTGAGTGCAATGTTCTAAATTTTGATAAGCGTTTTCATTTTGTAAGGTTAATAATGAATAAGATGATGTCATTTTATTATTAGGGATACTCTAAATTCTCATGCCTCTAGTTATGTAGTTACAGAACAAAAGAGATACCAATTTCCTTCAAGTTCAGAATGGGTGGAATTGGAAAGAAGTTGATCTGGTTCACCTGGCCCTTGAGCCAAGTTTTGAACCAGGATGAGGAGCTCTGATGGAGATAAGTTCTTTCACAAAGAGTCCAGCCACATAAGTATTTTAATCTTGTTCTCATTGAAAGCCATTGATTTTTAATACTCCATTTTGACAGAGGCCCTCAAAAAGGAACTATGGACTTTCAAATTTATTTTATGTTATCCTAGTGCCTTGGAGTTGCCCAAAGAGGGTGGTAGCAAGTTTACTACCTCTTACCTTCTGCATAATTCAAGTTGGTAACTAGGATATGTACATTTTCTATATTCATGTCTCTTATTTCCCCAGTTGGTAGGCAAGCCCTATGGATTTTCAAAGTCATTCTATGTTATCCTAGTGGCTTGGAGCTATCATTTGAAATCCCAAGATCCCAAACATGGTCGACAAGCCCCGTGGTTTGAAAATATGATTTGCATCTCATAACACCACTACCAAACTACCAGTACTAGCTTGAAATCAATTGTGTCTAATATAAACTAACATGTGTCATTTATTCAAGATCTTGCATGCTTTACTCATATTTAAAAAGCTATGTAACATTGTAATTCAATCGTAATAAAATAATAAGTTGTGTTATTCTTTGTTATTCATTTACAGTAAAAACTATTTTGTGTTTAGTGTCTATTCAAATTACAAACTTAATTAGAATTAATGTTATTACTTATCAGAATCACAATCAATGATACTATCTCCAAATATCCACAATTTGGTAGTATTTGGACAATTCTTGGTGGTAGTACATTTTCACATTTTTTAGGGATCTCAATCTTTGCTCAAAAGTAACGTGAAGTTGATAAAATGAAAATAATCTAGGGCACAGGTGTGAAACAAGATTGTTATGAGTTCTTTGTTTGAGTGATGCCCATAGTTGTGAAACAAACAAATAGAGAGAGAGAGAGAGAGAGAGAGAGAGAGAGAGAGAGAGAAGTTAGGCATTCCACAAATAAGCATCACAAGTGAAGAAGGTTACCTCAAATGGTTGAGCACAGGATGCGTGTACATTTTTTGAAGCTATGTTTATTTTGATGTTCTCCTACCTGGCAACGGTTATATATATTACAAAAGAAAAAAAAAAAGAAAAAAAAGAAATGTAACTAACATGCATATAAAAGAAATGTAATCGACATGCAAATAAAATAAATGTAAGCGACATGCAAATTCATTTTCTATGTATACTAGCATATATGTATTATTTATTATTTAAGCTAAGAGGCTTCTACAATGAAAGCACTACGAAAAGGGAAAATCTATTCCTTTTGATGTTCAAATATCAATATAAGGAGATAGATTTCTATGGTTGCATTACTTGTAGCTTTTTCTTTTTGATGAAATGGATATGCAGTTTTCAATATAATCCTTATATATATTCAAATGGATATTGATATGCTAGTAGGCAAACATGCAATGATGCCTAAGATTTTGATGTAAGTAGATGATGCAATCTCAATACTTTGGTGTGCTCTTTGCATGATAATACGAGTCAAAAGAGCTCCTAGATTGATGGCCAAATGGATTTGAAATGTATTAGGGTTTGTCTATAAAACCAACACCTTAACACACAAGTTAATGAATTTCACACTTAAGTTAACATATAACACTAGATGGAAGGATTTGGTGAGTGTCCAAATATTAATTTTGATTTAGAAGTTTCGGGATCATTTTCATACTCACAAAACTACAACATATATCAAAGATTAAACTGGATTCACAGAAATGTATAAATAATCAACTTATTTACCTAACTTTTATACTAAAATATATCGCTTGTACATTATCATTTTATAAAAGGCAAGTGAAAGTGAACATAAAATAGAGTGAAAATGGAAATGGATATGTAATTTTCAATAACATCTATAAAACTATGTGTGCCACCTTTTTTTCTCTCCTATTCATCCTTTGACCTCGAACTATATGCCACCTTCATTCTCTCTCCTCTCTCTTTTTAGCTTATATTGGTTTGCAACTAACCATTTCTCCTCTTTCAACTCTCTTTCATCCCGATGATGAATCATGTATTGTGATTTGAAATGTTGATGGGAAAAAGAATAACACAATCAAATCCAAAAAAAATATTCAAACAACAAGATGGATTGTGAAAACTTGATATCTTTAACATTATAAAAGACATGGGTGTCCAATAAATCAATGCCATATTATCTATGAAACACTTTGAATGTACATTTGACTCAGTTTATTGATCAATTTTTGACTGTATTTATTAATTTGTTTTTTTGTTTATTTATTAAAATGCCGATAAGGGCATGGTTTGGTGGTCAAGTCGCTTCGTTGTAGTGACGACCATCAGGGTTCAAACTCTCGCTCGGCCAATGTGATCGCAGGTCTTGTGCCTTCGCTGGGCCATTATTCTCACGGGTTTGATAGTTTCTTGTGCTTTCTTTTACCCGCTAGGCCATTTTGCTCGCAGATTTGGTAGTTTATTGTGGTTTCTTGTATCTGGTTCATAGCTCCCACCAAAAGATTTTATCCTAATAATATGGGTGCATTGCACCTTATTTATAAATTAAAGTGTTATTCCATATTTGACTGTATTTATTAATTAATAAATTAATATGGTCATAAGTGCATCCAAAGTGTTGGATAGATGTGGTTTAGTTTCAATGTGGATTTTATGTAGAATCTAGATGGGGGAGGTGGTTTCTGCCAGTGTCGCCTCCTTGATAAAGTTTGCAGCAGCGACACGCTTAAGAAATGCTAGGTTAGAGAAGTCCATCTGTGTCATTTGAGTCAGAAAAATCTTTCCACCTATCATAGATTGCTATCTTTGTATATAATAAATGAAAAATATAATCAAGAAATTTTGGATATAGTTGTATATCAAGAATGTTTACAGGAGGACATAATTATCTCTAATAGAGGAAACAGTGAGCAAAGAAGTCTAAAACATATGGCTTGAACTCTGTCTTTCAAGACAGTTTTGAAAGATGAGATTGTTTTTTATCAGATCTTGATAATAATGAGTCGTCTTCAAAGGATGTGTCCAAATGTGCCATCAGCTTCACAAGTGACCACCATAAAAATGGAGCAGCAAAGAAGGAATAGACTGCCACTGATAATGCACACACCATGCCATTGTTGTAAAGGGGAAAAGCCATGACAAGTAGTGCTCCAAACACTTCAAGCTAGATGGTGATAACAACCAAAACTGGTATACAAAATGTGTTCATTATGATGAGGAGGAGGGACATAGAACCCAGTAGGTAAATCCCCCAGCCCATTAATGGGTGGATTGTTTTTGGAACAAGGAAAATTGGAATTAAATAGCTTGCAGCTATAAAAAAAGGGATTAATTTCTTCAATAACACTGAATATAAAGAGTAGCCAAGTATTGATTTCAAGCAGCACAGATTGGATGAAGAGGGTTGTGTGTTAAAGATTTGCCGAGTAAATATTGCTATTATAGCTGTTATTATGTAGAACATAGACTGTGCCACTGCAAGGGGTATCTCCCTCTATTAACAAATGCTTTTGAGGTATGCCTGTATGTCTTTTCTTTTGCTAATTTGTCTATTCAATGCTTACTTTGTGAGGTCTCTTCGTTGGGATCCATTTTGTCTCAGTTGTTTGGCTCTTCTTTAGGTAAGTACCTTTGTTTCTCCCTTTACTTAATAAAATATTAAAAAACAAATGCTTAGAAGTTTTTTGTGAGGTTTTTTTTGAGTTTAGTGGGCCCTCTTATTATTGTTACCAACATGTATTAATGAAAATCTGATTACTAGTCATGCAGGTTATCTTCAAATAATTTGAAACATACTTGTCAAATCTCTCGAAACTCACTCGACCACACTTCAAATGAATGATTCTATCTTCATTTATGTGGATTTACCCTTGTACAAATCAACAAATACTAGAACAGAGAGCTTTTAAGAACTACTTATTTCAAGTGGATATTGATATCAACCTTTTAAAAGCAACGATTTAAAAAATTTCCTAATATGTCATAAAGTTGCTTCTAGAATCTATATGTTTTTACAGATGATAAATCAACCAAATACACATATGCTCTGCTCTTGACATGAGAAATAACAACCTCTTTAACTTTTCATACACACCAATCATTGTGAAATTGCTCTGGAGGACTGGATATCAGGCACAGGATGGAATCCCTACAAATTTAGCTCATGGAAAAAGCTTATGTTCTTTGACTCTACTGACAACATTCCTACAAATCAAGAGATAGTGAGACACATCTAGACAGTGGTTCTTAGATCTCATTGTTCATAAACTACACATGAGAAATCATATATGCTTTTGGGTGTGAAAAATTACTCAGGAAATTGTGTGTCAATTACACATCATTGTCACCAAGCCACTATTGTTAGACCTCCAATTATGACATAGCAGAGCGAATTGGAAATGGCAGAGTCGCAAGCATCACCAGTGGATCAAAATGTTCAGCAACTTAGGCATCCTCCTCAACCGATTCTCCCAGATATGAATGTAACAGTAAATTCATAAACAACTTTGCCAATGAATCAAACTATGCAGAAGGAAGGGAATGAAGGAAGCTTCTCAGTAGGAAATATTTCAAAGGCATATGCAAACAAGTTAATAATTTTGTGTTCTTGAACGTTAATCAAAGTGCTATCATACAAAATAGAAAAGTCAACTATTTTGCCATATAAGAAGTTGACATTTTGATGTTACAACATATATAGGTATTGTCATATCACATTAGTGGTATCTAGTTAGTGGTATCTAGTTAGGGTGGAAATGTAAGGGATATCTTTTTCCAAATCTTGGATCAGCTACAAACATGATTTGTTGTAATTTTTTCTATTATATTATATAAATAGTCGGCTTGATGCCTTTTACTTAAAAAAAAACTCTATCTATCTGCTTAAGCTATTGTTTTGTAAAAGGGTATGGACCCTTTTCAAAATCCCGCTTTTATCAATATCATTATTGTTGATGTGTGTTTTATGACCGCACCAAATATCAGAATAAAGTTTCCAACGACTACTCTATTCTCTCTTGATTAAAGTATCCAACATGCTAAGATTGCAAGAAAGTTCATGCGTTCAACTCCAAGGTTCCTTTTATGCAGTGGAATAGATTCAGTTGGTTCATTGTGATTTGTTGGTATCACGAGGGGACTTACGTAATTGTTTGACAACAAACAGTAGACATCAGACTAAAGAAAAAAGGAGGTTTTTATGTAATTCGAGAGATTTTTCAATGAATTGCAAGCTTCCTAATACTAACCAGAAAAGTGTGCAATTGAATGGCTTCGGGGATTAGAAAATTTATGTCATAACCTAAGTATGGGATGTGGAGGTCAACTTCAGAAAACTTCAACCAGACTTCACTTTGCCTCGCTTTGGATAGCTTCCATGTATTTGGTGCAATCTTCAAGGGAGTGGCTAAAAGTATTCAAATTATAACTCAACATAAGGACACCATCACAATGATGCATGACAACATGTGAATCATAATTGAAGTTAGGTTCAAAAAATTCCAGTTGACCACGCAAGGCAAACCCACCATCAGTAAGCTTACTAGTGGTATGGATTAAACAAAGCTCACTTAGATCAAACACCACATTCCACAACTATCATCTACCTACATAAAAATGAAATCTATTTTACTCTAAGCTACTTTAAGTTTTACTTAAAATGCTAAGTAATTCAGAAGGATGAAGGAGCCTTGCTAGCTACTCACAATGAAAGATGAAATCACCATCAATGAAAAATCTTTTTATTATGAGAGTGTTCACAACAACTTCTTACAAAGCATTCAATGAGAAAGCTTTCCTTCCTCTTCAATCTAATTTATGCTATCAAACTATGCTAACTATCTCTCTATGCTCCTAGCTCTCAATTATATCATCTAATCTAATGACACACAAATGAGGGGGAAGGCCCCTTTTATAGTTGGCCAAGTCGAATGGATGGCTCAGATTACAATCAGATGCATGGCCCAGATCGTGCCACCTCGGCCCTAAACAAGATTCACCCTAAAAAACTACCACAAAGAGGAGTGGGCCAATAAATTAGCCAAAAGATTCCACTCACTCCCAAAATAGCATAGGAAATTAATGCCCACCATCATCTTCCAGAAGATCATCATCCAGAAGGGTGTTTCCATTTTATTTCTCTTTGATTGCAAAGTCAACGAATCTGGCCAACACTACTTCGACTTCCTGAATGTGGGTGGCCTATGATCTCTCATTAAGTTATAATTAAGAGGAATTGACTTGCCCTTAAGCCTGTTCATGTGCCTCTCCACCCAACCTCTCATGAATGTCAAGATTGGTATGCAAAGCATATCCAAATCTATAACCTCTGGCTCTGACCAATCCGGAAGTGGGAGTGGTGTATTCCTCACTATCTCATAATCAGCCTGCATAACATTCACATCTTCATCTACCTAGTTTGGCACCGGAACAATTTCACATTCCCTAATCATGCTCAATGATATCCTCAAAAACATCCTTCTCCTCACTTGAACATCATCCAATGCTCTTGCCCATAAATCTCCAATGTGTTCCTTATGTCTGAATTCCTCAGTCAATATCCATATAATATTCCTATGAGGATCATAATACTACCTGCTAGTATGATAAGAGAGGTGGAAAAATCGAAGCTCGTTTTCTTCTTCCTTGGCTGCTTGCAGTGTAGGAAAAACTTCATTTGAATTTCCCATGATTATAGGGAAGTCGAGTCCTCCTTTTTTCTTCTTCTTTTGAATCTTATCATAGGCAATGAGTTGCCTAAATATTTCTAGCATCAAAATTCTATGTGTGGGGTATCGGGGCAATCTATATGGATAAGATGAAAACCCCTTCAGCCTAATGTAAGTGAATTTCAACAATTGGATAAACCAACATTCATACCTCTCAATTAGCTCCTGTGCTTCCCTTGATATTTTATGATGAGTTCTCTACTAAAGCATCCTCGATATATGCATCGTGAAGGCATCATTGACTCTTTTGTAGTGAGAAGTGCTTGTCATGTGCAACTGTGAACAAGCCTCATGAATCTTGAATTGTTGAGAACCACACCCAATCGGCTCCTTGTATGATATCCCTTTGTACTTTATCATTCAAGCTAGCATATAGATGACATATGACCTCATATAAAATGTTTTCATTCTCCTCAAACTTCTGAGTTGTTCATGCAAATTGTCGTTGATCATTACTGCACAGTCAACATATTCTTTTCCCTCAAACACAATTTTGATGTAGTAAAACATTCATGGCTCAAAGATGAATGATTGGGGCTCTCCTCCGACTCTATTGAGCATCATAATCAAGTCACAATATTCTTGATTTAAATCATCTGAAATTATCTGTTTTGGTAGCTTTGTGCGAGCTAGCTTAGGCTTTTTCATCCAGCAAGATTTTATCATGTCAGCACACCTCTTGAATGTAGAAGCATACATTCTTTCAGCTCTTTCTCTTGTCTTGAAAACTATCTTCTCATAGGCAAGAATTTTGAATGCTTCTCCAATAGCTTCAAGTGTGAGGTTGGAAAACAACTTGTCATCAAGTGAAATGATAGTTCTTTGCTATGAGTTGTAATAGTTGGCACACTCCATAATCAGCTCTAGAGATTCAATTGCTGGTGGAAAACCAACAGCTATATAAAGTCCACTTTTTATGATATTGTGTGAAGTAACTGATGGGTGATGGCCTCCTATCCCCAACATTTACCTTCTTAAAGCCTCCAAATCGAAAGAGCCAATATTTGTATCAGTCAACTTTCCCAACTTCGAAGAAAACTTTGACTCTGGAAGGAAAGACTTGATCAACTTCTTGATTACAGCCTGTCTGGATGCATTTGCCTTGCTGGATTCAACATAAGTATCTTTGCTAGTCGCTCTTCTATCTATTTCAGCCATCCTCCAATAATGAAGGATAGTCATTAGAAATAAAACTTAGAAAAATAATATCACTTTGAGACTGCTAATTGAATTTTGAAAATGAGAAGTTTCAGCACTGAATTTCAAACTTCAAACCTTAGCACCCTTTCAGCAACCTCTTTCCCACACTTAGAAATTTTTTTAACTTTTTTCCAACTCTTCTTCTCAACTTCGAATTTCTTCTTCTTCAGAGCTCAAATTCGCACTGAGCAACTGGATGAAGAAAATGAAAATTTTCACAACTCTTATAACTGAGTCAAATTCTAGAAGAAGGCTAATTCAGGCAAAGTCATTTATGAAATTTTTCCGTCCTCTAGCAATCAAAACACTTGTCACCTAAAATTTGGAATATTTAACCCTCTAGAATTTTGAAAATTTCACCCTCTGTCATAGGCATACTTTATCACATTTGCACTTTTGAAATTATCCTCTGAAAATATTAAATCAAATGCCTTAGGAAAATTTATCCCAAAATGACTTGAGGCGTTCATTTTATTCTTTTATACTTTTTCTTTAGAAATTATTTCATCTTCACTCTAGCTTGGAGAAAATTATTTCTTTTTAGAATAATTTATCAAAATCACTTAGGCATCCATCTTCAATTTATAAGCCAAGGCATTTTACTTTCAAAAATATTTCTCCCTTTTCCTTAGAAAATTTTATTTCGTCTAGAAACTTTCATCAACCAGGCGCCCATTGTACACTTTAAAATCTCAAGATGAAATTTTTTCAAAATTATTCCCCTTAGGAAATATTCAAGACCCAAAATAAATTTTCCCTTCATAAAATATTATTAATGTGTACACATGTGAAGGGGTACATTTAATTTTTCTACCCTTGAAAAGAAAATTGTCATTAAGGTTCATTTTTACCTCTTCTCTTTTGGGTGTACTTCTCCTCTTTCCTTGCCTTAGAATTTCTCCCACCACTTACTCCTCTTTCCTTGGGAACATTCAAGGTGGGGTCAAGGAATTTTTATGACTTGGAAAATTTTCAAGTCCTCTTCTAACTTGGGCGCATTTGGGGTCTTGTCCTGCCATTTTATCCTCTCACCTTAGGCAAAGTTTCAAACACCTCATTCACAAGATGGACGCATTTGAGAGGGTCCACTAAAATTCATTTACCATGCCTTAGACATTTTCTTCACATTCCTGACTTGGGCGCATTTTCATGTGTCTACTACCAATTTTGATGACAGAATATTTTCCAAACCTCCTCCTCTTGAGGACACATTTAGGGGGGTGTCTAGAAATTTTCCTTGCCTTAGAATATTTTTAAACCACCTTGCTAAGATTGGGCACATTCAAGGGGTGGTCAAGGAATTTTTATGACTTAGAATATTTTGATGCTTCCATCAACTACCTTGGGCGCATTTTGGGTGGGGTCCTTCCAGTTTATAACTTAGGCATTTTCTTCACTCATCTACCAAGTTGGGCACATATTGAGGGTTCTCAAGCAAGTTGAGGGTGAATTTCACCTCTCAAGCTTCCATTTCCCATGCCTTAGGAAAAAAATTTGACTCCTTCATGATTGCAAGGGCGCATTCAAGGGGGGTATCTTCTAGTTTTCAACACATAGCAAAATTTCCTCAACTCATCAGTGCTCATGGGCACATTTGGAGGGTGGGGAAGCCATTTTCGTTGACTTGGAATATTTTTCTACAATCCATTAGTGCTACCTTGGGCGCATTTGGAGGGTGGTGGAGGAATTTCTTTATGCCTTAGAATATTTTTATCTAAACCTATTCAAGATGGGCGCTTTAAGGGGGGTGTTAAGGAATTTTCAATGCCTTAGAAATTTTTCAGGCCTCCATGATGCCTTGGGTGCATATGACAAGTGATACTTCCATTTTTTTGATGACTTTGAACCTGTTTGAACACTTAGCCAATTTTGCTACTGATTCGCCCTAACCTTCTGTTTTTAGTAAACCCTTGATTTTCATACTTCTGCATCTCCGATTGACTTGGAATTTGCTCCATGAGATCCTCATGACCTATTTGACCCATTCACACTCATCATCTGTGTTGGCTTGCTATTTATAGCCCTGTTCTGGAGGTGACTTACTATAAATAGTAAGTACTCAGATTGCGCTCAAATTTTACCAATGGACTGCTTGAAGGATGATGATCACGATGGGATACATTAGTTTTTCAATTTTCTCGAGTTTTACCCCTCATTTTGAGTCTCATTGTTGGAAAGCCTAATCTGACTTGCATGTACCTCAAATGACCTTCGTTTGACCCCATTTCTGTTGCATGTTGCTTTGTTTGTGAAACTGAAGTGTTGGGGAGTTGCTGGAGTGAACCTGCTAAAAATAGTAATTGCCTAAAAAAGTAACCAATCACTTGTCGGACGTGTTTGCATGTCATACTACTCGAGAAATCTAAAAAAACCCATAAAAAACCCAAAAAAATGGTCTGCATGTGGGCATCTGCTAAAAATAGCAAGTCATAAACTTAATGTGCATGTCACATCAATGTGAAGCTTTTGAAAAACCCATAAAGAATATCCTGACATGCATTGAAAAATCATACATGCAAACCCTAAAAATAGCTCCTGAAGCCAGAATTATTAAAATTTATCATCTCAGCTTGCATGTCACATCGTTGCAAATCTCTTGAAATTCCCATAAAGAATATCCTGACATGCATTGAAAAATCAGACATGCAAACCCTAAAAATGGCTCTCGAAGCAAGAACTGCTAAAAATAGTAAGTTGTCAGAATTTGCTGAAATTTTGCATATAAGCACTTTGAAGTGTCATGGGTCTAATGTAACAATATGTTTCTCAACAACTTTAGAAGAAAAAATTCAAATGGGAGACTTACTAAAAATAGCAAGTTGTTTGATTCAACTCAAAATTTGTAGTTGGGTAGCTCAAGGTGTTCTAAATGCAGTTTGGCAGTTAAAGTTTCAAAAGTGCTACAGAAAAGGTCTCATGTCGAGTACTTACTAAAAATAGTAAGTCATCATAATTCAATGAAAATTTGATGGGAACCTGCTTGATGCCTTCTAACTGCAATTCCAAGCTCAAATTTCGATTCGCTCACTTAAATTAACCTCAAACTAGCTTGAAGATTCAAAACCCTAATTTACAGACATCCAAAATTTCAACTAAGGCCCAAAGATAGGCACATCCCTGGAAAGACAGACAGAACCAAGAGAGACAATAGGAAAACCAACCAAAACCAAAGCCAAAAGACCCAAATGGAGCAAAAATTAGGGGGTCCCCATTTTGAATGGGGTGATGTGTGAAAAGGTCACAACATCTGGTGACTCCATGGGAAAGTGTTGAAAAACACTTTAAGAATTGAACCTTAGCTAATCTCCCTCAAACCATCATATGGAAAGGATACTTACTCAAAAGGGGAGAAGAATCTGATATTGGATCAAAACACCTTCATCCAAGATCCTCTGAGTGCATTTTTGTTTAATCCATCTCTAAACCATCTTGACCTCCGGAATTGGCCCCAGAAAGTTATATAAATATCTTAATCTCAAAAGCATCCTGGACATTGCCTCACTGTTAGTCAAGTGTCCATAGCCCCAACGAGTTTTTCGCTACAATTCTCACGAATATTGCTCCACTACCAGTCGGGCGTCCATAGCCCCAATGGAGTTATTCGCACATTCCTAAAACCAATATTCAAAGTATAACATTTCTTTCACTCTTGTTTTTTTTCAGATATTTCTTTTTAGCACATTTATCTTTCTTTTTCATACTAATTTTCTGTCAATTCCACAATTGGTTGGCAAGCAATGAAGCCTCCAATGGGTTTGAGAATTGTAGTGGCGTTGAAGCAAGACAAATTTTTTTCACTTACCATAACCTTCCCCAAGAAACCAAAATGACTCAGAGTGGTTGTTAAACAGGTAAGGCATTAAGATCCTTGGACTCATGTGTTAAGACACAATGGTGGGTTAACCTCTTGAGTCGAACTTATTCCCAAACTAGATGATGACAAGGGGAAAACAACCTCGGCCTTCAAAATTTGCACAAACCTATAAATTCCAATGAAAGAAACCAAGTTGTGAAAGGAAAACATCATCACCCCCCTTCGCAACGGGAAACCCCAAAATCTCTACCCATTCTAAACCCAAAACTGCTTGAGCGGACAACTCAAGGGAAAAACACCAAACCAAAAATCCAAAGGGAAACAAGCCCAAAACCAAACAAACCGAACCAAAAAGGAAAATGGGAAAAGAAACCCTAAATCTAACTAAGTACAAAGTAGGTCCCAGGAGGAAACCTATGCTTGAAAATAATGCTTGAGGAATTTCCCATTGACTAGCAATGGGATATCCTCTCCTGTCAATGTCCACAACTTAAATGCATTATCTCCCAAGATTTCAGAAATTTGATATGGACCCAGCCACAATTTTTCAAATTTATCATGATCACCCTTCTTCTTGTGGTCCTTGTCCCAGTATAAGACCAAGTCAGAAATCCAGAAGGACTTGATTTAACTTGCTTGTCAAATCATCTTTTTACAACTCCTTGGTGTTTTGCTAGATTTTCCAAAGCTTCATCTCTTTTTTCCTCCAAGTGCATCAACTGGGTCAACCTGGTCTGAATTCTATCCTCTCCTTCAAGATACTCTTGGATAAAATGAAGAGTTGGAATCCTCAACTGAACTGGAAAGACAGGGTCCTATCCATGGACCAAATGATATAGAGATGTTCCCAAAGAGCTCTTCATTCTAGTCCTATCTACCCATAGAGCAAACCTCAGCTGTGTATGCCAATCCTTGGGGTTCTTGTCAAGTAATTTCTTGATAGCATTTAGAAAATTCTTATTCATGGACTCTACAAGTCCATTCCCCTGTGAATAATAGTTGGAAGATAACTTCAATGTGATCCCATACTCAAATGCCTATTTAGAAAATGTCAAGGACGAAAATGTTGGACCATTGTCACAAACTAGAGCATGGGGGCACCCAAATCTTGTAATGATATTCTCTTCAACGAACTTGATCACCACATCTGTTGTGTAATTATTAAAATCTTGTGCTTTTGTCCACCTGGTGTAGTAGTTTGTTTCCGTCAGAATGTATTTATGTTGTCCCGAAGAAGGTGGGTTTATCATTCCAATAAAGTCTAATCCCCATTTGGCGAAGGGCTTGAATTCAATTACCGGTTGCAAGGGCATAGCTGAATGCTTTCCTCTATCTACAGCTGTCTAATAAACATGGCAAGCCTTTACATGTTCATAGGTATATTTAAAAAGCATAGGCCAATAATATCCAACCCTCAAAATTTTGTGAGCCATGGCTAAACCACCTCCATGACTTGCTCCAAACTTCTCATGAAAATGATCGATCAATTGTTTGGCCTCTTCTATACCCACACATCTCAAGTATATTCCTTCATGATTTTTCCTATAGAGCACTGAACCTTGGAGCATATACCTCTGGCTCTTCTTCCTTAAGGCTCTCCGTTGCACTGGATTCAAGTGTGAAGGGCATCTATTATTTAAAAGATAATAAACTGTGTCATCATACCATTCTCCTAAAGACACTTCTTCTAGCACATAAGTTTTTTGCACCAGTCCTAGTCCAGTTTTTGTGATTGTCTATGATAAATCTTGTCCTCGGACCAGTCTCATCAATTGTATCTCCATGTCGTACTCTTGCAAAATGGTGACCCACTTGCCTCTCCTTTCTCCTAGCTCGTTCTCAATCAGCAATGTTTTCACAGTGGCATCTGGAACTATGGCGTAGACCTTACTCCTTAGGATATAATGTCTAAACTTCTTGGCCGCCTTCACCAAAGCGTAAGCCTGCTTCTCAACACTGGGATACCTTAACTCTACATCCTTCAGAGGTGCACTAATAAAATCTATTGGATTCTCATCCTTCTCCTCGGTTCTCTGGGTCAAGACTACTACACAAGTATGCTCTAAAGAAAATGAATACAAATAGAACAGTTTGGAATAATCAGGACTAACTAATACTGGGGCATCCACTATCACTTGCTTGATCTCATCAAATTCTTTCCTAGTTTGGGGAGTCCATTCAATCTTCGCATTTTTCTTCATAATATCATTCAAAGGCCTGACAATCTCAGCGAACCCGGTTATAAACTTCCTTACGAAATTGATCTTGCCGAAAAGTGATCTCAATTCTTTCTGAATTCTTGGAAAACTAATCTTCAAAATTGATTCAATACGCTTTGGGTCAATTGAAATCCCTTTTTTGAAATAACATGCCCTAACAGCTTTCCTTCAGTAACACTGAACATGCACTTCTTTGGATTGAGGGATATGCCATATCTCCTACATCTTTGAAAAATCTTCCTCAGGTCCTCTACATTGCCTCCTCTTCTCTTGCAAAACACGGTCAGGTCATCCATGTATATGATTATACATTTTCCAACTAAATCTCAAAAAGAAATATTCATGGTCCACTGAAATGTGGCTCTAGCATTGATTAGGCCAAAAGGCATTCTTTTGTATGCAAAAGTTCCCCACTTAGTGGTGAAAGTTGTCTTCAATCTATCTGCCTCTTCTATCATCACTTGGTTGTATCTAGAGTAACTGTCTAGGAAGGACATCATCTGAGAACCATTCA
The DNA here is from genome assembly GCA_007115665.2 of Sequoiadendron giganteum. Taxonomy (NCBI): domain Eukaryota; kingdom Viridiplantae; phylum Streptophyta; class Pinopsida; order Cupressales; family Cupressaceae; genus Sequoiadendron; species Sequoiadendron giganteum. The sequence goes on along the minus strand of CM021104.1, from coordinate 295,872,336 downwards.
CAATCTGTAACATTTTGTCTAACGAGGGCAAGGGATAATTATCCTTTTGAGAAGCCTTGTTCAAATTCTAGAAATCAACACACAACCTTATCTCTCCATTCTTCTTTACCAATAAAAACATTCTTCACTTGTTCATCTATTCCCAAATTGATTGCTTCACAGTCATTGCCCTGAGTGCTTTGATTCCTACTCAATCTGTCAGGATCAAACAATCTTTCTAATTCAACCATCCCTATGGGGATAAAATTTTTCTTTAAATTTAATATCCCTTCAGCATCAAAATCTACTTCTTTGGTTTCCTCTTCATCAATAATCTGTGCTTTGAACACTCCAGAGCATGTTAGAAAATCTAGAATTTGTTTATCGTCATCAAACACTTGAAAATTATTTATGTTATCTGGAATTTAAGGTGTTGAGACTAATTCCACTATGAAATTCTTCATTCCCTCTATAGCCAAAGGCTCCAATGAACTAGCATCTTGTGCAAGAGAATTGGCAAGTGGGTTCTTGGAATGATAGACTTGCTTGATATTGATGGTGTCAAAGCTCTCTACCAAGTCCCAAACTATGTTGCGATAACGATTGAGTCTTTTGTCATGACAAGCATACTATTTCCTCACTTGTCAGACCACTATGTTTGAATCTCCATAAGCATGCACGATCTTAGCTCCCTTTTTGATCGTGAGGATCAAACCATCAATCAATGATTCATATTCAGTAACATTATTGGTACATGAGAATTGGAGTCTGTAAGCACCTAAGTATGCTTCTCTAGTTGGGTTGATTAGCTTGAATCTCGCTCCATTTCCCTTCTTATATTTGGATCCATCGAATCTTAAGGTCCATACTTGATTTTTCATAGTAGAGATGGAAGATTGGATGGGTGCATCTTTTCTATCACTTTCTTTTGGGATGTTCGTATCCACCATTGGCACTACCTCCTCATCCTTCACCTCTCTCTCCATGGGTGAGCCTTCTCCTTTATCAACTTATGTGTGTTCTTCTTCTAGAGATACTTGTAGGACCATTTTCAAAACTTGCTCCAAGGCAATCTTGCACATGGCGCATGTGATCTTGGAATGAAATGCCTCATGGATTCTACACCAATTGGGAAGTAGTAAATCCTTGATAGAGGCATCTTTTCCCAATTCAATTTCTTGCTTCACAGTTTTCAGCATAAAATCTCTGAAGCTTTCAAACATCCCTTCACCTTCATTTTCACTTGAATCACTCTCGATCAAAATTTTAGTGGAAGGTGGTCCATCTTCTAAAAAAATTCCTTCATTTGAACTTTGCAACATTAAAACTTCTTGCTTTACGGTCATGTACGATCCCAACTTAGTTTCCACAAATAAAATTGCATTATCTTCTCCATATTTTGTGATCATTAATCTTAGTTGTGGAGTGTTGTCAACTTTTATCTGATTTGGAACTCCCCTCCATGGCAACCACATGTGGGAGAAATTCGTAGCAATATATCCATTCAATTTACTTGACCAATATTTTCTTAATAACATGCCATAACCATCTAGTATGTCCATGACTGATATATCAATGCAGCTTTGTACTCTAGGATCTGCCACCCGTTGCATGTGAATGTTATTCAGCTCTCTGACAATTGGAACCTCATTCTTTTCTAGCTGGGTCACCTTCCTGTTAGTTTGAAGCAGGACCAAATCCAATCTTTCACATACCTTAAGAGGAATTACATTGCTAGATGCACCAGAATCGATTAGACAATTATGCAATAATCTTTCAAATATTCTGATTGAAACAAGGAATGGGGCTGGTTCATCTTTCCCTTGATAGAACATGACTAGCTTTCTTCTTTCATCAACTGAAACATTCTTCTTTTCATCTTTCCTATTCAATTGAGCTTGATTATCTTGGACAATGTCCTTTGGACTCTAATTCTACTTTGTAGAAACATTGGGCTGAATTCTCCCCTCATCTTCAATTTTTGGCTTCTTGGATATGTTTGTAGAATCTTGCACTATGCCCACAAAACCTTACTGTTGAGTCTCCCCTATGTTATATGGCACCTAAGGCACCTCTTCTACCATATTTGTGCTTTGTGTAGAATGAGACTATGTCTTGACAGGAGGATTTCTTGGTGCACTATGTACTTCTTGAGTGTTAGAAATAGGATGCCATTTAATTGTAATCCTAAACATTAGTTATTTCATGTATCTCCTAAGTCCTTGAAATGTGCTCAACAACACTAGGATTAGGATGAGATTAATATTTGATGAAATAATCATGTTAATTGACATTTGCAATTAATTCTAAATGTTAGGAGCATGTGAGGGCATCCATTATGAGTTCCTAAATAATAGGGGCACATGGGACACCCACATGGTAAGGTGGCACTCACCTTGAGTTCAGTTAACTATTCGAAGTAAGAGATAACACTTCTGAATGCATATAAAGATCCTAAGATTTAGGATTTGATGTTTGCATGCATGAAGTTTAGTTAAGTTCAGTTTAGATTAGTTAAGTTTAGTTTAGTTCAGTTCAGTTCAAAATCAATTTAGTTTAGTTTAGTTTAGTTGAGTTAAGTTCAGTTATGGTTCAGTTATCTTCAATTACATTCAGTTAGTTTTAGTTGCATGTTAGTTGAATTTAGTTAACTTGGAATGCATGGCTAATGACTTGAGTTGCATGCTAGATAATAGGGACTACCTCGAGTTAACAAGAGAAGGCCATTCTTGCATGAATGGTGTTGAGTAATGTTTTAGTTAACAAGAAACAACTTGGAGCCTACTTGGGCATCCAAGTTGATTTCTTGGAATTACCTCTTTTACATGTTGATATATTTATGAAGGCTCAATGAAGTAGCACCTTTGATGGGTGCCTACTTTGATGAATAAAGCAAGAAGATATTTACAAAAAAGAGAATTTGTTACCACTTCAGTTGGGGCACACAAATGCATGAAGATGAGGTTTGCACATTGTTCTTCACGGGATAACTCAATTGGTATGAGATAGGCGTACCTTTTAGGGATAGGGCTTATGCATTGTAATTGTAACTCATGTTGAGTTTACAAAGCTAATTAAAGCCTATTTATCTCAAGAAATTGTATTGAGTTATTATCAGTTGTTATTGCAAGTTGTGAAGAAGATTGGTGAAGGCAAGAAGAAGCATTCTCAAGCAAGAATTGGATCTATTATATTTCAGAGTTTGAATAATACAGAATAATTCTTGGTGGAGTTTTTTCTCAAAAGGGTTTCTCCACGGTACATCTTGTGTAATATTTTTATTATCTTGTCTAGTTCTTCTATCAACTTTAGTCTACATTCTACAACAGTAAAATGGATTAATCAAGACAATCACCCACGAAGAATTTGTAACAAAAGGAAAAGCTTATTTAGATCAGAAATCTTAAGTTTTACAGAGTATTAAGCTAAGAAAACGCCTCATTTTTCAACATTTTGTATCAGAGCTAAGGTTGGGTGGAGTATTGGGACGCCTTTCTCTTAAAATATTAGAGGTTTTTTGGCTTAGTGGGAGCTTTTATTATTTTACTTATTTGTTGATTTTGGAATTAAATTTTGTTACAATGAATTCTCGGTTAGATATTGAAAGGTTCAATGGTTCTAACTATGAAATGTGGAAATTAAAAATGGAAGATCTTCTTGAAGAAAGAGATCAGTGGTTAGTGGTTAATAATGAGACAAAGACACCTACAACTATTTCAGGTGATGATTGGGTTAAGTTAGTGTAGACATCCAAAAATAACATTATGCATTCCACTGTAACTAACATCATGCATTCGTTTCTTCTACTAATCAATTAAAGCAATTTATTGATTTAATCCTAAGGTTCATCAAGCTTAATTAAATTAATCAAATTATTTAATTAAGTTCCTAAGGTTCTTCTTATTTGATTTAATAAATCAAACTGATTTAAAATCAAATATCAAATCCCTAAAATCCCCTAAGTTAATTAATCTAAATTTAATTAACTTTTAATCACAATTACCATTCTCTAGCTTTTGACTCAACTAGAGTCAAAACTAAACTCCTAACTAACCCATTCACTTGCATCAATAAATAAATTTATTGATTTATTAAAAAGATTTATTTTCCCTCAATAACTCTCATCTTTGACTTTTTTGAACAAAGATTATTCCCCCCAAAACTCTCAACAACATGCATTTATTAACATTTTTTCAAATTTGAATGGGCACATTGGCCAAAACTTGCACAAGCTTTGACCAATCCCATCATGCCAAGTGTCTCTATTCTATTGGAGGGGATTTAGTCCCACATTGGCTAAACTTGGCCTCTCTTCTCTCAACTTCTTCTATAAAAGCAATGCATCTTCTCTCATTTTACAACACACTTTGAAGGCATCAAAACTATAGGCAACTTGAGCTCATAGCAACTCATTGTCTATCTCATTTGTCTATCTCATAGCAACTCATTGTCTATCTCATTTGACTTATCATAATCCACTCATATCAGAATTCCCAGATGAGTCCCTTTTTAACCTTGGTGCAGCAGACCACTGGAAGTTATACTTTGATGGCTCTCACACACAACATGGGTCGGGAGCTGGTGTGTTTTTCATCACGCCGCAAGGAGACTGCATACCTAGATCATACAAGCTGGCACTCCCTTGTACGAACAATATAGCAGAATATGAGGCTTTGACCATAGGACTCAAGATTGCAGCACAATGACGAATCATGGCACTAAAAGTCTATGGCGACTCGCAACTTATCATCAACCAAGTCAACGGCGAATACCAAACCAAGGATGATAAGCTCACACCATACAAGAAGGTGGTAGAAAGCCTCAAGGAATCTTTCATCGATATTACCTTTGAGCAGATACCAAGGACAAACAACAGAGCGACTGATGCAATGGTGACAATTGGATCCTTACTCAACATCCCTCGTAATGTCTCGAAACATGAATTCCTCGTAGAGCAGCTTCTCGTACCCACATTCGAGGTACCAGAGTCAGAATACGCATGTGAACTCGTTGGTCCCGGTGATCTTTGGTATCATGATATATACACCTACCTAAAGTTAGGAATCCACGCCTCCACACAGGATATCCAATTCTCACATTGACCATGTATTGGCAGCGACCCTTCATCATAAGGATTCAGAAGGCACTCTATCGCGTTGTGCGCACAAAGACAGAGTTAACTCCGGTATCAGCAAAGCAGGTCAAGAATCTCAAAATTTGCATTCAAGTGCACATATCTTGGCAAAACAACTTATTCAAGAAGGATACCGATGGCACGTTATGATAGAAGCATCAACATCAGCACCACCAAGTGGTTCAGCATCAGCTTAAAATCTCTTAGAAAATAAAAAAAAAAAAATCAGAAAAAGTCCTGAAAAAATGGTTACCTTGATGAAAACCTGGCAAACAGGCGTCCTGGTGACAACAAAAAAAAATCATAAAAATACAAAAAATCCAAAAAAAAAATAGAAAAAAGGATTGAAAACAGTAAAGAAAAAAATCGTCCTCTAGCGAAAACCACTTCAGTGGCGCTTTGGACAGGTACCATGATGAAAACCTAGCAAACAGGCGTCATGTGTAGAATCAAGCATCTACGTGCGCCAGTTCAGGAGAAAGCATCTTATCGCATCCATAATGAAGCCAACATTCCATCCATATCATCCGTTCATCCATGAACCGTTTATCCAATCCATTTTCCGTCTGCATCCATACTCCAAGTTATCTTGATCTTGGAAAATTTTGGTGCACGCTTTACACTTGTTTATGGTAAACATCTTGACATGGGTCATTTTCATTGATCCCATCCTATCCAACATTATCTGAGCCTTGAAGCATTATCTAAGTGAGCATTCCTTTGTTCGAACACCCTTATCTTATCGCAAGATAATCCATATCCATTCATCCAAGAATCCACCCATGGTCGTTCAAACATTGCTAGACACTGGGGGCAGATATTTACATCTCACTTCGGGAATAAATCTTGATCTATATCTTCACACTTATGTGGTGATCCGAACATTGGAAAACATAAAATCAAATTGGTCAAGGCATTTGTGAACATGAATCCAAGTCACTAGCCCATGGCATATTTTGACAGCAAGATGATGTTCCTCATCAAGCGTTATCTTTCGTTGAACATCAATCCAAACAATCCATATCAGTCGCATCTAGTGCACACATCAGCGTCACATCAAATCATCAAAGCTATTTTTTTCCAAATCAAGCTTCATCTTGATCAATCGAATCCAATCAATCATCATCTTGTTTGACTTAACACACTTAGTCAAACTATCATCTTGTGCACGAGTTTACTCTAGGATAACACAACTTCCTTGGGTTTACAAGTTCATTATCATCACTTTGTTTGGCTTAACACACTTAGCCAAATTATCAAAACCATCATCACTTTGTTTGGCTTAACACACCTAGCCAAATTATCCTTTTTGTACGAGTTTACTCTGGGATAACACAACTTCCTGGAATTTACAAGTGCATTATCACTTTTGTTTGATAACACAACTTCCTGGAATTTATAGGTTCAATTTTAGCCAACAAGTTGGTCAATTCGGAGTCCAGATTAGTGAGTGGCGCTTTGGACAAGTACCATGATGAAAACCTAGCAAACAGGCGTCATGTGTAGAATCGAGCATCTACGTGTGCCAGTTCAGGAGAAAGCATCTTATCACATCCATAATGAAGCCAACATTCCATCCATATCATTCGTTCATCCATGAACCATTTATCCAACACATTTTTATCCATCTACATCCAAGGTCCAAGTTACCTTGATCTTGATAAAATTTTGGAGCACACTTCACACTTGCTTGCGGTAAACATCTTGACATGGGTCATTTTCATTGATCCCATCCTATCCAACGCTATCTGAGCTTTGAAGCATTATCCGAATGAGAATCCTCTATTTGAACAACTTATCTTATCGCAAGATAATCCATATCCATTTGTATCCAAGAATCTACCCATGGTCGTTCAAACATTGCTAGACACTGGGGGCAGATATTTACATCTTGCTTCGAGAAAAAATCTTGATCTATATCTTCCCGCTTATGAAGTGATCCGAACATTGGCAAACATAAAATCAAATTAGTCGAAGTACTGGTGATCCAAAATCCAAATCACTAGCCCATGGCATATTTTGACAAGAATACATTCCTTATCATGCTCTACCTTTCATCGAGTATCAATCCAAGCAATTCATATCAGTCGCATCTAGTGCGCACATCAACGTCACATCAAATCATCAAAGCTATTTTGTTCCAAATCAAGCTTCATCTTGATTAATCGAATCCAATCAATCATCACCTTGTTTGACTTAACACACCTAGCCAAATTATCCTTTTTGTACGAGTTTACTCTGGGATAACACAACTTCCTGGAACTTACGAGTGCATTATCACTTTTGTTTGACTTAACACACCTAGTCAAACTATCAATTCATCAATCTGATTGATCAACATTAAGCTTGGTTTTCAACAAAATCCCAAAACAGAGCACTGATATCGCATATCATATCCAAATTTTCAAAATCATGCGAAAAATTCAAAAACATTCAAAAATCCATCAAAAATCCAAAAACATCAAAACATTTCAAAAAATCCAAAAACATGTCAAAAGTCAAAAAATCAAAAATAGAGTCACCTTGTCGAACTACGTCGTCTCTGAGCTTGAACGTAGGCAAGGTTGATCTTTGATCATCCCCCGAGACGGTTAGGTCAATCCTTTATGCGTCCATCGCATTGGCAATCTGTTTGCCCATTTATTTATGCGTCCGTCGCATTGGCAATCCGTTTGCCCATTCATTTATGCGTCCGTCGCATTGGCATCCGTTTGCCCATCTAGTTAGGCGTCTGTCGCATTGGCATTCGTTTGCTTATCTTTTTTACAATTAGGTCATTCTTTATGCGTCCGTCGCATTGGCATCCATTTGCCCATCTATCTCATCCGCAGTCAAGTCAATTGACACAAAATCCAAAAACATTCATAAAGTCTTGAAAATACCAAAAAAAATTGGAAAATCTAAAAATCAAAACAGCCTCAAAATATTTCGAAAACACCAAAAACATCCAAATATCTGAAAAAACCCAAATTGGTGCACCTGTTCCATCTCGCATTCACCCACAATAATCGTCATTCCTAATAAATCAATCGTCACCTTCATCCTTTGGTGAAGCAATCAGAAGCAAGTTTAGCAGGTTCCAAAGTGAACACCTAATCGTCAAGGTCTCAAGTCTAGATTCGTAAGTCAACAAGTTGGTCAATTTGGAGTATCAATAGCTTATCACCCAAATCAATCTTACCAAAACCCTAATCACTACATGTCCTAGGATGAAGCTTTCCCACAATGGACATAAGCATCAGGTACCCCACAGTAGTTTAGCCTGGCTAGCGGTACGAAGAACATTAACTTGTTTGTTTACTTTATTTGGTCTTTTTGACTTATCTTATATTGCGCTCATTCCAAGGACCTCTCGATGATGCCTAAATAAAACAGGTTTAGAGAGAAAGGAATGGGGAAATGATCATTATCTTTTTATCTGCTGTGCTTGTTGGATGTTCTTGTAAAATAACTTGGCGAATACTTGCTTTGTTGGGTCCATCCTAGTAGGGTTTCCGTATGTCAAGTGTGAACAAGATCACTCCTATCTGATTGCCGAGTCAGAGTCCATCACACTAGGCGCCACGCCATCCTGGTTCTTAATACCTTGATGCATTGCACCTATGTGTGTTATCAAACATAAAGAAAGTTAAGCTCTTTATTTCCCATTCCTGGATAAGCAATACATCATCATCTTTCATCATCATCTCTAATAAAGTTGGCTTGTTGAAATTCTGCATCTTCTTGGATTCAAGGGTTGATCCCTCTCATTCTTCTACCTTCTTTCACGCTAACAATGCATCCATCCTGCATCCACACTGCATTCATCCTCTCATCTTGCATAATCACGTCATATCATTATAGGACAACATCGTCCATCTTATCCATCTCACATGCATCGCATAATCATTTAACATGCTTAAAATAATATAGATTTGTTATTCTAAGCATCTTTCGAACATCTCATTTACATCATCATTATCATATAGTCTAACCATCCATACAGTCATTTTGAACCTCTTTGTCGCGAGATCTACCTCAAATTGTATCTTTTCGCTCGATCTCTCGAGGGGGCAATGTACTAACGTACTTATTTTCGCTGGGGCATCCGAAAAATCGGAAATTTTTTAATTTCGATATCGGCAACATCATTCTTTGAACCAATGCAACAAGTACATTGCTTCAAAGAGGGGCAAAATGTAGACATGCAAAAATAACATTATGCATTCCGCTTTAACTAACATCATGCATTCAGTTCTTTTGCTAATCAATTAAAGCAATTTTTTGATTAATTTACTAAGGTTCATTAAATAAATCAAAATTATTTAATCAAATCCTTAAAGTTCTTCTCATTTGATTTATCAAATGTCACTTCTTAATATCATCCAAGTTAATTAATCTACATTAATTAACTTCTAATCATGATTATCATTCTCTAGCTTTTGACTCAACTAGAGTCAAATCTAAACTCTTAACTAACCCACCCACTTGCACCAATAAATCATTTATTTGATTTATAATTCCTCTAATTACATTCAAAATGGCATCAAAATGGAAAATTCTTCCAATTTGAATCTTCCCCCCAAAAGGGACTTGTCCCTTCCAACAAGGTTTTAAATGCTATTTGCACAAGTCAACATAGCATTTATTACACCTTTCATCCCCCCAAAACATGTCAAGTCATGCAAAATTCAAATTCAAATTGGCACATTGGCCAAGACTTGCACATTCCTCACCCTCTCAAAACTTGACAAGTGGCACCTTGTCATTGGTTTGTGAATAATCCCACATTCCTCAAAATCTCTCAGTCTTTCAATCTTTCAATCTATAAAATGCAAAGCATTTCAACACAAATTATCCACAACACACAACTCATGCTCATTGTAAGGTTACTCTCCACTTGTGAGAACTGATCTTGTTTATCATCACACCATTTGCTTAGCAATATTTTCTGATTGCAAGGTCACTCTCTTCATTTGAGAGGATATCTTGCTCATCATTTGGCATTTTGCTTATCAAGGATTGGGAAAGGGCAACTTCCTACAGCACTAAGTTGCACCAATCTACTATGGGATAGGAATGATTCATGTTTTATGCATTGTTCTTATTAGTTGCATTGTTTAACATGATTCTATATTTCATAGGGATGTTTAAGTTTGCTAATTTAAACTAACTTTTGTGCTAACAACATAAAATGGTTTAGGTTGATCTTGCAGATTTTGACATCTACAGTTAGATAAGAAGGCAAGAGGAATAATTAGATTATGTCTTGTTGATGTTGTTCTCTTGAATGTTTCAGATGAAAATACTGCATATAAATTGTGGAAGAGAATAGGAGATATTTATCAAACTAAGAGTCTCGCCAATAAGTTGTATTTGAAAAGGTAGTTGTATTCATTAAAAATGAAAGATGGTGAATTTTTTGCACAACATTTAAATGCTTTCAATTTAATTTTCAGTCAGTTAGTTTTTGTAGATGTAAAGCTAGAAGATGAGGATAAATGCATTTTGTTACTTTATTCTTTACTAGATTCTTGGGAAAATTTAATAGTTGCTATCAATGGTAGTGGTGTAGATCCAAAGATGGACTATATAATTCCTACTCTCCTATCAGAGGAGACGAGGAGGGAGTATAAGGAGGAAATCCAAGATGAATTGTTTGTAAAAGGTAGGCCTAAGAAAAAGGAACCTAAGGGAAACAAGGAAGGGAAGGGTAACTTAGAAGGACAAAGTAAGGTAAAGTGTTGGAACTGTGGGAAACCGGGACATGTGAAGAAGGATTGTAAGAACAAAAAAGAGAGTTATGATTCTTCTATAGAGGAATCCTTGGATGACAATAATGATGCATTGGTTATTTCAACTAATATTGTTTGTGATAACTCTTTGCTTCACGTTTCAGAGTAATCTTCATGGAGAGGATGGCAGTCACAATTCCATGTGTAACTTGGTACCATGGTTCAGTGGGAGTTGTTGGAAGTGACTTGGATGCATCATTGGTAAGGTTATCTTCATGTGATTGGGGATATGGTTTGTTCTTGGTTTAGAGTGTTTGTTATTATGTCATCATTTACTCTTGATTCTAGATTAGAGTTTTGGCATATTACATGTTCTCTTGAGACTAGGATGTATATATATATATATGTTATGGTGCATGTGATCTCCTAGGAGGAGATGGTTAGATCATGGATGTCCTGTTTATGTTCAAGGTTGGAGCTTTGACATTGATCTTGTGTAGTTCTCTTAAGTATTGGGTACATTAATCATGTGCTTGATTACTTCATGAAAGTGTTGGGTTGCATTTGGATTTTGGCATGGATTGGTTGGTTACAGGTCCTCATGGATACTTGGAGAAATAGGTGAGGCTGGAGTTCTCTTATGGTAAGAGATATTTGTTGGGATGGTTACTTGTAAGAAAAAAAAATCAATTGAAAAGACCGAGGAGCCTACATCTTGGTTGAATGTGAGTACAACACACTCAGTGGTTTAACATGCCTCCAAAGAGGCGGTTTGGATATAGAGGTTTGGGAAAGGTATTGGTTTGGTTGATAATGGGAAGGTATTAATTGAGAAATTTTACACTTTAATTAATGTTATAGATTATCTTATGAAACCAAATAATTTCTCTTGGTTTTAATCATTTTCTTGGAAGCTTCATGATTATGCAAGTTGTATTTGAAGTTGGCATGGATTGATTAGATGGTGCAGGAAGGCCATTGGCCTTGAGTCCTGTACTTATTTTGTTATTATTCCTTGTTAAGAATAATTCCAATGTATAATGCCAAGTGGGAGAATGTTGGAAATAAGATGCCATTTAATTGTAATCCTAAACATTAGTTATTTCATGTATCTCCTAAGTCCTTGAAATGTGTTCAACAACACTAGGATTAGGATGAGATTAATATTTGATGAAATAATCATATTAATTGACATTTGTAATTAATTATAAATTTTAGGAGCATGTGAGGGAATCCATTATGAGCTCCTAAATAATAGGGGCACATGGGACATCCACATAGTAAGGTGACACTCACCTTGAGTTCAGTTAATTGTTCAGAGTAAGAGATAACACTTGTGAATGCATGTAAAGATCCTATGTGTTAGGATTTTATGTTTGCATGCATGAAGTTCAGTTCAATTCAGTTTAGATTAGTTCAGTTCAGTTCAGTTCATAATCAGTTTAGTTTAGTTTAGTTCAGTTTAGTTCATTTCAGTTATGGTTCAGTTAGATTCAGTTAGTTTCAGTTGCATGTTATTTGGCTTCAGTTAACTTGGAATGGATGGCTAATGACTTGAGTTGCATGACAGATAATAGGGACTACCTCCAATTAATAAGAGAAGGCCATTCTTGCATGAATGGTGTTGAGTAATGTTTTAGTTAACAAGAAACAACTTGGAGCCTACTTGGGCACCCAAGTTTCTTTCTTGGAATTACCTATTTTGCATGTTGAGATATTTTCGAAGGCTCAGTGAAGTAGCACCTTTGGTGGGAACCTACTTTGAGGAATAAAGCAAGAAGATATTTACAGAAAAGAGGATTTGTTACCACTTCAGTTTGGGGCGCCCAAATGCATGAAGATGGGGTTTGCACATTGTTCTTCATGGGATAACTCAATTGGCATGAGATAGGCGTACCTTTTACGGATAGGTCTTATGCATTATAATTGTAACTCATGTTGAGTTTACAAAGCTAATTAAAGCCTATTTATCTCAAGCAATTGTATAGAGTTATTATCAGTTGTTATTGTAGGTTGTGAAGAAGATTGGTGAAGGCAAGAAGAAGCATTCTCAAGAAATAATTGGATCTATTGTATTTCAGAGTTTGAATAATAGAGAATAATTCTTGGTGGAGTTTTTTCCCGAAAGGATTTCTCCACGGTACATCTTGTGTAATATTTCTATTATCCTATCTAGTTCTTCTATCAACTTTTGTCTACATTCTACAATAGTCAATAGTAAAATGGATTAATCAAGATAATAACCCACAAAGTATTTGTAACAAAAGGAAAAGCTTATTTAGATCATAAATCTTAAAGTTTTACATAGTATTAAGCTAAGAAAGCACCTCATTTTTCAACATTGACAAGTGTTCCTCATAATAGGAGCTTCATTCAAACTCCCTAGAATGGTCTCCCTTACTTCTGAAATCTTCATTAGCTCATGTAGGGGGAGACTAACCTTCATCCTCTTGAATTATTCTAGCACATAAGAGCTAAGTCTCTTCACATCTTCTCTAGGAAGATTCTCCTTTTGCACATGTTTAGCTTGGTGTATCAGTTGTTGAGTGGCCTATTGTCCATTCCTTCCTTGTGTTGTGTTATGTTGCCTATACTCTAGAGAATCTCTGGGTAAACTTGGATTATTACTTGCATTGGAGTGCAGTATTCAGAGGTATTGATGAAGTTAGAGGTTCATGCCACTGATGATTCCTCTGGTAAACTTTTGGGGCTCCTCCTCCAGTCATCTGAAAAGCTTGCAGCTCTCTTCTTCCTTCTACTAAGACACTGTTGTTGAGGGGCGAAAAAGTGTAATTATCTTTTCCAAGAGGCTCCTCAGATGATGAATATGTGACGTGAGCCTCTGAATACATTTGAGTTTCTAGCATCCCCATGGGAACATTCGTTGAAGTTGGCAGGAACCTATGATTAATAGGTGGGGGTGTGTAACTCTAGAATTTAGGTAGGAAGTTGAAATCTTCAATGTTCAACGCCTGATCGTAATGAGATACTATGACTATTTCATATCCTGAAACTGGAGGACTCTCCACAGCTTCCATATTCTTCACCTCTCCTCTGAAAAATATCAGTTGCAACTTGAAATTCATGGCATTGATGCTCAGAGTGTTGATTGGTGTTGTGTAACCTACACCATCCTGACATGGCAGCTTCAACCAGGTAAACTCTATCTACAAGATGGTTTTCAGGAGGTGGTAGCTTGTCCAATGGTGAAGGAACACCTCCATTGTTGGGCCTCGTATTCCAGGACCTCTTCTGAAATCCTTGATTGTTATTTCTATACCCATGACTATTTTCATGAGTGTATCCTTGATGGGTATCCTGGTGACTTGGAGGATTATTTTGATATCATTGATTGGCACCTTGATGTGCTTGATAAATTTTTAACATGGATTGTATTTGATTGTTCTAATTTCTGAGGTAAGTCACCTTAGTTGACAACCTTTTCATCTGCTCTACTAAATATTTCATCTCATCTTTCTCCTCTTGGATTTTTACTTGTGGCACTGTGTTCTGGAGATAAATAGGTTGTGTTGCTTGAGTTTGGGACAAAGGAATCCCAAGATGGAGAACTAACTGATTAGATAGTGCTTGTACTTGGTAAGTTGGCTGAGGAATTAGATTTAACACTGGAACTTGTTGATTCCATATTGAGCCAAGGGTTTGCATTTGACTGTTCATCGCAGTTAGGCCGATATATAGTGAGGGCCCAATTATTTTTTTCCCCGTGTTCTGGCTTACTTCAACAACTTTAGCATAGGCTTGGTTCATATTGGCGGGAGTGGGGTGAGCCTGCCTTATGAATATTGTAGTCAAAGGATCCAAGGCTAAGTAGTAGCTTTCTTGGGCATCAGAAAAAACATAAGGATCACACAACCTTGTGAGAGCCTTCTGAAACCTATTGTTGAATGTGTGAATGGGCTGTCTATCATGCCTTCTCACTTCTACAAAATGACGATAAAGCTCTATAGGAGTAATAGGTATGCCAAATTTCTCGATGAAGGGATCTTTCATTTGTTCCCATAACCTTATTGATCCAACTGGTAGGTGAATAAACCAATAATGGGCTTCTTCTCCCAAGGAATATGGAAACAAATTTTAAGCCACGTTTGCATATGCAATCTTCCTGTTGCATAAGTGATCTTCGAACATCTTGAAATGGTCCTCGACAGTGCGATTTCCATCGTTGACATGGAACTTAGTGCAAAATCTCTCTGGATTCTTTGGCATGTCATGGTAGTCAGCAAACTCTAGTGGAGACGGGTTGGTAACCAACCATGTAGCACCATTTGGAGCCAGTTGGCCTCCTGGTTGATCCATAGCTTGAATTGGTCATCACCACTGATATACAATAGCTTGAATTGGTTTTTGTTGATGTACAATAGCTTGAATCGGTTGTTGTTGTTGAACAACAGGTTGGACAGGTTGTTGTTGCTGGATAATCATCAGAATGGTAGCTTGCACTAATCTCGGTTATGCAAACCTTGAAGTGCTAGGTGGGGTTATGAATAAACTTGAAATATCTTCTCCGCTTTCTTTGCTTCATTGAACCTCTTCATTTGATGAGACTTCTTCACTTGATTGAACTCTTTGCTTGATCAAACTTATTTCTTCTTCCTCGCTCTCGTGAGTAGCTCTAACTCCACAAAATATTTAGATGAATTGGGTGTAGACCTTAAAATTCTTTTAATCTTATCTGGAAAAAAAGAACTAATGCAATCTAGGATGTGGTTGCTTTTTCTATTGGCGACGTGCGAGAGCAAATGGGTGTCTCTGATTTAGCAAATCTCTTTCAATAGAAACTTCAATTCAAATAGCTTTTTCCTCTTCTTCTTCCAATACAAAGCTTGTTTGCATATACTCAGCAAACCTCCTCTTCGTTCTCCACATGAGATTATTCAATCCTGAAAGAATATCTTCCTGATCGTCGTTGAATCACAAATTCGACTGCAACATTGGAAACACACCTTTATGCGGTAGCACCATCTTGACTCATGATTCTTTTCTCCAACAAAATTCTTTGTGATAAAACCCCTTTCTACTTCAAGGTAGTTGTATGTTGTAGTTGTTGAGGCCCTCCTTCTAGCGCCAATTCCTGTTGATGTGTGTTTTATGACCACACCAAACCACAAAATAAAGTTTTCAATAGCTACTCTATTCTCTCTTGATCAAAGTATCCAGCATGCTAAGATTGCAAGAAATTTCATGTGTTCAACTCCAAGGTTCCTTTTATGCAGTGGAATAGATTCAGTTGGTTCGTTGTGATTTGCTGGTATTACGAGGGGAATTACGCAATTGTTCGACAACAGACAATAGACATCAGACTAAAGAGAAAAGGGGTTTTTATATAATTCGAGAGATTTGTCAATGAAGTGAAAACTTCCTAATACTAACCAAACAAGTGCAGAATTGAAGGGCTGTAGGGATTAGAAAATTTATGTCCTACCCGAAGTGTTGGATGTGGAGGTCAACTTAAAAAAACTTCAACCAGACTTCGCTTTGCCTCACTTTTGAAAGCTTCCACGAAGTTGGTGCAATCTTCAAGGGAGTGGCTAAATGTATTCAAATTATAACTCAACATAAGGACACCATCACAACGATGCATGGCAACATGTGAATCATAATTGAAGTTAGGTTCAAAAAATGCCAGTTGACCACGCAAGGCAAACCCACCATCAGTAAGCTTGCTAGTGCTATGGATTAAACGAAGCTCCCTTAGATCAAACACCAGATTCCAAAACTATCATCTACTTGCATAAAAATGAAATCTATTTTACTCTAAGCTACTTTAAGTTTTACTTAAAATGCTAAGTGATTCAGAAGGATGAAGGAGCCTTGCTAGCTACTCACAACAAAAGTTTAAATCACCATCAATGAAAACTCTTTTTATTATGAGAGTGTTCACAACAACTTCTTACAAAGCATTCAATGAGAAAGCTTTCCTTCCTCTTCAATCTAAGCTATGCTATTAAACTATGCTAACTGTCTCTCTATGCCCCTAGCTCTTAAATATATCATCTAATCTAATGATGCACACATGAGGGGGAATGCCCCTTTTATAGTTGGCCAAGTCCAATGGATGGCTCAGATTACAATCAAATGGATGGCCCAAATCGTGCCACCTCATCCCTAAACAAGATTCACCCTAAAAATTTCCATAAAGAGGAGTGGGGAAATAGATGAGCCAAAAGATTCCACTCACTCCCAAAATAGCATAGGCAATTAATGCCCACCATCATCTTTCAAAAGATCATCATTCAGAAGGGCATTTTCTTTCTCTTTGACTACAAAGTCAATGAATCTAACCAACACTGCTTTGACTTCCTGAATGTGGGCAGCCTATGATCTCCCATTAAGTTATAAGTAAGAGGAATTTACTTGCCCTTAAGCCTATTCTCGTGCCTCTCCACCCAACCAATCATGAATTTCAAGACTGGTATGCAAAGCGTATCCAAATCTATAATTTCTGGGTCCGAAAAATCTAGAAGTGGGAGTGGTGTATTCCTCACTGTCTCATAATTAGCCTGCATAACATTCACATCTTCATCTACCTAGTCTAGCACTGAAACAATTTCACATTTCCTAATCATGCTCAATGGTATCCTTGAAAACATCCTTCTCCTCACTTCAACATCATCCAATGCACTTTCCTAGAAATCTTCAATGTGCACCTTATGTCTGAATTCCTTAGCCAATATCCATCTAATATTCCTATGAGGATCATAATACTACCTACTAGTATGATAAGAGAGGTAGAATAATTGAAGCTCATTTTCTACTTCCTTGGCTACCTGCAGTGTAGGACAAACTTCATCTGAATTTCCCATGATGATAGGGAAGTCAAGTCCTCCTTTTTTCTTCTTCTTCTGAATCTTATCATAGGTAATGAGTTTCCTAGATATTTCTAGCATCAAAATTATTTTTGTGGGGTATCAGGGCAATCTGTATGGATAAGAGGAAAACTCCTACAACCTAATGTAAGTGAATTTTAAAAATTGGATAAACCAACATTCGTACCTCTCAATTAGCTCCTGTGCTTCCCTTGATATTCTGTGATGAGTTCTCTATTGAAGCATCCTTTCTATATGCATCATGAAGGCATTAGTGAGTCTTTTGTAGCGAGAAGTGCTTGTCAAGTGCAACTATAGACAAGCCTCATGAATCTTGAATTGTTGAGAACCACACCCAATCGACTCCTAGTATGATATCCCTATGTACTTTTTCATTCGAGCTAGCATATAGATGACATAGGAGTTCATATAGAATGTCTTCGTTCTCCTCAAAATTTTGAGTTGTTCATGCAAATTGTCATTGATCATTACCACCTAGTCAACATGTCATTTTCCTTCTAGCGCAATGTTGATGTAGTAAAAAATACATGGCTCAAAGATGAATGATTGGGGGTCTCCTCCAACTCTATTGAGCATCATAATCAGGTCACAATATTCTTGCTTCAAATCATTTGAAATTATTTTTTTTGGCAGCTTTGTGCGATTTGTCTTAGTATTTTTCATCCAATGAGAGTTTATCATGTCAGCGCACCTCTCGAATGTAGAAGCATACATTCTTTCAGCTCTTTCTCTTGTCTTGTAAACCATCTTCTCATAGGTAGGAATTTCGAATGCTTCTCCAATAGCTTTAGGTGCGAGGTTGGCAAACAACTTGTCGTCAAGTGAAATGATAGTTCTTCACTCTAATTTGTAATAGTTGGTGCACTCCATAATCAACTATGGACATTCAATTGTTGGTTGAAAACCAACAGCTGCATAAAGTCCACTTTTTATGATATTGTGTGAAGTAACTGATGGGTAATGGCCTCCTATCCCCAGTATTCGTCTTTTGAAAGCCTCCAAATTGAAAGATCCAAGATTTGTATCAGTCAACTTTCCCAACTTCGAAGAAAACTTTGACTCATGAAGGAAAGACTTGCTCAACTTCTTGATTACAACCTGTCTAGATGCATTTTCCTTGTTGGATTCAACATAATTATCTTTGCCAGTCGCTCTTCTATTTGTTTCAGCCATCCTCCAACAATGAAAGATAGTCATTAGAAATAAAACTTAGAAAAATAATATCACTTTGAGACTGCCAGCTGAATTCTGAAAATGAGAAGTTTCAGCACTGAATTTCAGAATTCAAACCTCAGCACCCTTTCAACAACCTCTTTCCCACACTTAGATTTTTTTTTTAACTTTTCTCCAACTCTTCTTCTCAACTTCAAATTTCTTCTTCTTCAGAGCTCAAATTCGCACTTAGCAATTAGATGAAGAAAATGAAAATTTTCACAGCTCTTATAACTGAGTCAAATTCTAGAAGAAGGTTAATTCAGGCAAAGTCATTTATGAAATTTCTCCCTCCTCTGGAAGTCACAACACTTGTCACTTGAAACTTGGAATATTTGACACTCTAGAATTTTAAAAATTTCACCCTTTGTCATAGGCGTACTTTATCACATTTACACTTTTGAAATTATCCTCTGAAAATATTAAATCAAATGCCTTAGGAAAATTTATCCCAAAATGACTTGAGGCATTCATTTTATTCTTTTATACTTTTTATTTAGAAATTATTTCATCTTCACTCTAGCTTGGAGAAAATTATTTCTTCTTAGAAGAATTTATCAGAATCACTTAGGCATCCATCTTCAATTTATATGCTAGGGCATTTTACTTTCAAAAATATTTCTCCCTTTCCCTTAGAAAATTTTATTTTGTCTAGAAAATTTCATCAACCAGGCACCGATTGTCCACTTTAAAATCTCAAGATGAAAAAGTTTCAAAATTATTCCCCTTAGAAAATATCCAAGACCCAAAAACAATTTCCCCTTCAGAAAATATTATTCATGTGTACAGATGTGAAGGGGTACATTTAATTTTTCTACCCTTGAAAAAAATATTCCTCATTAAGGTTCATTTTTACCTCTTCTCTTTTGGGAGTACTTCTCCTCTTTCCTTGCCTTAGAATTTCCCCCACCACTTACTCCTCTTTACTTGGGTGCATTCAAGGCGGGGTCAAGGAATTTTCATCTTCGAAAATTTTCAAGTCCTCTTCTAACTTGGGCGCATTTGGCGTCTTGTCTTGCCATTTTATCCTCTTGCCTTAGGAAAATGTTCAAACACCTCATTCACAAAATGGGTGCAGTTGAGAGGGTCCACTACAACTTCATTTACCATCCCTTAGACATTTTCTTCACATTCCTGACTTGGGCGCATTTTCATGTGTCTACTGCCAATTTTGATGACTTAGAATATTTTCCAAACCTCCTCCTCTTGAGGGCGCATTTAGGGGGGTGTCAGGAAATTTTCCTTGCCTTAGAATATTTTTAAACCACCTTGCTAAGATTGGGTGCATTCAAGGGGTGGTCAAGGAATTTTTATGACAGAATATTTTAATGCTTCCATGAACTACCTTGGGCACATTTTGGGTGGGGTCCTTCTAGTTTATAACTTGGTTGTTTTCTTCACTCATCTACCAAGTTGGGCACATATTAAGGGTGCTCAAGCAAGTTGAGGGTGCATTTCACCCCTCAAGCTTCCATTTCCCATGCCTTAGGAAAAAAAATTGACTCCTTCATAATGGCAAGGGTGCATTCAAGGAGGGTAACTTCCAGTTTTCAACACTTAGCAAAATTTCCTCAATTCATCAGTGCTCATGGGCACATTTGGAGGGTGGAGAACCCTTTTTCATTGATTTAGAAGATTTTTCTTCAATCCATCAGTGCTACGTTGGGTGCATTTGGAGGGTGGTGGAGGAATTTATTTATGCCTTAATTTTTTTTTTTTCCAAACCTCTTCATGATGGGCACATTAAGGGGGGTGTCAGGGAATTTTCAATTCCTTGGAAAGTTTTCAGGCCTCCATGATGCCTGGGGTGCATATGACAAGTGATACTTCCATTTTTTTTATGACTTTGAAGCTGTCTAAACACTTAGCTAATTTTGCAACTGATTTTCCCTAACCTTCTATTTTTAGTAAACCCTTGATTTTCATACTTCTACATCTCTGATTGACTTGGAATTTGCTCCATGAGATCCTCATGACCTGTTTGACCTATTCACACTCGTCATCTGTGCTGACCTTCTATTTATAGCCCTATTTTGGAGGTGACTTACTATAAATAGTAAGTACTCAGATTGCGCTCAAATTTTACCAATGGACTACTTGAAGGATGCTGATCACAATGGGATACATCAGTTTTTCAGTTTTCTCGAGTTTTACCCCTCATTTTGAGTCCCGCAGTTGGAAAGCCTAATCTGACTTGCATGTGCCTCAAATGATGCCCGTTTGACCCCATTTCTACTGCATGTTGCTTTGTTCCTGAAATTGAAGTGTTGAGGAGCTGCTGGAGTGAACTTGCTAAAAGTAGTAAGTGCCTGAAAAAGTAACCAACCACTTGTCAGACGTGTTTGCATTTCATACTGCCTGAAAAATCTCAAAAAACCTAGAAAAACCCAAAAAATTGGTCTACATGTGGGAACTTGCTAAAAATAGGAAGTCATCAACTTAACTTGCATGTCACATCAATGTGAAGCTCTCGAAAAACCCATAAAGGATATCCTAACGTGCATTGAAAAATTATACATGCAAACCGTAAAAATGGCTCCCGAAGCCAGAATTGTTGAAAGTTATCATCTCGGCTTGTATGTCACATTGTTGTGAAGCTCTCAAAAAACCTATAAAGAATATCCTGACATGCATTGAAAAATCAAACATGCAAAACCTAAAAATGACTCTTGAAGACAAAACTACTAAAAATAGCAAGTTGTCAAAATTTGCTGAAATTTTGCATATAAGCACTTTGAAGTATCTTGAGTCTGATGTAACAATTTGTTTCTCGAAAACTTCATTAGAAAAACTTCAAATGGGAGACTTACTAAAAATAGCAAGTTGTTTGATTCAACTCAAAATTTGCAGTCGAGCAACTCAAGGTGTTTTGAATGTAGTATGGCAGTTAGAGTTTCAAAAGTGCTACAGAAAAGGTCCCAAGTCAAGTACTTACTAAAAATAGTAAGTCATCAAAATTTAGTGAAAATTTGATGGGAACCTGCTCGATGCCTTCTAACTGCAATGCCAAGCTCAAATTTCTATTCGCTCACTTAAATTAACCTCAAACTGGCTTGAGGATTCAAAACCCTAATTCACAGACAACCAAAATTTCAACTTAGGCCCAAAGACGGGCACATCCCTGGAAAGACAGACAAAACCGAGAGAGACAACAGGAAAACCAACCAAAACCAAAGCTAAAAGACCTAAATGGAGCAAAAATTAGGGGGTCCCCATTTTGAATGGGGTGATGTGTGAAAAGGTCACAACAATTACTTTGCAGACAGTCCTTCCAAAGATTGAAAATCTAGGTAGTTGATTGGCTCATGTATTAAATTGTAATAGAAGTAATACATGATCCTTCTTGCTATACATCTTAATTTGTTCTCAAGGGAAAATTCCTTCTAAGGGTCACATCAAACAAATGGTTAAATTAACTTCAATTAAGTATATTTTCAAATTTTCTAAGAAGTCCACAACTTGATCAAAAAAAATCAACAACATTGACCAAAAGTTCCAAGATTCACTTATTTCCTTATCTTTCTTACAAACCATATATATATATAGCCATGGAAAGGATGCTTACAGTAGAAAGAAGCATCCATTTGGTATCCTAGTGGTAATCTATAGAACCCATTCAACTTGGATCCATTTGCAGGCAGATGAAACATGGGCCTTTCTAGTAAATCATCAAAATGTGTAGCCACAAATCCTTGATCTGCACCATCTTCATTTTTCAGCCCAGTAGCCAATTGATGTAGCATATGTTTGAAAACCTTCTCCGAAGGCTGCATATGAATGAAGAAAAACCGGTTATGAAAAAAATAGAACAAAACGGCTATTTGAAAATGACAATCTAAAAACATTGCAAACTCAAATCTTGCCATGAAAGAAGTAGAATTAAATTGGAAATTTAAAAAATATGCAATAAAATCATTAAAAAAAAACCAAGAAACCTGTAAAACAAAAAGACCAGTATGAAAAATATAGGGGTTGATAAAGAGCGCACAAAACTGTCCACATTGAAAAATCTCATCAGTCTTCTGGAGGAAGACATTATCTGCATCAAGCATGACTACCCTCTCATATTCCACAAGACTCCAAGCATATAGCTTGTTCAAAGAAAGAGAAAAGCACTTGTCAAAGTCTAACTAGTTCTTGTAAGGATTATCAATGTTGTCTACATATACAACTCGAGCTCCATCTTCACACCTGCATATTGATCAACAAATTTTCTTCATTTCCAACTTCTAGGATAAGAATTATTTTCTATTCCTTTTGTTGAAAAAAGGAAATGGGCTTGGTCTTACAGTGTTTTTCCCCAATCCAGGGGGACATCCTTAGATGCTATAACAACAAGATCTGCATTCACCTTAAGGTTGACAAGGGATCTCATTAGGACTCGAATTGCAATGTAAAATTCATAGTCTTCGGGGGTCCCCATGAACATAATTGTAGCATAAGCATGTTTGGAAGAGCTCTCTGCAAATGCTCCTCCTTGTATAGCATTGCCATTTCTATATACACATAAAAATAGAAGACAAACCGACCACAAAAATGTACTCTTCCATGCAAACACAGAACCCATCATAACAAAATCCAATCTCAACTTTTGTTGATGTTAGTTCTATAGACTGCGAGATTTTGACATTGACCAGCAATACAGACTCGTTAATATAGCCCGTTACCTGAGTGTACCTTCCATGGAAAGTTTATAGAAAATAATTTAAAATAAGTATAATAATAATTGTTATCATTGCAACTCAAGTTTGAAGGCTGTTTATGGGAGGGAGATAAATATTGATCACCAAAAAAATAATTTATGGACTTTGACTTTTATATATATATATATATATATATATATATATATATATATATATATATATATATTATTAATTAATAATATTTACAAAAAAGCGAGAGATATCCTAGTATATATAGAAAATAAATTTGCATGTCCGTTGTATTTCTTTTATTTGCATGTCGGTTACATTTCTTAGTGCTTTCATTGTAGAAGCCTCTCGACTTAAATAATAAATAATATATATATATGCTAGTATATATAGAAAATGAATTTGCATGTCACTTACATTTATTTTATTTGCATGTCGATTACATTTCTTTTAATATCCTTTCTTTTATAATATATATAAAAAATGAATTTGCGATTACATTTCTAATTTGCATGGAGATAGAAAATGTAAAGATATACGTTATTCAAACTTAGAACATACTTGTTACTCAAAAGGAATTTATTGGATGAATTTAAGCAACTTGAGTCTATTTTTAAGCTTTGTGTTAAATTGTTTGAAGTTTTTATATATTTTCCTGTTTGTGTATTTGAATATGTTGTTCTAGTATATATATATTATTTATTAATAATATTTATTAAAAATCCAAGAGATATCCTTCTTGAGGTGTTTATTTTTTAATCAATTTGTCACATCAATTTGCATGTCCGTTACATTTCTTTTATAATATATATAGAAAATGAATTTGCATGTCGGCTACATTTTTTTTATTGCTTTTATTTCTTTTATAATATATATAAGTAAGAAAACATCAAAATAAACATAGCTTCAAAAAATGTATACACATCTTGTGCTTTCAATGTAGAAGTCTCTCTTTTAATTATATCATTATGGGATGTTAATTTATGCCATATCCAATTTGAGAGAGACCAACCTAAACTTTGAAATCAACTTGTTGACCTCTCTCCACAGCACCTAGCCAATGATTGAAATGATTTCAATCGTTAATAATCTTCTACAGCCAACGTACACAGACAATGAATGAATTCAATCTCACCCAACCTGTCGCCGAATTACATTGAATTCAATCTCACCTAACCTGCATAGTCTCTTTTACCGCCACATTCATTTGAATGAGATATTAAAAATTCATAGGGATTTTATTTGCAAAACTCATGGTCATTGAAATCAGATGAGGAGTTGAAGAGTTGTTTTTCTGCAAACATTTTCTAGCTTTCATGGCGTTTCTCACAGTTGGCGTTGTGGTTGCCATGGGAATCGCTTGCTTCCAGTGAAGAAGGCATTTATTTATCTCTGAATTCCTTGATGGATGTCCATGCCCTGTTCCAAAGCTCCCATTTTGGCATAGGTAGGGAGGAAACTGGCGAGGGTTGTGGAATTTGGCTTTACACCTGCCAATTGCATATGCTTGAAAGTTTCCAAAGCATTTTCAACAAATCCATTTTACACATATCCTGCAATCATTGCAGTCCATGAGATGACATCTACTTCATGTATTCTGTCAAACAGTTCGTGTGCCTTGTTAATGCTTCGATTTTTTGCATGCATGTCTACCTGGGCAATTGCTTCCTCTGTCCTTTATGCTTCGATGGATGTCCATACTGTTCCAAATGTCCCATTTTGGCATTAGGCAGGGAGGATGCTAGCAAAGGTTGCAGAATATGGCTTTAAACCTAACAATTGTGTTTGCTACTATGCCTGCCTTTATTTTGGAGCTGCAATACTAGAACAGGCAATCCCTGGCTCACGTCCATATTCTGTAATGAAAGTAGGAGGCATCAATTTAATTTTGAGATTCATGTGAAAGAGTAGAGTAGAAAGCTTTAGTTTTGGACATTGCAAAAATGTCAACATAATAAACTATTTGAAAGGAAAATCATTACCCTGTGTCACATCTTTCAAAACTAAAATTTCTTTAAGACAAGTAAATGGGGGAAAATCAACGGAGAGTGTGCTTCTGTTCTAAAAAATATATTTTAACCAGAGAAGGGTTTGAAGTGCTGAAATTAGCCAATTGCAAAGTTTCCTTCCAATTTCTTGTCGATATCCTTACCAGACCTCTTAAGCATGGCCTTATTTTGGACAAGGTTTGGAGCGCTTTCTCCCAAGTACCATGTTTTGCATCCTTATTATCTTCTTGAATCTTTGGAATCTATAGTGAATCCTGTTCAACTAAAATTGGATTCCATGGATGCTGGGAGATATACCCTAAACATTAAAAGGATTAATGGTTCAATACCTGTGGACACAGGTATTATTCAATCTTATATAGCTCACTTTTGCAGTGCCCAAAGGATTTCAAAAGAAAACAACCCCAATTCGGTATAGTCCCTTGCAATGTACTACTTTATGCTTCTTCTTGACCAATAAAATGCAATTGCCAAGTGTAAAACCAAATGCCAGCTATGGTCTCGTTTATTTTTAGTCTCGATTTAATAAGCGGCCAGTTGAAGAGAATGCGTTGAAGTTAATATTTGTTACGTGGCATAGGGAAAATTAAAGTAAGTGTTGGGCATTAGTGGAAGGGAATGAATGGTCAAGCCTCAGGGCATTGCAATGTCTGTCAAACATTTCATGCATTGTAGCTAATCTCCAATGTTTACAGCATTGCACATTGCTACTAATGGGCCTTAAAATGTTAGCTTCCCACTTTAACATCAATGTATTAAAACTACTCTTACTACAATGTAAGTAAAATGAATTCCCACTTTAACATCAATGTATTAAAACTACTCTTGCTACAATGTAAGTAAAATGAATTGCTAGAAGTTGTTCTTGAAATTGCATACCAACTTCATCAGTAATTACCAATTGAAATAACCTGTGAGTGCAAAGAACAATTTTTCTTCTCGACATTGCAAATGGGATCTTACCATCGTTTTTGAAGATTGAATGATCGCTTATATGTAGGTTGACTAATAACCTAAAATGTTTACATGCTTTTCTTGATATGGATTATTTCATATTAGTGGCATTTTTGTATATCTATGAATTATGAATGATCTACATCTCCAAGATTTGTGTTATTAAGTATTGGCTATTAAGTTGCTCTGAATTTAAAATAATGGCTATAATATCCAAGGTTTTTGGTTGAAAAGAAGAGTGCAAGATGCCTTTTTTCTGGTTTGATGAAAGATTAGGGTTGCATATTTGTGGCTAGTGTAAAAATAATATCTTTAATCATATTGATTGCATTTAAATTTCTTTGGAGAGAGGCATATCCAACTTTATGCTAGCAGCCTGTTGGGCCTTGAATGATCGCTAGCTTCTTTGAGAGTCCTTGCCTGATTGCTAATCCTCTCTAATTATAATAACATCACATGAGTAATAAGGTAAAGTATGTTCATTGAATAAGAAAGAACCATTAATCTCCTCATTATATAAATCCTCAAGAAAACATGTGCAACAAGGTGCATGTATAAGCATGTCCAATAATATAGATGATTTACTATCAAGAATGGTAGGAAGGAATCATCATCTTTAGGTGTAACAACATCATAATATGAATCATGTTTCCTAGGTGTACTCTCATTATTATGAAAGGAATGTAATAATCATGAATCCTATGAACTAATATAGTGCAATCCTCTCACATGGAAGGAAAAGTGAAAAAATTCTATGAATGGCAAAATAGAAACACATTGGACCAATTTATCCATAAAACATGAAGCACCATCCTTTTGGTAAAATGATATATGAAATCCTTAAGGATTAAGAGTAAGATATAACAAGTTGTGAAAAATCATCTAGATATCCTTGAGATAATCATGAATGCAGAGAAAGGATAAGGGATAGTTGCAATGGATGACTATGATCCATAAATAAAAAACAAATACGGAGGGATTGGCAATATGCAAACCACTAACAACATAAGGAATTTCAAACATAATTAATATAACTGTACATGTTAAGTTTTTTTTATCATTAAAGGATAAATTTAAATAGAATTTATGTTTATATAAAATATTCTCTTCTATGTATCAAGGCCTCAACATAAAATAAGCCATTTATCATAATAAACATTAATAAAATGTCTATAAAATCCTTGTATAATCTATATCAATGGTAAACCAACAAAAAATAGATAGATAAAAGGATTCTAAAAAATAAACCCACATAGAATTGAATTTATTAATTCCTTGAGACTATAACCACCATCCATGGAGCCTAAAATAAGGATAAGATAAAAATTAGAAGAAGGAGAAGACTTATTGCAATATTATTTTTAGGAATCATTAGATGCATGACCAAGAAGAAGGCATAAGGATTGAAGACTTTTCTACACATAGAAATTATAGTACCATTCAAATATTGGAAATAAAAACCAATTCCTCTCATAAAACCACTAGATGAATTACTAAGTAAGCCCTCACCCATTAATTAAGAACAAATTAGGGCATCATAATAAAGATAATAATTATCACAAGAAAATATCTCCAAATTGCCACCCTCATATTGTCGAAATCATATGGATCCACAACCTTCTTGAACTTATCTTTTGAAAATCGATAGTTTTGAATATAACCATGTGACATAAACTAGACTAGTTCAACCTCATAGATAATATTCATATCTTTTTAAAAAAATATTGATGAAATAGCACTAAAGTATAAATTTCATAGATATGCCATTATAATTTCTTGACTAACGATTATTTTAATGAAGTTTTCAACCTTCTCATATTTGAAAATGAAGGTGTGAATTAGCTTAACTAACTTTACACACTCATATCCTATTTATTCTCATTTATACAATCGTAGAAAAATATATTTTTGAGGCAAGACAACTACATTTTTAAAAACTAAACTTGGAAGTCATTATCTAGTGAAAAGGCATAATAATGGATTAATAGCCACTTCAAATTATTCATATCTATATGGTATGAATATCATCAAAATTGAAATGAATAAAATATGGTCTCAATCACCTGCACAAAAGGAATAATATTCACATCAAAAATATCATAAACAATAACTCGGAAAAAATATAAAATATAAAATATAACCTACATAAAAACAATAACTAATAGTTTAAAAATTAGGAGGTGCTAGTCAACTCAAACAAGTAAATCACTCCTCCCAAAACAACCATGAGATATTACTACTATTTTAAAGTAGCACATAAAATCAGAAAATATATACTATATATGGTTTAAATTAAAAATATATATATCTATAGGTAAAAAAATATAAAATTTTAGACGAGTCTAAGGAGATTCTTTTGTTTGCCTTGATTAGTTTTATTGTAGTACATATATTTAAAGTTTTATATTATTTTTGGGTATGTTAATGTACATGCCATCAATATAAATTTTAATGAGTTCTTTTCGTGCTCTAATGGCAAGGAAAAATACACATTTGTTCCTAGTGGTATCAATTTGATTACTTAGATTCAAGAGAATAAGTTAGATTTTTATAAAGTACAATAAGCATTTTAAAAATTAGACATTTAAATATCATTTTTATATATCCAAAATAATTATGAAATAAAGATAACATTTTTTTACTATTCATTGATTTGTTACATTTTATTTGTGGATACATTTCAAATAGTTCGTGGATAAACCTTCAATTATAGCATGACTACTCATTTATTGGAGGTGAAAGATTTGTTCAATGAAAAATGAATTAATACTATGGACGAGATTGGTAGAGGAAGAAGGGGATTGTTGTTTATTGAGGAAGCCTTGGGTGTAGGACTGTTGCATGGAAATGCATGAATATGAAGTATTATGACAACGCCATACAAGAAATCCAGATTTTGAGTAAAATAGATTTTGAGCATAATAGTATATATTGTTATGGCCATGCAAAAGATGAAAAATTTGTATATATTGCATTGGAGGAATGCAATATCAACTTAGATGAATTTATATTGGCTGAAAAAAAAAAAAAGCACCAATAAGATGACCAAAGAAAAAATTTGCAATCTATTAAAAACTTATGCAAGAAAAATGGAATAAAAATGTTCAAAAAGAAGATGATTCCAACAGATCAATTTTTCAAATGTACGAGGTTAGTTGTAACATCATTAGTATTTTTATAGTTATCACATGGTTTCTCTCAAGTTTGGTAATATATTGAAATATTTCTTGTTCTACTATTTTTACAAGTATCAAGGTCTTTAATTTTTTTTAGATTTCAAATAAAAGACTAATGGATTCTTTTTCTTCAATGCATAAAAATCTTAAAAGGTATTTCTCAAATTCATGAAAATGAAATTATTCATGGAGATCTGAGGCCTTCAAATATTTTGTTGAAGTTTAGAAATGATCATTTTCGGGCAAAAATTTGTGACTTCAATAGAAGTAGACAAATTGGTAATGGTAAGGTGTTTCATTCTTTTCCTTAAAATATGTTATTAGTTTTTATTCTTTTTATTTTTATGAATGATTCAAAATATAAATAAAAAAAGAGCATAGATCTTTATTTTATTAATGATTAGTATTTATTAACTTTAGAAAATGAATAAAATATTCATTCTCAAAAAGTAATCACACAATATATATATAGTGTTTTTGGTTTAAATTATTTTACTAAAAACTACATTCTCAAGATGAATACTTTGATAATAGGCTCAATTTTAAGCTAGGCATTATAGTTATGAAAGCAATTAATATTTGAAACAATTATTTCTCATAAGTTTCATATTGATAAAATCATACAATATACTAGTATATTAGGAAGAACCAAGGGCTATTTTAATAAAGACTAATAATTCTAAACTTTTCCATTACACAATATGATACAATAGAGTTAATTGATCTTATCATGACACATAGTGCATATTCTTTAGGATCTTTATAATGAAAGGTTAAAATTAAAATAGATAGAACTTTCTTTAGGAACAGTTATCCTTATGTTAATGAATTACCAAGATATAATAGTTAATAAATTTAAATAGAAACCTAATTTTTTTAAGTTAACGAGGTTTTCAAGTGAATTAGAATCATAGGAAAAAAAGTCGTAAAAATTTGAGAATATCAAGAGCAAATTGTGGGATATTTTAGAGCTTAATGAATACCTTAAAAAATTAAAAACCTAATTTTTTTACACATGTTGCCACTTAGAAGTGCACCCTTTCTAAGTTGCAAAACTCATCTTACTAATGAAGCATGAAAACTTTTCCAAGTTGTGGGCCACCTATAGTGGAAAAGAACCTCTATCTAGAGGGTCGGTTCTCTTTAAGGCTTCACCTAATTAGCCTATCCTACTATTGCATGCTAAGAAAAAGAGGAAAGGAAACATGAAATGAAACCTAAGCCTAAAACGGTGATGCACCAAATTGATTTCAAACTTATACTATTGTTGGACACACAATATGGTCAAATGTACAAACTTTGTTTTATGGAAAAATAATGGTTTTACATACTTATACATTAGTATTTCATAAGAAAGATGGAGTTTCATCAATTCTAAAAATAAAAGACAAATATTTTCAAACCTACATATGGTCTATATATCTCTATAAAATGGTATTGAAGGAAATAAGACATAGATTGAAGATTTGTATAAAATCATAGAGAAATGCATCAATCATTTTTATTTGCACATAAAATATAGATAAGAGAAAGTAGAATACTTATATATAATTGATAAAAGATGCTTACAAATAGTTGCATATGCTTGAGAAATGTGTTTCCTTGAGTTACAGTGTTTTTCATGATTGAAAGAAAATTCAGATATTATAATACAATATCTAAGAATGAGCAAGAACTAAATTTTTGAGTTGCAATGCTCTTTTTTTTTTTCTAGAGCCAAAAAAGAGAAAGAACTGATTGAAAATAGAGGCCTAAGGGTCATATATCTCATCCCAAATATAAGAAATCATATAGGGACTAAAATTGACTAAGCTACAAAGATTAAAAATAGGCCAACCTACTTTTCACACCGAAGAAGTTCTTTTGTGACTTGATCCCTTTAAAGTTGGTTGGTTGACCTCCTCAAGCTCCTTGAATTGTATTCCAATTGGTGATGATTATCCTAGATACTTGGAAAGTGTTTGAACTACTCATATATGCTTACAAATTTCCCTTAAGAAGCTAAAACTATTGTCCTTATCATCCTCTTTTCTTTAAATGCTCCATAATCTCCTCCTAGATACTTGCATGATGTCATTGATTGCTCATTAATTCCCCGACTGTTGGAACTTCCATTCCTTAATCCTTTAGACATCATGTACAAGAAAGTTTTGAAATGGTAAAAACCATCCTATTGGTTGAGGAGATTATTTAGGATAATAAATCAACACATATTTTTTCATTTGTCTTCATAATTTCATTAAACCTCCCTTTTTTCCATTATAACTATCATGGACCATGACACTTGCCACCATCGAATATTATCATTGGGTTGATATATCTATCAAATGTCCTTTTTCTTGGGTATGATAATGAAATGAACTACCCAAAAAAAAAAATTGTTTTCAGTTTTGTTTCCTTCTAATGGCTGAGTGTTGTTTGGGTTATGTGTTTGTTTTTTTTGTTCTTGCAAAGTATTTTGAGAGATTTAACAATATCCAAGAATTAAAAATAGAGAGCATGAACAGAGAAAAGAATGATATGCAATTTTTTTCTAGCAAAGAACACTTCCTACATCAATGTAATTTTTTTGATTTCTCTTCAATGAAGTTTCAGATTTATAGAATCATTAACAACAGCATAAAGAACATTTTTCAGACCTGGTAAAAACTCTTGAATATCAATATTGATTTCTTCTTGAAAACCTCGCCAAAACCCAAGTCTCCACATGTTGCGGCTACTCTGATGGGTGATTCCTCTATGCATATAAGACCTCAAATAACTTGATTGTGGAAATTTTAACCCCCCAACAGCCTGTGCACAGAATCCAAGGAGGCCATACCTCTCTAACTAGGTGATTTCTTCTAATTTTTTTGAATTTTCTTGAAAAAAATTGAAACTTGTCTTGAAGGGGTCGCCCAAGGATGAGGATTTGATTTATCAAAGACCCATTTCAAAACCCTTCATCAAAACTGAGATATGAGCAGAAATATGGTCCTCTAGATTACAAATTTATTCTCCTAAAACAAGCCAAAATCGCACCAAACTAAAGGAAATACATACAACACACCCAATACGTAAATCTCAAGCTAAAACCCTGTAGAAATCTTCTCAAAAGATCTGATAAATCTTCATCTTGAAAGCTCTATTGTGATTCCTGAGGTGAAACCACACTACACCAGCCTGAGCAAGTCTTTCACTGCTGGGACTAGTCTTGAAACTGAGGGTTGCCGTCCCTAATCTTGCCTTGCAAGCTCTAGTTTCAACCAATCTGCCATGAAGTATTCTTGAAAACCAAAACCAACATGCCCTCAAATGACTCAAAAGCTTCTTTTATTATTTGGCTTTGAGATGGGCGCCCAAACCCTAGCCGTACTCTCTTTTGAGCTTTTAAGAAAATAATAACATTTTAAATTTATTGATACTCTCCTTAGTGGGACGCCCAAGAAGGGGGACATTTGATTTTTTGTATTATAACTTCTAAACACTTTAAAGGGATTAGACTAGGTGCCTTGGTCACTCTTTTTTTAAGTCCCCTTTTTAACCCCTCACTTTTAACTTTAAGTCATAAAGTCACTTTTAAAATATAACGTTTGAGAACATTAGCCAAATATTAAAATAATTCCTCCAAGTGACTTTAGTCATCGAATTAAACCCGACAATTAACTCTAACTCAATTGGAACTGAGTCCCTTAGCAAAACCTCCTAGTCAACAGGAACTCAGAAATCAGCTAGAGGTCAAGACCACATATACCTAACTAGGAGGGGACATTGAAGTCTTCCCTCCCCAAAGATTGCTTGTCCTCAAGCAATCTTAGCGCTGGGTGCTAGAGTATCTGTTCACTTTCCCATGTCATGTCCTCAATAGGTAGATCCTTCCACTTCACCAAGTACTCTGAGATCACTCTTCTGCTGATTGACCTCTCCCTAAATTCAATTATTGCCTCTGGTATCAACTCCAACCTTCCCTCCTCATCCAAAGGTGGTAACATTGCTGAAGGTACTACATTATGACCCAAATCCTTCTTGAGGCGTGAAACATGAAACACATTATGCACCCTGCTTTCTTCTGGTAACTCCAACTCATATGCAACCTCTCGAATTCTCCTGGTGACTCTGAAAGGTCCATAGAACCGAGGCTTCAACTTCTCAGCTCCACCCTTTTTGACTGTAGACTACCTGTAAGGCTACAATCTAACATAAACCATGTCGCCCACCTCAAATTCCCTTTCAATCGAGTGTTGATCAACATTTAACGTTTGTTGATTCTGGGCCTATTGAATGTTTTCCCGCAATGATCTCATGATGTCTTGGCTCTCCTACAGAAATTCCTCGGCCTTTGGTACCCTACAGTCTCCAAAAATCAAATCAATGAAAATCGAAGCTTCATATCTGTACAAATCCTTCAAGGGTGTCATCTTGATGGACATGTGATAAGAGGAATTGTAGAAAAACTCCCCTAAGTGCAGCCATTTGATCCAAGCTTTCTACTACCTTGAAACACAATTCCTCAAGTATCCTTCAACCCACTTGTTGACTATTTCGGTTTTCCCATCTGTCTGAGGATGATAGCTAGTACTAGGAGTTAACTCTATGCCACCAAGTTTGAAGATTTCTTGCCAAAACAAACTCATAAACTTGTCCCTGTCTGAGGATGATAACTGGTACTAGGAGTTAACTTTGTGCCACAAAGTTTGAAGATTTCTTGCCCAAACTAACTCATAAACTTGTTTTCCTTATCACTAATGATGTTCCTGGGTGCCCCATGAAGCCTAAACACTTCCTTAAAGAAGAGATCTGCCACCTATAGTGTTGTAAACCAGCTGATATAACAAAGAAATGAGAAAATTTTGTCAGCCTGTCTACTACCACATAGATACAATCCTTCCCTTGAACTTTGGGAAGTCCTGTAATAAAATCCATAGCGATAATTTCCCTTTTTTGCATGGGAATTGGCAGTGGTTGCAGCAAACCAACAAGAAACATATATTCATTTTTGTTCTGTTGACACACCTGGCCTTCACGAACATACTTAGTTATGCCATCTTTCATCCCTTTCCAAGACAACCTTTCACGGATCTGCCTATATGTCTTGTAAAAACCCGAATGGCCAACTAGTGGGGTGTCATGGAAAGCCCTCAAAACCTGTTCCAAAAACTTTGTTTTAGCCGCTAGAAGTATTCTTTCCTTGTAGATTATCAATCCATCCTTGAGACTATACTTATCATCAACCAAGGTTCCATCTAGTATGTTGCTCGTGAAATAATTTTTTGCATAATCAGCTTGTATGGCTTACTTCCAATCTATTGCTATCTCTAAAATTAAGCACAAGTGAGGTCTTCTGGAGAGTGCATCAACTACAACATTTCATTTCCCCTTCACATATTCGATATCGAAGTCGAAGGTTTGAAGTTTACTAACCCATTTTTTCTTCCTTTCACTGAGATATTTTGATTCAAAAAATATCTAAGGCTGTTATGATCCATTTTGACTACAAATATGCCTCCCACAAGATACTATCTAAACTTGATCAAAACATGCATTATAGCTAACATCTCTTTGTCATATATTGAGTAATTTCTTTCAGCCCCTCTCAAATTTCTACTGTCATATGCTATTGGGTGTTTGTTTTGTTAGAGTAAAGGTTTTAACTTAATTATGTTGATTAAGTTACCTTTATTCCCTTCTTAAGATTTCACTTTAGTTTGCATAAAGTGACATTTAATAACTATATTAATTATTAAATGTTTTCCTATTAGGGCTTCTTTTAGGTTTTTCCTATTAGGGTTTCTTTTAGGGTTTGCACAATCTTCTTTTATAAGGATTGATCATTGTATTTTATCAATACTCTCTGATTAATACAATTCCTTTTTGTTCTGATAAGATAATTTCTCCATTTTTCAGAGCTTCAAACCCTTGTTTGTTTTCTCCATCCATTCTCTTCCTTGTGACAGGTATCCATTTGCATGCAGGTGTTCCTGGAGTCTGAAGTTGGTTTTGACAACTTCTACATGGTATCAGAGCTTTCTTGCTGCATGCCTGTTCTTGTTTGAAGAATTTGGAGCTATTTGAAGCTACAAGGGCTGGATCAGACATTCACAATTTTGGGGTTTGTATTTTTTGATCCAGGGAATCACCTACAATTTCAAAGAATTTTGAGTCCAAACAGACCTCGCCATTGCGTCTGTAGCGGTCCAAAACCCCTAAATCGACTATTCATTCGTCCATTTTGGACAAAGTTGATTTGAGGGGCAATTTTTTTTACCCGTACGACCGTCTATCTGCCTGGTAAAAAAAATATATTTTTTTCTTCGGAATTTTTATTTTCGTTAGTTTTTTTTTAAAAAAAAAACAAGTTGTAAATGTATTTTTTGATATTTTTTTAAAAAATCAAATAAAAAAGCAAGCAGTTTAAAGGCTTGCTCAGGCCTTGTCGGTACCCTGGGCTCGGTACCCAAGGGTACTATCGCCTGCCATTATGGCAGGCGGTGGCCCCTTGGGCACCGCCCCCTGCAACCGGCGGTACCGCATGGGTACCGCCCTACCACCTTGGCAGGCGGCGGCCCCCATGCACCCCTCTCCCATTTTTTTATTAATTTTTAAAAAAAATTATTAACATTTTTTTTTAAAACATTTTTTGTAATAAGCCCTATTGCGCAAATACGGTGATGGCCATTTGGCCATCAAATTTAGACCCGTATTTTTGTTGCAACTTCTGTATGACCGTCAAATTTAATGCAACACTAGTTTTTTCCCTTTTTGGAGCTATTTTTTTCCAGAGGTCATAACTTGGGCATATGATATCGTTTTTTGGCAAACGAGATATTGTTGGGAAGCTGGTTCTGTCAAATTTCCAGTGGTGTGGGTCTCATCACTTCATTTATTTGTTGGTGCATTCTACAACCAGTTGAAGTTAATTCTACAACTAGTTGAAGTTAAAGGACCTGCTTTCAGTCCCGAGCTCATAACTTTTGACTTTTTTCTCCGTTTTTCGTGATCTCAGCGGTGTTGGAGCCATATTTCAGAGCTCTTCAGTTCCATCTATGAATTTTTTCCAGATTTCACTCTAGGTATATTTTATTCACCTTTTTGTGTTTTCACACTCTGGTGAATTACCTGGACATATTTCCTCTTGGGAACTTCTCATTTGCATGGGGTGCTTCATTTTTGGCTGTTCTTCATGTATTTCTAGTTTTTTTGTCCTTTGTGGGAATTTTGAGCATCATTTGTAAGGAATCTTCTATGTAAACGCACTGAGATAAAGTGCCACACTATTGTACATGTATTTTTTGGGGTTTTGCACATAAGGTTGTGCCATATTTTGTACTCGCACTGTATTATAAAGTGCCATGGGGGGTTGTGTAGTGCCTTTGTTTTACCATCACACCTTTGTCCGGTGAGTGTCCCTCCATGACGACAGTAGATCCATATGATTCCAGCCTCATGCATGTGTGCTTTGTTTTG
This sequence comes from Sequoiadendron giganteum, assembly GCA_007115665.2. Lineage (NCBI taxonomy): Eukaryota > Viridiplantae > Streptophyta > Pinopsida > Cupressales > Cupressaceae > Sequoiadendron > Sequoiadendron giganteum. The sequence continues at coordinate 295,835,215 of CM021104.1, read as the reverse complement.
CACACCACTTTTTCAGTTGCAGGTGCTTTCTTGTGCACTTTCAGATGTTGTTTCTTCTCCTTCATGTACTACAGGGTGTTACACACCATTTCAGTGGATCTGTCAGGCTCTTCCAGTTCAACATTATGGGGGGGTTATACTGTTTGTGCTAATGCTTCCTTGGTTTCGCCTTAGAAGGAATCTTCCATTCTCTGTTGATCAGTGTTTTTCGAACTATTGGTTCTTGTGCCATTTGTATCTTCGTACAGGTGTTTGCCTTTGTTTGCCATCTAATTCGAGTAGTGTCATTTGAGGCACTCATGCAGATTGTTGTCTTCTTGATAGACTATTGGTACTTATGCCATTTGTATATTCGTTCCAGGTGTTTGCCTTTGTTTTCCATCTGATTCGAGTAGTGTCATTTGGGGCACTCATGCAAATTATTGTCTTCTTGATCCTGATCATCTTATCTTTAGAGGAGGTTCTTCAGCACCATAGCAGTCATCTTTCAACAGTTGTTTGCAGCTTCTTTTGCTTCAATGATGTTCTTCATGGCTTTCTGCATCTTTTTTTGGAGTAGAGTTTTTCCCATGAGGTTTTCTCTATTTCTCCACTTTACAAAGATCTGGTTGTATTTGGGTACTTGATTTGGCCTAGTTGACGGGACCCATGTTTGTCTTCTTGCATTGTAGTTACCTTTGCTTTCTTGCACATGTTTGTAGCTGCACTCTTGCTCATCTTAAGGGGGGGTGTTAGAGTAAAGGTTGTAAATTACTTGTGTTAATTAAGTTACCTTTATTCCCTTCTTAAGATTTCACTTTAGTTTGCATAAAGTGACATTTAATAATTATATTAATTATTAAATGTTTTCTTATTAGGGCTTCTTTTAGGTTTTTCCTATTAGGGTTTCTTTTAGGGTTTGCACAATCTCCTTTTATAAGGATTGATCATTTTATTTTATTCATACTCTCTGATTAGTACAATTCATTTTTGTTCTGATAAGATAATTTCTCTATTTTTTAGAGCTTCAAACCCTTATTTTTTTCCCCATCCATTCTCTTCCTTGTGACAGGTATTCATTTGCATGCAGGTGTTCTTGGAGTCTGAAGTTGGTTTTGACAACTTCTTGCTTTCTTACACATGTTTGTAGCTACACTCTTGCTCATCTTAAGGGGGGGTATTAGAGTAAATGTTTTAACTTAATTGTGTTAATTAAGATACCTTTATTCCCTTCTTAAGATTTCACTTTAGTTAGCATAAAGTGACATTTAATAATTATATTAATTATTAAATGTTTTCCTATTAGGGCTTCTTTTAGGTTTTTCCTATTAGGGTTTCTTTTAGGGTTTGCACAATCTTCTTTTATAACGATTGATCATTGTATTTTATTCATACTCTCTGATTAGTACAATTCTTTTTTGTTCTGATAAGATCATTTCTCCATTTTTCAGAGCTTCAAACCTTGTTTGTTTTCTCCATCCATTTTCTTCCTTGTGACAGGTATCCATTTGCATGCAGGTGTTCCTGGAGTCTGAAGTTGGTTTTGACAACTTCTACATGGTATTAGAGCTTTCCTGTTGCATGCCTATTCTTGTTTGAAGAATTTGGAGCTATTTGGAGCTACAAGGGCTGGATCAGACATTCATAGTTTTGAGGTTTGCATTTTTGATCTAGGGAATCACCTGCAATTTCAAAGTATTTTGAGTCCAAATGGACCTCGCCATTTCGTCCGCAAAGGTCCAAAACCCCTAAATCAACTGTTCATTCGTCCATTTTGGACAAAGTTGATTTGAGGGGCAATTGTTTTTACCCGTACGACCGTCCGTCTGCTTGATAAAAAAAAAAAAAAAATCTTCGAAATTTTTATTTTCGTTAGCTTTTTTTTAAAAAAAAGAAAAGAAAATTTGTAAATGTATTTTTTGAATCAAATAAAAAAGCAGTTTAAGGGCTTGTAGGCCCTGGTACTGGGGTACCCGCAAGTACATGCGTACGTAGGGCTGCGGGCCCTTAGTACGTCAACCGACGTTCTGCCAGTTGCCGCCGGCTTTAATGCCGACCAGCGGTCTGATAGTACCGTCGACGGCGGTACTCTAGCCGCCCGATTTTTTTAGTTTTTTTTTTTTTAAATCAATTTTTTTATGATTTTTTTTAATAAAAAATCAAAGTTTTTTTATTTGTTTTTTTAATAAAAAAACAATTTTTTATTAAATAAGCCCAGTTGTGCATTTGCGGTGATGGCCATTTGGCCGTCAAATTTAAGCTCATTTTTTTGCTACAACGGTCGTATGACCGTCAAATTTAATCCCGCACTGGCTTTTTTTCCCTTTGGAGCTATTTTTTTCCAGAGGTCCTAACTTGGGCATACGAAATCGTTTTTTGGCAAACGAGATATCGTCGAAAAGCTAGTTCTGTCAAATTTCCAGTGGTGTGGGTCTCATTGCTTCTTTTATCTATTGGTACATTCTACAGCCAGTTGAAGTCAAAGGAGCTGCTTTCAGTCCCGAGCTCGTAACTTTTGATCAGTTTCTCCATTTTTTGCGATCTCAGCGGCGTTGGAACCATATTTTAGAGCTCTTCAATTCCATCCATGCAATTTTTCTAGATTTCAATCCAGGTATATTTTATTCAGTTTTTTGTGTTTTCACACTTTGGTGAATTACATGGACATATTTTCTCTTGGGAACTTCTCGATTGCATGGGTTGCTTCATTTTTTGGTTGTTCTTCATGTATTTCCAGTTTTTTGTCCTTTGTGGGCATTTTGAACATCATTTGTAAGCAATATTTTATGTAAACGCACTGAGATAAAGTGCCACACTATTGTACATGTATTTTTTGGGGATTTTGCACATAAGATTGTGCCATATTTTGTACTCGCACTATTTTATAAAGTGTCATGGGGGGTTGTGTAGTGCCTTTATTTTTGCCATTACACCTTTGTCCGGTGAGTGTCCCTCCACGACGACAGTGGATCCATATGATTCCAGCCTCATGCACGTGTGCTTTGTTTTGCACACCACTTTTTCAGTTACAGGTGCTTTCTTGCACAATTTCAGATGTTGTATCTTCTCCTTCATGCACTACAGGGTGTTACACACCATTTCAGTGCATCTTTCAGGCTATCCTAGTTCAACATTATGGGGGGGTGTTATACTATTCGTGCTAATGCTTCCTTGGATTCACCTTGGAAGGAATCTTCCATTCTTAGTTGATCAGTGTTTTTCAGACTATTGGTACTTGTGCCATCTGTATCTTCATTCTAGGTGTTTGCCTTTGTTTGCCATTTGATTCAAGTAGTGTCGTTTGGGGCACTCATACAGATTGTTGTCTTCTTGATCCTGATCATCCTATCTTTAGAGGAGGTTCTTCAGCACCATAGCAGTCATCTTTTGACAATTGTTTGCAGGTTCTTCTGCTTCAGTGATGTTCTTCATGGCTTTCAACATCTCTTTTTGGAGTATATTTTTTCCCACGAGGTTTTCTCTATTTCTCCACTTTACAGAGATTTGGTTGTATTTGGGTACCTGATCTGGCCTAGTTGTCGGGACCCATGTTTGCCTTCTTGCATTGTAGTTACCTTTGCTTTCTTGCACATGTTTGCAGTTGCACTCTTGCTCATCTTCAGAGGGGGTGTTAGAGTAAAGGTTTTAACTTAATTATGTTGATTAAGTTACCTTTATTCCCTTCTTAAGATTTCACTTTAGTTTGCATAAAGTGACATTAATAATTATATTAATTATTAAATGTTTTCCTATTAGGGTTTCTTTTAGGGTTTGCACAATCTCCTTTTATAAGGATTGATCATTGTATTTTATCAATACTCTCTAATTAGTACAATTCCTTTTTGTTCTGATAAAATAATTTCTCCATTTTTCAGAGCTTCAAACCCTTGTTTGTTTCCTCCATCCATTCTCTTCCTTGTGACAGGTATCCATTTGCATGTAGGTGTTCTTGGAGTCTGGAGTTGGTTTTGACAACTTCTACATGTTTTGCATTAGGAAAACACATATTCCTTCACCTGAAGCATCACATTCCAATTCAAATGGTTTGGTGAAGTCTTGAATTGCTAGTACTGGGCATGAATCATTAATTCCTTGAATCATTCAAAGGCTTTCTATGCTGAATCAGACCATGTTAAAGCCCCTCTATTTGTCAAATCAGTAAGTGGAGCACCCACTTGTGAAAATCCTTTTACAAATCTCCTGTAGAAACCGCATAACCCAAAGAACCCCTTAAGTTGAGATAGATTAGTGGGTGGTGGCGAGTCTTAATTTTCTCAGGATCAACCTGCACTCCATTTTCACTAATGATGTGCCCCAAATAGAGCAACTCGGTCATGCCAAACTCACATTTAGATTCCTTTGCAAATAGTGATTCCCTCTCAAGAATTTAAAGTACTTCATCTAAATGCTTTAAATGCTCTTCCCATGACTTACTGAAAACTAGGATGTCATCAAAGAATATCAAAATGAATTTACGGAGATGCTTGCAAAAAACTCTATTCATACATGATTGGAAAGTTGTTGGTACATTTTTCAAGCCAAATGGCATGACTAAGAACTCGAAATGCCCAAAGTGGCACCTGAAAGTTGTTTTCTCCACATTTTCTTCCCATACTCTAATCCGATGATAGCCCGATCTTAAGTCAATCTTGGAGAAGTAAACCGCCCCATGCAATTCATCAATCAGCTCATTAATGCGAGGGATGGGGTACTGGTTCTTAATTGTTTTCTTGTTTAACTCCTTGTAATCCACACACATACACAATGTCCCATCCTTCTTCTTAACTAGCACAACAGAAGAAGAAAATGGACTCTTGCTCGGTCTAATATGCCCCATCTCTATCAACTCTTGGATAGCTTTCTCAATCTCATCTTTGTGTCTCTTAGGATGACGATAAGTGACGATAGACTTAGCTCCCTCTTCCAAATCAATGACATGCTTGATTCCCCTGTTAGGTGGCTTCCCTAGTGGTATACTTAAAAAACACTTTACTTCTCTTAGTAAGGAGTTCCTGTATGTGAGGGGGATAAGATCTCTTAACCTCTTCAGTAGCTGTAGGAACCATAATGCTTTTCGCTGCCCATTCAATTTGATCATGCCTGAAGAGTCTCTTCATCTGTTTAAATGACACAACATGAGGCCCGCCATTTGATAAACCTCTTAACACCACATTCCTTCCTCCATATTTAAATTTCAGCTCCATAGTTTGGAAATTGAGAGTGATCTCTCCCAATGATTGTAGCCATTGGATACCCAACACTGCATCTATATTCCCAATGCTCAACACATAGAAGTCTTCTTTAATTTCATGGCTGCCCAACTAGATGCTCAATTGTGGTACCATCCGATTGCAATGTATTGTGAACCCATCCGCTACCATAACCTTAAAGCCATTGAATTCCTGTGTCTGGAGACCTCTACGTGCAACAAGTCCCTCGTTAATAAAGTTATGGGTGGCTCTTGTATCTATCAAAGCAATCATTCACTACCCTTTTATCACTCCTCTTATGCACATTGACTCATTTTTTTGGAAGCTATGAAGTTGTGCAAATGTCACATTGTCATTTTTCTCTTTCCTTTCCTCCTTCGGGCCCTTCTCTTCTTCACTTTCTTCAAACTCAGTTTGCTGCTCCGAATTTTCTACCACCTCTTCATCATTGTTTGGTACTCAATCAACAATGCCTTGGCTTTCAAAGCAGACCTGTGACCCTATGAATAAGGCTCTCTGCAAGTGAAACATAGACCCTTCCTCCTTAGCTCATTAAGGGTCTCATTATCAAGCCTTGTGTATTGCTTCTTTGGTTGTTCAAAATCCTTTGAAGTGGGTTTCTTAAAATTATCTTTCTTGGGCTGCAAACTCTTAGTTTGAAACTGGTTCTTAAATGCATAAGTCTCCAGATCTCTAGCCTTCTTGATAGCTTCCTGGAGGCTATGAGGATTGAAGGCTTTAATCCAACCCTTGAGTGGATCTGAAAGTCCATCTATAAACAATACAATAAATCTTCTTTCAGAAATTTCGGTCACCAAACTTGAAAGCTTCTGAAACTCAGCAATGTAGGCATCTATTGAACCCCATTGTTTAAGCTGAGCTAACTCCTTGAAGTGCAACTCAAGATCTTTCTTGTCAAATATTTCTATAAGTCTTTCTGTAAATACTTTGTAGGACGTAATCTATGCATGTCCTAAAGTAATCATCCTATTGTACCACCATTCATGTGCAATACCATCTAAGTGAATTGAAGCATATTGTATGGACTCCATTTTAGGCATTGGGTTCAAAGTGAAGTATGTGTCTAATTTTTGCACCCAAGCTCTGTCTGCCATCTTCCCAGATCCGTCAAAATACGGAAGTGTAAGCTTCCCAAATTTCTTTTTTAGCTCATTTTTTTGATCCTTGTTTCCTCTATGAGTTGAATGCCTCATCTGTAGATCAACATAATCTTTGAGTGGAAAGTCCATCTGAAATTCGGGTCCAACATCAAGCCAATCATGTCTAAGTTGTTCTTGTTGCTCCAAAAAAGGTGAGTTCTTGATTAACATGAGCTATTATTGGGGGTGGAAAGTTGGGTATTAGAGGTCTAGCCATTACTGCTTGGTTGCCCAGTATTTGTTGATCCATTCTATTTCCTTGTCCCAATCGATCTATCTATTAAACCAAATCAGCTAGTCTATCATTTTCCTCTCGGTGTCGTTGATCAGCCCTCAACTGCCCCCTAACAATGGCATCAAGAAGGAGAGTTATTCTATCCAGAGGTGCTTCATCTCTGTTATTTATTTCATTTCTCTCATTTCTCTCATTTCTCTCATTTTCTCCATTCCTATCACCCATTTTTATGGTGTTTGATGACCCACTGGATGAAGGCTTCGTTGGCTGCCCTTCACTTGATGATGACCAATGTTCCCAATAGCTTCTTCTTTTTTTCTATTTCTTTCTTGATACCTCTTTTCTTTGTCACTTAGGCTCATAAAGATCTTAACCTACTAGATGGCAAGATCGATTTTCCTCTGATACCACTAAAATGAACTACCCCCAAAAAAAATTGGTTTTCTATTTTGTTTCCTTCTGATGGCTGAGTGTTGTTTGGGTTATGTTTTTGTTTTTTTTGTTCTTGCAAAGTATTTTGAGAGATTTAACAATATCCAAGAATTAACAATAGAGAGCATGAATAGAGAAAAGAAAGATATGCAATTTTTTTCTAGCAAAAAACACTTCCTACAACAATGTAAATTTTCTAATTTCTCTTCAATGAAGTTTCAAATTTACAAAATCATTAACAACAACTTAAAGAACATTTTTCAGACCTGGTAAAAACTCCTAAACAACAATATTGATGTCTTCTTGAAAACCTCACCAAAAACAAGGTCTCTAAATGTTGTGGCTACTTTGATGGGCGATTCCTCTATACATATAAGACCTCAAATAACCTAATTGCAGACCTTTTAACCCCCTAGTAGCCCATGCACATTATCCAAGGAGTTCGTACCTCTCTAACTTGGCAATTTCTTCTAAAAAATCTAAATCTTAAAAAAAAATCAAAACTTGTCTTGAAGGGGTCACCCAATGATGAGGGTTTGATTTATCAAAGACCCATTTCGAAATCCTTCATCAAAACTGAGATATGAGCAAAAATATGGTCCTCTAGACTACAAATTTATTCTCCTGAAACAAGACAAAATCGCACCAAACTGAGGGAAATACACACAACACACCCAATACGTAAATCTCAAGCTAAAACCTTGTAGAAATCTTCTCAAAAGATCTGGAAAATATTCATCTTGAAAGCTTTGTTGTGATTCCTGAGGTGAAACCACACTACACCAGCCTGAACAAGTCTTTCACTGTCGAGGCTAGTCTTGAAACTGAGGGTTGTTGTCCCCAATCTCACCCTGCAAGATCTGGCTTCAACCAAGCTTCCGTGAAGTTTTCTCAAAAAAAAAAAACCAACATGCCCTCAAATGACTCAAAAGCCTGTTTTATTATTTGGCTTTGAGATGGGCACCCAAACCCTAGATGTACTCTCTTTTGAGCCTTTAAGAAAATAATAACATTTTAAATTTATTGATACTCTCCTTAGTGGGACACCCATGAAGGGGGACATTTGATTCTTTTTTGATAACTTCTAAACACTTTAAAGTGATTAGACTAGGCACCTTGGTCACTTTTTTTTAAGTCCCCTTTTTAACCCCTCACTTTTAACTTTAAGTCATAAAGTCACTTTTAAAATATAACATTTGAGAACATTAGACAAATATTAAAATAATTCCTCCAAATGACTTTAGTCATCAAATTAAACCTGACAATTAACTCTAACTCAATTGGAACTGAGTCCCTTAGCAAAATCTCCTAGTCAACAGGAACTCGGAAATCGGCTAAAGGTCAAGACCACAGATACCTAACTAGGAGGGGACATTACAGATAACTATCATACTACTTAGATCACTATGATTGTCATATAAAATTGAACTCTATTATTCTATTAAAATAAATTTAGGCCTACACTTTGAGGTGAATTTGAACCTTATGATTATAACCACTAACTCTCATCTCATTGATTGAAACCCTTTGTGCATATTATGATTAAAGCTTGATATTTCCTTTATGACTATCATCAATAGCTTTTGCAACTTCATGATTCTACTCCAAAACAAGGATAACTTTAAGAAACCCCCCCCTCAGTAAAGGTGTAAAATCTTGGTGAATCTTTCCTTTTATTTGAAAAAAAAATTTAATTTTCCTGGCAAATCTTATGCACAGTATTAAAAAAATTGTAAAATCCTGGCGAATCTTCATGAATAATTGGTAAAAATAATAATCACAGTGGCGAATCCTAGTGAATAATCACTACAAAGATTAATTACAATGGCGAATCTCTGCTTTAAAAAATTACATAGTTGGTCGAAGCAGTTGCCCCATATATATATATATATTTTTTAATATTGAAGTAGGGCCCCGGGGGCGGCAACCACCGATGGAGTCAAGGAGCAGCACCCCTTGTGGGGTCAAGGGGGCAGAGCCCCCTTGTGGGGGTCGAGGGGGCAACGCCCCCTTGTGGGGTCCGGGGATAGCAGAGCCCCTCGCCACCAAGCATAAATTCACTATTGAAAATGAATTAGAACACACACAAATGAAGTGTTTTTAAAAAAATTCACTTGAAAAGTAAGACTAAATGAAACTTGAAAATTTTACCATCGAATATCGGCGTGAGTGAACATCATCGGTGGGACACTTAGGGATGTCCCGCCGATACAACGATGATGACGTATGTCATGAACTATTGGCAACAATGAACGGTGGAGATCAAACAGAGCTTTGATTGGATGTCTTTCTGGGAGCTTCTCGTGAATATTGTAGATTCCCTTCATGATTCTCTGGAATTACACAAGTGGTGTACCTGTGCCTTGGTGGACCCCAGGTGGAGTATGGAAGCCTTATCTGTGTGAGTGAACATCATCGATGGGACATTTAGGGATGTCTTGCCGATACAACGATGATGACATATGTCATGAACTATTGGAACAATGAATGGTGGAGATCAAACAGAGCTTTGATCAGACATCTTTCTGGGAGCTTGGCGCGAATATAGCAGATTCCCTTCTTGATTCTCTGGAATTACACAATATTATTGGAGAATATTATTAATATTTTTAAATTTTACTGTATAAAGTACTGGTGAATTAGTGCCAATGACGCATCATTTACATGGCGAATTAATTGAGATGAAATTATTTTTTTGTAAAAACCTGGCGATTTAGTATCCGTTTTAGCTTGTACTATTCGCCATTTTTAGAGCTCTCGATTTCTATTATTTTCCAATTGGCGAAGATTCACCACTAAAGTTTTCCCTACTCCAAAACATCTCAGGTCTCTTTCATGTCTTATATAGTCATATCACTTGCAATCACTACCATTATGATTGTCAACATCCCCTTCACATTTAAATGCCATGGAATGTCATTGTCCATTTGAACTGTCATGACTCATAGAAATTTATTTCATGTTTAGCCTCACTATATTTCATCATGGAACATTGTATCTTTATATGACTATCATATATTACTTTAAGCCATGATGTATTGTGATGAATTTCATTTTTTTGGACAAATCTTTCTTGGTTATTATTTGTGTTTGGATTATATACCTTCAACTTGTCATCTATGTAATATAACCCATCTCTAAATGGCTTATCCTTTTCTTATCAAACACTAACTCTGAATTTCTTTCTACCACCCTTCATCTTCCATTCTTTTTCCATCATATACTTTCACACTTTCCCTTGTGATTGTACTCTTACTAACATAGAGCTATCATCACATTATTTTATTCTCATCGTCTTCAACAAGCTTTCTCAACTCTTAAAATTTGTGTCATCGTATAGAATTATATTATCATTGTATGGGTCTAATATGTTCAACAAACCTCATCTTCATGGTTTGTATCCTAAACATTGTGATGTAAATTCTATAGTGTGTTATCGAAATGCATGCCTTTGGCTAGGTCCTACCTTTGTTTTGTGTCTTGAACCATTAGAGGAATGACTTATTTGGTGCATTCTCATTGTATGTTACCTAATCTTGATACATTCTTTAAGTTGTTTTTTAGATACAATTTTGCTCTTACTTGGGTAATAAAATATCCATGTTTTGTGGCTAAATACATATCATCACCAAGAACATAAAAATATGTAATAAAATCCATTAAAATTATCATTGGAACTACCAAAGCTAATACTCCACAAGGGTCTACAAAAGATGCATAAGAGAAGCAAGTGAAAATAATAAAAGATCCTTAGATTAACAAGATGGATAACCCCAAGTAGACAATATGTTTTTACTATAGAGATCATCTTTGAACCACTTCATGCCTTGTAAAGAACTTAGTGATAGTTGAATAGAAACCTACAAGATTTCTCCCTAAATTGTAACAGAAGAAAATCTACCATCATATGTAACTGAGAAGGCTCACAAATCTTCTTCACAAGTTTTCCATATTGTCCATATTTAACAATATCACAAGTTCTCATTTACACTAGATATTGTATTATGAAATTCTAACTAAATTCATATCAATGTTTTTGATCTAACCTATGAAACAAAATGAATTTGAAGTGTGATGAGTAAGAGAGATAATATATTCACAACCTTATGAATATATGAATATAATAAGGCCCTTATTACCTTAAACAATACTTATAGATATATGATAAGCTTATTCAAATGATTTTACTTACCCATTTAATGATCATAGTGGACGAAGAAATGTGAAGATAATAAGACCACTTATCCAAAATCTATCCTCTCTACTATCTCATAAATTATTTTTTAGCTAAAATAAAAACCCAAGAAAAAAATATTTCCCTTTATGATTTCTTCAAGACAATTATGTCCTCCACTTCCATACAATTGCTATTGATAGTCAACATCTAAACTTAAAACAAAAACTACCATAATTTTTTATTTCATTATTGATACTTTTTCAAATTTAAACCTCCTATTATTATGCCCATAGATTTCAACTAAACAAGTGATATTACTCTATCCTTGGTGGATTCACATAAAAAATTTTATTATCATTCACATACAATATGAATGGTGCACCTATGAATCCAATATTTTGATGTATGAGAAATTTTGAAATTGAATGAACCAATTTTATTATTTTAGAAGGCCCATAATAACCTTTTCATATATCCTTCCATTTCTCTAATTAAATAGAAATCAAAGACATTACAAACTCTTTCAAAATTCCTTTCATTTTCCTTGAGCTTTAGTTGAGAATAATAGTCATCCACCTTCACTTTTCTAAGAGATACTCTAATAGTTCAACTTTTGGTCAATCCTAGAAATATGGGTCTCCTAGCCATCAAGACTAAAATGCATGAATTCATGAAGTATCTTCTTGTATCCTTGACTTCTATTTTTTTTTTATGCATATTGTAAGTCAACAAGGTAGCCCAATATATCATTTGTTTATCTTGAAAGATGAATGGAAAAACACCTAACCATCTAGGTCGTGAGATCCTTGGAAAATGGTTAGCCCATTATTCTATTTAGTAAAGTAATAATTTTATTTATTTTTGTTTAGAAGTTAATTTCTACCAATTACTTGGGTAGAATAAAAAATGATGGCTAGTCTTTACTAGCCATTTCTTATTTAGGCCCTTCAAACATGATTTAAAGTATTCATTAAATAATTTCAAGCCATCTACTATGCTACATTGGATTAGAATAAGGAATGTTTGAACCTCCACTCCTACAATTATTTGGCACTTGCATTATATTATGCATTCCATCATTAGTTCTAAGGATCCAACCAATGTGAAGAATCAAGTTAGTTTCACTATCCAGTTTTTTTCCATGTTTCTATCTCTTTTTGTTCTTGCATACCCCAGACTTGTTATTAATAAACTTAAATTTCACTAAAAGAGGGGTAAAAATTTATTCAATCCAAAAAAGAGCAACATAAAGCAAGGGAATTACACATCGCTATCAAGTGCCACTAATTAGTCCAAATTTTGTAAAAATTCTGGGGGTAATCGGCCCCTATCCACAACATTCCAATCATGCAAATGATCAAAAGCCCATTTAGCCAAACAATCTGCAACCCCACTCCGTTCACATGGAATATGATAGAAGGAAATGAAATCAAAGGAAGCACATAGATTAAGAATCTATTTTATAAGAACAACCAAATGCCAACAAACATCCTCTAATTGCTACCTCTTCAACAAAGTCACTACCACCTAAGAATCTGATTCAAAAATGATCTGTCTCCACCCAAGAGCACAACCACACTCCATAGCACATAGAATGGAAAGAGCCTCCATCACATTGTTAGTATACCAACCCTTATAAACAAAAAAGATGAATTCAACAATCCCAGAACTAGTTCGCCCAACACCTCTAATACCAACATGGCCAGGATTTCCATGAGAAGAACCATTCGTGTTGATTTTCAACACACCCTGAGGGGGAGGGCACCAATGCCCCTCCCTATTTATCTTCCAAAGGGGATGGTGACATCTATTTCTCTTGATCTGAACAACACTCTGAGTAGCCCCCCTCTGAAGAGGAAGATTGAGATGAGTACAAAAGGCAATCTCTCCTGGATCCACACCCTCAGCCAAGTCACACTTAGCCGCAGTAGTTTCTCTTCCTCCACCACAAGTGTTGAACAACCAACTTTACATCTTGAAAAATCCTGCGATTCCTCTCCAACCAGATATGCTAAATAATAAAAGTTGGTCCCAAAGCCCAAGTAACTTGAAGAAAAGAGGTCTTAATAGGGGCCTTCCCCCACTGGGAAAAGAACTCTGCCAAAGAAGAGACATGCCAGCAAGTCTGGTTCCACACAACCCACCAAAGGTGTCAAAGCCTCCTAGGAAAGGAACACTGGAAGAAGAGATGAGAGACATTCTCTTCACTTTTAGCACAGGAAAACACACATCGAGGGACCTTAGAACCCTCTCTTGCACAAGTTATCCCAAGTAAGACACTAGTTTTGGACCACCAACCATAGAAAAATTGCACTTGGGCCAAGAAAATTTATTACACAAAAAAATTATTCCACGCTTGTTTCCACTAAGGGACCTCAATGTCCCCAAATGCTTGCCTAAGCAACATTCCATAACCAGTTGAAACATAATACTTACCAGATAAATCATTGTTACTCCAACCCAAAATATTTTGCCCCACCAAGGAAATGCATTCCTGAGATGCCAAAATCCAATCCAACTCTTGCCTATCCTCCCCTGACCCTCCTAGCAGCCAATCTGAGGAGTGCTTCCATCTAAGGCTAGTAGTCAATCCAATATTTCAGACAGACTTGTAATGCTCAACCATATTCCAACCCAAAATTATAAATTGATCACAAAGAGACTGGAGATGAGGGTAAGCAGAATGAATGGGAGGGTGACCATCCCAGGAATCCCACCAAAAAAGGGCTTGAGACCTCGAATGACATATCCAAAAAATCCCCTTATTAACCAACTAAGCCCCCAATTTGAGAATATTCCAAATCATAGATCCTCTTCCTTCCAGAGGGAAATGAGGAACATCAAAAGTGTTGACCTCCTTAAGATACTTGTGGGTAAGAATACGAGCCCAAAGCTGATGCTAACTAGTACACCAATGCCAATATAACTTGGTTGCAATAGATTGCTCATTCAATATAGCAAAGCGCAAACCAAGGCCCCCCTCTTTCTGTGGCCTGAACACAGTATCCCACTTAACAAGACTCCACTTGATCGACTGCAAGTTACCACTCCAGAGAAACTATCATGAGAGAGCATCAAATTCCCTCAGGAAATACAATGGAATGGCCTAAACAAAACCCCTATAAATAGGAAGAGCCCGGATAACAAACTTCAGAAGAGCCACTTTTGCAGCAGTAGAAAGCCATCGATGAGTCCAATGATTGAATTTAATACACAACTTATCAAGCATATTTTTCCAAGAAGACCTAGGCTACCTACCAATAGCAAGAGGTATTCCCAGATACACAAAGGGAGGAGACCCAATCTGAAACCTTACAATATCAGCAATCTGTTGTTGAATAGCTTGAGGAGTATTAAAAAATAATGTAGAAGACTTGTGCTCATTGATTTTTTTCCTTGAAGCAACAAGGTAAATATCCAAAGCCTACATAAAAGATACAACCTCTTGAAGATGAGACCTCCCCATAAGAGAAGTGTCATCCATAAACTAAAGATGAGAGAGTTGCGAAAGCCCATTGCCCGAGCACCAGCCTTGAATCCTACCCTAGGTAAACCACGACTTCAGAAATCTTCCCAAACCCTTAGCCATAATAATAAACAGATAAGGGGAGAGAGGATCTCCTTGACGAAGGCCCTTGGAAGCCGCAAAAAGCTCAGAAGGTTCCTCATTCATAAGAAAAAAAAAGAGGAAGAGGTAACACAACTCATAGTCCAACTGACCCAATCCAGACTAAAACCAAAGCCTAAGAGAATTCTCTACAAAAAGTGCCACTTAACTCTATCATAAGCCTTGGCCATATCCAACTTGATGACCATAGACTTCTCCTTGGAAGTCGCCATAGAGTGGATGACCTCAGAGGAAACCACCACCCTGTCCAAGATCTATCTACCAAAAAAAAAACCTCCTTGCTCCTCAGAGATAATAGAAGGAAGATAAACTTTGAGCTTCTCAATAATCAATTTAGTAATAATCTTATACACTACATTATAGAGAGAAATCAGTCAAAAGAATTCAACCTGATCTGCACCTTCCTTTTTAGGAATAAGAACTAAAAAAGTAGAGTTCAAAGCATGAAGCATCTTCTTATTGTGAAGAGATTCCCTGACAACCTCCAGCAAATCCAAATTTATAATATCTCAGAACTCTTAAAAAAATTCAACAGGAAAACCATTTGGTCCAGGGGCTTTACCTTTATTCATCCCAAACATGACCTCTTCCAATTCCTGCAATGAAATCGGGTGAATGAGGGAATCATTCATCTCCTTACAGATCAAGGAGGGGAAACAAGCAAGGATCAAGTTATCCTCATCTTCAGCAGGGGGCGAATCCTCAGAAAAAAGAGCAAAATAAAAGTTTCTAGCCTCACGAGACAAATCTGGCAAAGAAGAGATATGGATCCCATCTGCATTAACCATAGAGGAAATACAACTTCTATTGTGATGGGCCTACAAAAAGTGATGGAAGAAAGTAGTATTCCTGTCCCCTTCCTAAAGCCAATCAATCTGAGCCTTCTGCTTCCATAAAATCTCCTCCCGAAGCTCCCATTCTGAGCTTCTGCTTGGCCCAGAGCATCCGAGAAACCAAAATCCTGAATTTGGCGAGTAATCACATCAAGGATTTCCTGAGCACTCTTCTTCATAACCTTAAAATTTCCAAAACTCATCCTATTCCATCTCTTAAGGTGAAAGTTAACATACTTAAGTTTCTTAACAAAAGTGTACATAGTTGTACCATAAGCAAGGCTATCATCACGCCACCACTAAGCCATAATATCATGTAAAGAAGACTCCCGAAGCTACATAAGTTGAAACTTAAAAGGAGGATTCTTGGGAGCAGTAAAATGGGAAATTGAAAGTTTAATTGGCCAATTATCAGAACCCCTCCAATCAAGAATCTCAGAACCTGTAACCAATCTACCTCCCACCGAAAAGTAGGAGACAAGAAATCTATCCAACCTTTCTAAAATCGCTTCCTCTCCACTCCGTCTATTATTCCAAGTGAAAGTCACATTAGAAGGATTGACATCATTTAAAGAAAGGAAATCCACATTCTCCCTAAAAAGAGCAGTAGCAGGCCCAAGCCGAGGCAACCCACCTCGTTTCTCCTCCAAGCTCAACACATAATTAAAATCACTAGCTAGGATCCAAGGAAGATACGGAGCACATGATCTAACATACCTTATATGAGGCCACAACCGGATTTTTCCACGAATATCAATCTGGACATAAACATTAGTAACTAGAATGGTCTCACCTATTTCCAAAGAAGAGGCATCCATTGAAATAGTAGAATGACTAGAAATCCACCAAAGGGGAGCAATCTTTCTAGGATCCCAAAAAAGAGCCAAACCCCTAGAACTCTTGTAAGAACCAATACATTGACATTGGCCAAAATACCAGATCTGAGAAGCACATTGAAGCATACAATCAATCGAAAGCTTAGTCTCCTGAACACTAAAAATGTTCAAAGAATGAACAACAACCAAATCATGAATTTTCTTTTCACGGGGGGTGCTATTCAACCCCCTTACATTCCATGAGAGAACAATTATGGAGGTGATGGTGAAAAGTGAGCATCAATGGGTTTAATAGACCCAGATTCCACCAACAACTCTCCAGTACGCTTAATATTCTCAAGGTCCTTCTTGCGGCCACTTTTAGAAGAGTGTTCAAATAGTCCCTTCATAATCGTGTGTTGTTGCACCCCCAAGGCTATAGAAGGCCTCTTGCTCTTGTCTAAAGCTAGGCCCTCCTTTGCCAAATCTACCAAAACAATATCATCATCATCATCTTACATATGATCCTTCAGAGTTACCAGATGATCCTACATACCCTAAGATGAATGAATATATTGATCGGATCCATGTCCCTGCCCCACAGTAGCACCTGTACCAATAACATTAGAAGGCACATTCATTGAGATTCCTTCCTCCAAGGTTGAAGTGTTCAACACCTCAAATCGGTTAAAGTACTCTTCATTATTCCTGTCCTTGAACAATCTCTTTTGACCATGACCCTTAGCCCGCTTAACTGGCACAAAACCATCTTGATTCCATTCACCCTCCATCATAAAAGACTTCCCTTTATCCTCCCTAAAAAATTTTGGAATTGAAGATGAAGGAGAGGAATTAGGAGGAGTCTTCTTAATCCTAGGACATTGTTTCTAAAGATGTCCATACTCATGACAAATACGACAACGAAAAGGAAAGGACTCATAATAAAGTTGTTGAATCCAAGATAAAGAACCAAGATAAATCTCCAGAGAATCTGGTAAGGGAATATTCAAATCAACCTCCACACAAATCCGAGAAAAAGAAATAACCTTTCTTTCAAGGGTTTGTTGAACAACTACAATAGGCTTACCAAGAAGAGCCGCAATCCGTTGTAAAATATCTTCTCTCCAAAACTCTAGAGGGAGCCACGATAGGCGAACCTAGACCAGAACCCTCAATGTCAATTCTTCAGCTGTATTAAAACCCATATGCCAGGGATTTATAAACAACCCAACATGATTGTAAAAGTAGGGTCCTCCCTCAAAAACCTAATCCTTATCAGCCATGTTGGAAAAAACAACCACAAAATAGTTGTTTGTAGCCACCATTAACTCCATATCACCCTCAACCTTCCATGTACACTTGATCCAAGCATCCAAAGCCTGTAGAGGAATGTGAATCCCAAGGAATTTACAGATTAAAGAATGTCTTCTCCAATTAGAAACATCATTAGCCACCGATTCTGGAGAGAGAACCAAGACCAGACAATCCTAACTCTTGGGAAAACAACCATTCACTTTCTTCAGTTTGGGGCCCTCCCCCACATAAAAAGACTTAGAGTGCTAAGCATTCAAACCCGACGACGATCCATTTTGAAACCCACCACCACGATCAGCCACCACCAAACTGTGTGAAACCTGTTGCTCCACCATGAAACAAACAAAAGAAACACCCTAAAAGCAAAAGACACACCCCAAACACCAAGCAGCACCGAAGAAACCAGAAACTAATATTGAGAGGATTGTTATGCAAAAAAAATTCAAATATGACCAATTATATAAAATTAAATAAAAATAAACAAAAATAACATTCATACACAACATAGGTATTTATGTGGAGATACCCTTTTGGTAGAAAAACCTCGCACTATAAAATCCACCCAATATATTATTCTAATATCAACAAGATTATAATATAATTGTAGAGTAAGATTTCTCATAGGAGTAGCAAAAACCACATATTTAGAGGCAACTCAACAACTATAAGACTCGTACACACAACCTCCATCACATGCATCTAATATATAGGTATACAATACATGAAACCATCAAACGATATTACAAAACCATAGGCTAAGGCCACCAAAAAAGTGGCACCCATCCTTATCTCTAATAATAGATTCCTATGATGTGTAAAAAAACATATAACCATGTGTAACTCCTTTTTATAGTTTATTTATGTGTCCAACATGTCTTTACATCTCCAATTTTTGGAGACCTGACTTTTGAAGACCATAACTTTTGATCCGGGTGTCTAATTGACAACCCATTTGAATCAACGAAAAGATTGTGAAGCAATGTATCGATTTATTACTATATTTTATAGTTAAGACCACTTTCATGTCCAAAAATTCCTCCAAGGCCTTAAAATTGAACTTTGAAACTTTTAAAAGTGAAAACTTTAATATCTTCAAATCTAGACATGATCTTGCAACAAAACTTTACGAACACATTTATTTAGTTATTTCAAAGCCTTGGGGAAAATTTTACACCAATTTGTGTTCAAATGTAATCTTAATATAAATAGTAACCTCATGTAATTGAAAGGTTGAGACATCATTTTCCTAATAGTTAATGCAAGTTTATTGTGGAGATAATACCAAGCACCTAAAAGACCAAAGAGAAAGAAACCTAAAAATCAGAATGAAAAAAGGGAATTTATATTTTACTAAAGAAAAATGGGTATGTGTAAGGTACAACAAAAAATATTATCTAGTTCATCTAAACAATTTTATCTACATCTTCCCCCTCTTTATGTATTTAACTTAGATTTTAGTTTTGAATAGATGAATGATATTCAAAATCTTTTTGACTATGGAAAAATAAGATGCTTATAATGAAATTTTTGATAGTGATATAACTATTTAGTTTTGGTTTCAAATAGATGGATATTTATGGTTTAGAATATAAAAAATATATTTTTCTATAACTATTAATGATGATGAGTCTATAATTATTAAAAGAGAAAATTAAGTCTATAATGATGATGAGTCTATAATTAATGATGATGTGTATTTTAATATGGGGTGTGTTGTAATGAAATAAAGTAGTTATTGACATTAATAATTTTATCTCTAAAATTTATTAAAATAAATTAATATTATTTCAAAATTGGTATAAATAGTAGTTTAGTAAATGTGTTAAGGATTGAGTAGTCTAATATTGTAAGGATATGTCAATTTTGTGTATGGTCACATATTTTGAGTTGAAATTTTTTGTAGTGTTACTAAAAATTACTCTAAATATTTTAATTAGTTTTTTGTTATTTTTTTAAAGTTAGATATGATAGATTGTTGTGATTATATTGAATTTTTTAATAGATCAAACATAACTTATTATACTTTCATTTGTATTTCATTATTATTGTTAAATACCAAAAAATGATATATTTATTATGATAATATCAATATGATTTTATCGTAGGTCATAAAAAAAGGAAAGCTAGCGAGGAGCTCAATGAAGGTGAAAAAGCTATGAAGAGAGATGAACTTGACTTTGGGTGCATTATTTTCTATGTCATGACTTGCGGATATCATCCTTTTGGTAATAGTTCATCACGTGAAAATAATATCAGAAATGGTAATTATGATATTTCCGCCACTAGTCATATTCCTGAGGCTTATAACCTTGTAAGATGACTTTTATGTGATGAAAGGTAAGAAGTTTTTAAAAGTTTTATTATAAAACCTATTTGAATAAATAAATAAAATAAATTTAATGTTTTTTTTTTTCATTTCAGGCTTAATCTACATGAACTTAAGTGACACCCATTTTTTGGGGTTTTAGAAAAACGTATTTGATTTGATCGAGTACAATTGGCGAAGAATAGTTAAATGAGGAGTGTCTTGGATACCAACATACTAGATGATTTTTATGATATTGAACCACACATTTTTAGGAAAATCTAGAATACAAAAATAGATAGTGGAATAACATATAATAGCAAGAAGAAATATGACTATCATAGGTTAATTGAGTTGCTTAGACTTTTTCGAAACTTGGTACATCATTATGACGAGCAACCTGCACATATAAAGGTATGTTATATTCCAAGAGAAATAAAATTATTATTTTTAAATATAATTTGATGTAATTTTTAAGAGATAATAATATTTAATATTTTTTTATAGATTTAGTTATTTAATATTTTTAGTATTTTTTAATAACTAACTTTTAATATTTGAATGGCTAACAGAGTCTATTTGGTGGCAAACATGATGAAATTCTAAAATATTTTTGTATCAAATTTCTAAACTTATTTTTTGAAGTTTTCAAGATTATACACACTCATTGCTTCCATGAAGACGAGTTTATTAATTATTTTAAAAAATAAATTGAGAAGAAAGTTGGCTACCACAATCTGTGAAGACATGCATTCAATGCAAATTTCTTTAATTAGTTTGATAACTAGCTACTACCATGCATGTAGTTTGCATGTGCAATCTTTTCTATTTTTAGCCTGCAAATTTCTTTAATTAGTTTGATAACTAGCTAACGCCATGCATGTAGTTTGCATGTGCAATATTTTCTACTTTTAGCCTTCTTAGACAAGACTCTTTCATCAGATTTTTTCAATATGTATGTAGTTTTAGAAAATTATACACAACAAAAAAAAATACAATTGAATTATTTTCTCATATTACTGTTAACTGTTTGCTCAATTTCAGAACAGATTTAAAGCTTTCTATTATCGATTATTGAAGGCAATAATTGTTTCAATATCCAGAATAGTCAATGTAATTAGATTTCCATAATCCATATGAATTTCAATCTACTTGCTTCTAGATTTGATTGTGTGCTAGTTTTTCATCAACGTTTCGGATCACACTCAGTGATCCATCATCAGGATAGAGAGTTGAGAAAGATGAGAAGTGATAAGTTGTAGACCAAGCTTGTATAAAAGAGAGAGGAAGGAGGAAAGAGAGGGGTTAGGATAAGGCACACAACACGAGGGAAACAAATACAAATAAAATATAAAAACCTACTCAAAGACTACTAAACATTGAAATAAAATAAAAAACAAAATTATAAAAGACAAAACTATTCAAGAAGAAGTAAATATAAAAAACAGACAAGAGAGAAAGTTAACTATATAAATAAACAAAGATACAAAAAACAAACATATATATATAACAAAGAAAAGTATATATATAAATAAAATACAATCATGAATATGCAAGAAAAGTGATATATATATATATATATCAAATTACAAATTACAAAAGGAAATGAAAAACATGTATATATCTATGGGGAGAAAGGAAATTACATATATCTATTTTTTCATTTCTTTTTTATTTATAAATACAAAAATAAATGAAATAACATATATAAAAATACTAAGAAATGAATAATAAAGTAAATAATAAACAAAACAAATTAAAAGCACATAAAATGATTTATTTTTTTTCTATTTTTCGAAAAAGATTTAAATTAAAAACTTCCCAATAAATAGTTTTTAATTTAAATAATTTTTTATTAAAATTACAAACTAAAATATGTATGCTTAAATAGTTTTTTATATATAAATATTAAAAATAGTTTTTTATATATATTATTAATTAATATATATATAAATAGTAAAAATAGATTTTTATATATATTATTAGTTTTTAATATATTTTATTAGTTAATATTATAATAAACAATGTTAAGTATTGATAACTTTCAGCGTTCTTTATATATATTATTAATTAATATATGTATACTAGTATAAATAACAAACAAAGATAAGTAGAAAATAAATAAAATGAAACAAAGAAAAGAAATATCAAAATAGAAAAGAAATAAAATATACAACAATCCATAATAAAAATCAAATAAATAAAAATCTATAAAAAGAAATGAAAATACATATATATTTTCATTTATTTTTATTTTTAAAATTACAAATTAAAAGAAATACAAGAAAGAAAAACATATCAAATATAAAAATAAGTGAATAATATAAAAATAAGAATAATAATATAACTATCATACATATTAAAAAATATACTTAAAAAGAAAAAGGGAGAGGAAGAAAGATAAAAAGACATGAAATAAACAACAAACAAATAAAGAACATACAAAGAAAATAGAATAGCAAATAACAAATAATTGTATATATATAATCAAATATATAAATAAACCATGTAAATATATACACATATATATATAAATATAAAAAAGAAAAGAAAAAAAGAGGAAGAAACATAAAAAGAAGAATAAAAATAACAAATAATGTATATATATATATTCAAGTATATATATAAACCATGTATATATATATATATATATATATATATATATATATATATAAACCATGTAAATATATGCCAACATGCATATATCAAAAACATGTATAAATATACTTATCAAGCATATATTTACATATATAAATGTTTTAAAAATCACACAAACAACATATGGATTGTGGAAATCTAATTACATATAATTCATATGGATTGAGAAGTAAAAAAATAAATTATGGAAATATACTTAAATTGATAAGTAAATATATTTACTTATCAAAAATATTATAAAATAATCAATATGAATTGTTATTTATATGTAATTGGTTGATAATTTATATGTAATCAATCAATTCATATGTAATTGGTTGATTATTGAGAAGTAAAAAGAAAAATATATATACTTAACAAATCTATTAAAAATATGATATGTATGAAAATTAAGTATATATATTTAAGTATATAATTAAATATGTATTTAAATATACAACAAATAAGTGAGTATATAAAAAACCCAAGAGAAGAAAGCTATAAAAAACCCAAAAGAAGAAAGCCAATGAGAGAAGAATTACTCTTTGTTATTTACTCTCCCCCTTTCTCTCATTAATAAGAGTAATAAATGAAAGTATATATTTACTCTGATTGTTACATTTATTTAAGTATGTAAGGTTAATATCTTTGTTTATTTATATAGTTAACTTTCTCTTGTATGTTATAATATTTATTTCTTCTTGAATAGTTTTGTCTTTTATAATTTTGATTTTTTATTTTATCTCAATGTTTTGTAGTCTTTGAGTAGGTTTTTATTTTTTATTTTTATTTGTTTTCCTCGTGTTGTGTGCCTTATCCTAACCCCCTCTCTTTCATCCTTCCTCTCTCTTTTATGCAAGCTTGGTTTAGAAATTATCACTTCTCATATTTCTCAACTCTCTATTCTGATGATGGATCACTGAGTGTGATCTGAAACGTTGATGAAAAACTAACACACAATCAAATCCAAAAGCAAGTAGATTGAAATTCTAGAATAGTGTTAGAGCATTAGTTTTAAATCTTTCAATCTAATCTAGTTTGGCAGACAATTATTGTTAACTATCTCTTGCAAGTTCTAATTATGAGCAAATTTTCCCTCTTTCCCTTCCATGATCTTCCAATTCTCAGAATTTTCAAGCAAAACATGATTTTTATGTATAGATTGTGTTGCTCAACTGCTAATTATTATCTTCTGTATAATATGAAAGATTCATTTGTTAGGTTATTGTCAACATATTTAATGATTTCTCATTCTAGAACTAATTTTATCTTCCACTATCTCCCCTTCAACATGTCAAGCCTTCTTAGACAAATATCATCAAGAATAGGAGGATATATTTAGTTGACGCACTAATTACTACATATTCAGATTATGTTCCAGGTTAGTAATTTGTGTATTCCACTTGTCTTTACCTGTCAAAATTCAAGGAGAAAAAGACTCTAATAATTTCCAATTGTTGGGGACTTGAAGATAGATCTCTTAGGAAGTTTGTACGCAAAAGCAATGTCAAACTGCTTAGTAGATAGGACACTACCTTGGAAGCTTCAATTCCCCTTAGGTTGCCAAAAAAACCCCTACAATAGTAACAGGGTATAGCTCACAGTAAACACTAAGTGAAGACATTTAGAACCAGAATATGATTAAGACTTGACACCTTACTGCAGCGATGTGAAATTTTTCACAAAGCTAGATTGTTGTGCAAGCAAGTGGTGATCAATTCAAGCGAATCCTTACAAATTTAAATGAGAAAACACACATTGACTCTAATTTAATTTAGATATTAAATTCTACTTGCAAAATAATGTCCTATGCTACTAAAGAAAATACATAACCTGAAAAAGAAAAGAGAAATCTTAATTTAACTCGATTTGGTATATTGGATGAGAAGGAAATTAACATGTTATGGAGAATTGGGGAATTGAATAACTTTTTTGTCATGGAGTAGTGGATGTTTAAGAAACTTGTCATGACTTACCCACTTTGGGGACTAGTAAGCTTAGGCTTTCTATTTGACTTTTTTTCTTTCTTATTAGAAATTTAGTGATTATATTTGCCCATTCTATGGGCAAGCAGGAGTATTCTTACCTTGTATAGGCCACGGTGGTAAAATTGCATATCAGAACATAATCCAGGATATAGATTGTGTGTGAGGTTTCATCTAATAAATTGCTCCTCCCTCTTTTATTCCTTATTGGCAGCTTGGAAATATGTTCCTTGTTGTTTCTTTACAACTTTTCTCTACTCTATTTTTTAATCTGTAATGCCCCGCCACGTAACCCTAGAGGAAGTTGCAATTAACTACTTAAGCGCACAATTTTTTTTTATTTAAAGTATAATTAACATACATGATCACTTCCTAATGCCAACATCCCCTAAGGCTACGAGACTGAGATTACTTAACACCCAAACATACAACTTAATACATTCAAAAAATTTACTTACATAAAGAATTAAGTACTCATACATTCCATACATAATAAATTTCACCATAATATAAAGAGATACAATAAAATTTCATATACATTAACTTAATCATAAGGTTACATCTTTCATTCCCCGAATGAGGCAGATTATACAAATGTGATACATTATACATAGTGTCCACCTCGAATATAAATGAGAGGTAATAATTACATGTTCCAACTAAAATAACAACATAGCATGAAATGAATACTGGGATCCATGAGCTCTCCAACTAGATACCTCACCATCACAAACAAAAGATCAAGGGGGACCCAACGATGTATGGTGCATGTAGTGACCCTCCCGATGACATTTCCATTTTAGTTGTTTTGACTTACTATTAGTAGTTAGATGTTTGAGATTATGTTATTTTGATGTCATATGTCATGGCTTACATGACTAGTTGTGAAACTCAGTTGATGATACACTTTACCCTATGATGTGATGTTTATTTTCATGAGATGACATTATTATGATGATCTATGATGTTTTGTTATATACATGATGATACTATGATGTGGTTTATGTTAGATGTTATGTTTTACGTCAGTTCGGTGAAGGAGACGGTTTAGCAGTACTCATTTGTGAGTGCCTTGCTACGCCACAATTCTTCTTCACGATGTGTCTTCATATATATATATACATGTTGATCATTTAACTGTGCAGTGTGATGTAGCTTTCAGGTACAGGCATCGACTTCACCTACTAGTCAGGTCTGAGCGTACCATGGCCAAATGGAATTGTTGAAGGGAGATAGACTTGTCCTCTATCTTGAACCATCATTCTGAAAAGAGCGAGTATCAGTTTGTTACCCTTATGTTATGTTGTTGTTCATTGTCGTGCGTTCGTGGTTGTCACGTCATGATATGTTTAGATTATTTAATGATTAATCAAAATGTTTAAATTTGGAAAAGTTATTTTTAGTTTATTGAGGAATTAAAGTGAATTATTAAAATATCTTATTTTCAAAAAGGTTAATTATTTGTAAATTGATTAATTGTGCAAGTTTGATGTTTTCAAAAATTAATCAGTTAGTTGTGATTTAATTTGTAAAATATCTTTCTTGATGATTGTTTCGAAAAACTAACTGGTGGTTGAAATGCATGCTTAACGATGAGTTAAAGTATTGTTTGCTTTGTAATTTGAGAAAAAGAGTATATCATAGGAAAGATCATTCATTATAGAGGGGAGTTGATTTTTGAAAAGAAAAATATTTCTTTCACAAGAAAAATAGTCTCTATATTTTGCTGGGGTTTTTGATTGAAAAGTTGAAAACTGTTGGTTGGAGACGGTGTTTGCATTGTAAAATATTTGGGGATTGAATTGTTGAGAATTACGTTTCGACGTTGCTTGTATCCGGGAAAGCATTCTCATGTTTTCTTCTTTTAGAATTCAAGTTTGTTTTAATGAAATCTTGCTGAAAAAACTCTGTTCGAGATATTTGTGAAAATTTGACTTGAAAACCTGCTTGCACAACAGAAAACTGAAATATTAATGTCAGTACTATTGTAATTGTAGTAAGGTAGATAAGAAAAGAAAACTACATAGAGGAATCAAAAAAATAAAAAAATAAAAAAATTATGGTATAATCTGTTTCAAAAAAATTAGCTTTGAAATTTCCGGATCCTTGAAAGAAAATAGTAATTATGTTTTATTATCCAACATGAATTTGAAATGGATTGTTCCAATTAGATTTTGCTGAGTCTTCCTATTTGTCTTATACATGGATATTTTGTCGATAACCGATTCTCTTGATGATTATTTCTTTGTGATTATGTCTCGAGTTTGTTCAGGCTAAGATTATGATTCCTGATTTATTCTTGCCTTTCAATCTTATCTATGTTGCTCTGAATGCATGTGAGTAGTTGTGGTTACATACCATGAAGAGTATAGTTAACCCTTACCTCTATGCCTTCAATATTGTGATCTGTCATTGCATCTTTCCATACTGGTATCTGTGTTGTTGCTTACATCGCTCTAGTATAGCTAGTTTATTGTGAAGGTGGTCGGTGGTGTATGGTAGTTTATGATTCAATATTTTTCTCTGTGTTCTTTGCGCTTGTGAAATGGGTTATGCAATATTTTGTGTTTCACCAGTGCGACTGTATTTGTTGTTTCTAATATGAATTATTTTCGGTCTCTTTAACCTCTTGATCACTGCCAACGCATGGTGTATGGATGTCCGCTTTATGCATGCACGACATGTTGATTTGTCCTTGTATGTTGATATTGTATCACTAATTTTCTCTGCTCGCCTTTCATTGTCTATTTGTTAGCTGGCTTCATACTTTAAGATCCTATCGAAACTCTTAGGTTTGTCGTAACAGTGACTAGCCACAACTCCTTTCAATAGTAATGGGCCACTAGCACTAAGTGCGGCTCTTAGACAGAAACCAAAGTGCAAAGTGTGATTCCAACGTGCATCGGTGTAGCTTACCGTTCTACCATGCCATTCAAATTTTGGTCGAGTGTGTGTTGAGTCCCTAATCGACTGAGAAATCCCTCTCAGACCAGGCGGATACCTATCATATCTTAACCTATCGTATGCAGTTGTATGTGATTGATTTACACCTCCTTTGAGCACATGTTGAATCTTTCTCCCAACATTTCTTATGTTTTGTAAATATTGTTTGGAGGCTCGAATGCATGCAGTTTACATGCTGGTTTGTAACCCCTGCTCTTTGTTGTTTTAGTTCTTGTATGCATGTGTTTGCATGTACTACCGCAATCGACATCTCTAGGTAACCGTGTGTTGGACTAAGCTCTTGCATGGCATCGACCAAGACTTGGAGTCAATATTAGATGAGTGTTAATTTCAGGAGTTTAAGCTTAGAATCATAAGACTAAGTCTCGTAATTTTTTTGGTTATTGACATTTGTTGGATATGGGATTCGAAAGCTAGTTTAATTTTAGTTTCCTTTTAGCTTCGTGAAATCTCTTATCTCCGTTTAGTTCTATTGAAAGTTAAACCATAAGTGATAGTCTTGGGTTCTTCTTTTATTTAAGTCCAAATCACCGAGATTGCTAGTGTAGATAAAGTTATTAGATATATACATATCTTGTTATTGTTTTATTTATTCTTAATTTATGATATCATTGTGAAGATTAATAAGTATTATATTCCCTCCTTAATTCATGAAAAGCTTGATTTTTGTAATTATATATGCTTTGATATAGATATAAAGTGGTGTATAATTTTAAAAGGAAATGATTTATAAAATAGTTTATCAATTTAAATACACGTACATTGTTAGAATTGGAAGAATAATTGTGTTTATCAATTTAGAAACATATACATTGTTAATGTTGGAAGGCTAATTATTCATGGATTTGTTTATGTTTAATTCTTAAACAAGATCATTAAAACAAAGTTAAATATATATATATATATATATATGTTTTAAATTTCTTTTTTATAATCATGAAATGGTTCATTATATAAAACTTAGGTGTATTGATCTATGAAGAGATTTATGAATTTAATATGAAAAAAAAGTATTGTTTTCCTTGAAGAGATGAATAACTATTATTTGCAATGAATTTACATGTCTAGTTAATAAAGGTTTATCGTTTATAATTCTTAGAATCATCATTTAAATGGTTGTGAATCAAAATACCCCTTATAAATGAAGATTCCATTGTTTTCTTATTCAATGAACGTAAATGTCTTGAGTTAGAAATGTAATATAGGAAATTTGGAATGAAATTTATAAACTATGTATAAATGGTATTCCTACTAAGAGATTATTTTTACTTCTTTTATTAAGTTATGGTGTCATTTTATCATCTTCTAGAGATGTCAACTTGTGGTTTTGTTTTGATTCATGATTAGTGTAGCATGAATATTTTGTATTGAGTTTATTGTGATGACATGAGCCACACATGTTCAGTTTTCTTGTGATTTTATTCAGTACATTTATATTCTATGTCATGGAAATATGTTTGTCCATGGGAGGCTAGCCATGCATGTTTAGTGGTTTATCGTGTTGTATATGTCTTGGTATGTATCATTCTATCTTGAGTCCATGTGAAAAGAAGTTTTATTTTGCATGCTTGTTGCCATTATAGTTTTATCATTTTGAGAAGTTGTACCTTAGGAGGAGTGGCTTCTGTTAGGGGCCGGACCTGGAAGAGGTTGCATGGGTAACCTATCGAAAGTTGGTAACCAAGTGATAACCTTAATAATTCTTAGGTTAACTTTAACTATACAAATAATATTGGCTTGCCTTGGACTTTAATGCTTGTTTAGGTTAAAAGAAGTTGAGAAGGCCTGGAATGGCAACTTGAACACTTCGTCTTCTTGAGAAGTGATTCGAGGTCACATAGTTCGTTTGGGGCCAAAAGTCGTAAGAGGTTGCTAGGGTAACTCTGGTAGAGGGTCGATAACCTAGGAAGGCTATCTAGGGTAACCTATTACGTTTATGTGATGACTCTCTTATCCTAGTACACTTGTTTGTTCACTTGTGATTGTGAGTCGCCTCTGGGAGTAGGTCAATTATCTTGTCATTGTGAGGTCATGTATGTTGACCATGTATTGTGTGATGTTTACCTTGTTGTCTCTTCGATTTCAGGACTTGTTCTATCTCCTAGCATGGGGGGTGGGCTTTCGAGTCCCACACGGTTGGGAGGAATGTGCCACATCTTCTATTGGGTCCCCTGTAGGTTATTTTGTTCATGATTTGTTTGTTCTTGGTAGGATCCTAATTGCGCATCATTCACAGAGTTGTTCATTGGATGAGTTTGAGGACGTGGTCATCATTTATTCTTGTTATTATCCTTTGTTGTTCTCACTCATGATGTTACATGAGGTTTCTTTGTATTGACACTTGTAATGTTTTGGGATTTTTCACAACCTCACTTATTGTTAAGTAAACTCTTGATGTAATATATTTGGACTTGACTATTCTCATGAGTTTATTTATATGTATATAGTTCTTGTGGTGTTATGATGTTTATTAATTTAGTAGCGTAGTTGTGGAACCCTAAAACGTTTATGTTATGTTGTTATCTCATGTTGTTGTTAGATGTTTTAAAAAATAAAAATTATTCGGTTGTTTGAGTAATTGGTGTAACGTTTCCTGGGTTCCACGATAGGGCGTTATAGTCCATGTTCCACCCAACCAAGTGGTACCCAAAGGCCCACCCCCCATGCTAGGAGATAGTAACAAAATAACATAATCAACCCTACAACCTCTAGTCACAGGCTGACTCATACTGACACAACCAAGTACATGAACCATACAACCAAAAGTACAACATTACAACACTATCATGGGTTACATTGCTTCCAAATAAAAACAGATCAGGTATGTTAAAGAACCATACACATAAAATCACGTACCAACTATTGTCTTGGACAAAGTGTCATTGCACAACTCATCATGAGTTACCCACTACGGATCTTTATAGACCCCAACCCCCTAATTAAGGGATATCTTGGAGACCTCAACCAACCCCCAACCCTCATACTTACTAATGCATAATCAAATACCTCTCATAAAGACAAGATAAGTGACCTTGCCATTCCAGACCTTTCCACTCATCCCAAGCCTAAACAAGCACTTGCGTCTATGAGTGAGGCTAGACCTTATCTTGTTTAGTGTGAAGTAATACCTAATCTTCTAAGTACATTGTTTTAGTTATCACTTGAATAAACTACCTCTGAAGGTTACCCAGTCTTACCTCTTATGGGCTTTGGCCCCTAACAGAAGCCACTCTTCTACTTGACAACATACATACATACCAATCTCCAAGGGTACCATAGTGCATACAAACCAAATAACACGACCACTCCATTCCTAGGAGGAAACAAATGTAAAAACCAACTCCAAACACTGCGGATTTTTATAGGCCCCGACCCCCTAATTAAGGGATATCCTGGAGACCTCAACCAACCCCCGACCCTCATACTTACTAATGCATAATCAAATACCTCTCATAAAGACAAGATAGGTGACCTTGCCATTCCAGGCCTTCCCACTCATCCCAAGCCTAAACAAGCACTTGTGTCTATGAGTGAGGCTAGACCTTATCTTGTTTAGTGTGAAGTAATACATAATCTTCTAAGTACATTGTTTTAGTTATCACTTGAATAAACTACCTCTGAAGGTTACCTAGTCTTACCTCTTACGGGCTTTGGCCCCTAATAGAAGCCACTCTTCTACTTGACAACATACATACATACCAATCTCCAAGGGTACCATAGTGCATACAAACCAGATAACACGACCACTCCATTCCTAGGAGGAAACAAATGTAAAAACCAACTCCAAACACTGGAGGCAACAGACATAACAAAGCCATTCCTTACAAGGAGGCACAAATCCTCGTTCGATGGAAATCGGGTTAATCACTGAAATGACACCATGCACTATCCAAGGGAAATACAAATGGTTGACATCACAATACAACAACCCCAATCCAATTAAGAACCTATGAAAAACTTATGAATTTATTGAATCAATTAACCCATTTCCCCAAACAAGAACACATAAGAAATAATCAATGAAGGCAATTGCAAGGAAATAAACTACTTTTGAATATTCTAAATCCATTTCCCTTTCATAATGATTTCACAACAAAGATAACAATTGCCCTAAGAAAATAATTAAATAAAATAATTAATTGTGTCTTTGATTACAGAGAAAGAAAAAACTAATTTTAATAAATAAATCAAATCCCTTGATTACTTTTAAAAGCAACATAACTTCACTATTAATAATTTCCCTTAATTTCCCAACTAAATATAATGTCCATTTTTTTCAATAATTACTCCTTCTTCAATCTTTCATTGCATGCAACTAATTATTCAAAATCATTAAATATACATTCTAATATATATATTCATGCAATATAATCATCTCATATATTTTTATATATTTAATTATATATATAAACTTTATATATACATTAAATATATAATATTATATATTACAAAATAAACAAATTATTTTAATCCAAATTAAATATATTAAAATAATATGTAATATCCAAATATCATATATATACAATATATATACACAATATGTATATATAAATAATATATACATTATATATATATATATATATATACAACATATATACCATTTACATATCTAATTGTAATATCTATATAATATATATTAAATAAAATATTCTAAATAAATCCGAAAAAACCAAACAACCTTATTCATTTATTACCGGCGGATGTCACACAAAGGTTCGCTTTTTTGTAATTTAAAGGCTTTGATCTTTTAAGAAAGGGAGGGGGGGTGTAGTTGTACAACCGCCGCTCCCCCATGCTAATAAGGGAATGGGGAAGGCTGTGGAGGTGGTCTCCCTCCACACAGCCGCTCCCATATGGGGGCGGTTGTGGGGAGTTAGATCCTCCCCAAGCCCCTCACAGTTAAACCATGTTCCAAAAAAAATAAAAAACAACGAATATAAAATTCGCTTCCATACGGACATAAACATTTGGCCCCCAATAAAATATAGATCTCGTCGTACGACGATATTTGTCTCACCAAAATTTTTAATAAATCTTTAACAATTATATATATGATATATATATTTTACAATATATATTAAAATAAATCAAAACAACCACAATACCAAAATTGGGAAAATAATTTCCTGAAAACAAATTCTTCCCCAAAACAAATCTAAGATTGCACAATTCTTAACAATTTTTTCTACAATCCAAAGTCTTTTTCCAAATTTCTTCACAGTCAGCAAATCCTCTTTCTTTTTCAAAATTCAACCACCCAAAAATATCTTGTGCTTTTGTCGTGAAGAAGTTTTCTTCTTCCTCACCCAAAGTCAAGATTCCCTCCAGGAATTAATTTTCCAACAACCCAATTAATTAACTAAAACTTGTTGGCAAATCAAAAATATCTTTTAACAACCCACATTTATTTTCTCAAAATAATTTAATAATTTCAAAACATAATTTAATTTCCAAAATAAGATTAATTCTATTAAACTATTTACTTAATAAATAATTTAAATCGATTAATTTAATTACTTAATAAATAAATTTAATCACAAAGATTAAATTGATTTACTAAATAAATTAAATTTAATTAATTAAATTAAATATAAAGCTTCCATCAATATCTAAAATTAGTTAAATAAATACTAAAATCATTTAAAACATTAATTTAACATTTAACTTCATAAAATATACCTTGCAAAATTAAATAGCAATAGACAAGGCAAACAAAGACACATCGAACATGGACTGATGACACACTATGGCTAGGGTATAGACCTGACACAAGTTACCTAGTTACTATCTCCCAATCAACATATCGTTGGGTCGACACACTCAAACATGTGAAGCTAGGTGGAGTCGATGTCATTCACCAATACACTCATCATGAACTGACAGATTCGTAATAATCAAATAACTCATGTGTAATAAACATGTTATAACAAACAAACATTATTACACCAATTAAAGCATGCCAATAAAGCATCAAAGAGATACATCACACAACCACAAATAGTCTATGTCGCTTTATAAATAGCGAACAAATAACACACACATGATAAAGTATCTCAAAGTATCATAGTAATTGAAAAACTAAAACAAAGCAAAGAACACTATTTGAGCAAGAAGCCAAAACGAAGGGGTATTACATAATTTGTCCCTGTTTGTAGCTCCAGTGACAGTTGAATCTGGTGGACATAATATATGTTAAATCATTTCCGGTGCAAGAGCACCTAGTTGCATTTAAGCCTCTATGAGGCCTATTTGTAAATAGTTTTTTAGGAAAGCTTAAGAGTCATATAATAAGGTCTAATGGACCATTAGGTGTCCAATTTGTGGTCAATAATTCGCAAAAGAGCAAAAACATGCAAACGTGGGTTTTAAGGGTATTGAATCCTAGATGAGGTTAAGTGAGGTCTTAGGGAATCACATAATGTTGTTTGAGTTAGTTTAGTGGTCTTTATGATGTTTTGGGGGTTTATGATGCAAAATGTGCAAATTTGCTAAAATTGACAAATGTTGTCAAGTTGTAACTACAAAATTGCAAGTTTCAGGGATACCAATAGTCATGTGGAATTTAAAAGTTGAATGGTCAGTTTGTAGAAGGTAGAAGACCTTTAAAATGATGTAGAACCTTAAGAAAGAGGATAGGAGGGTTGTAATAATGAAAAATTCAATGTTGGAGCCATGTTTTCATATGCAAAATTTTTGTGTTTTATTGATAAATCTGTGTTTCTGATTATTGTACGAACAAGTACAGTCAAGTTATTAAGGGCCAGTAATGGGAATGGATAGATCCATGAGTCTATTTCATTTTCTATTTTGTTTCATTCATTTTTATCAAGTATGAAGGAAGATATTGTAATTTTATTGCAGACAGGTCAAAACCCCTGTTAGGGTAAACAATGGCTTTAGAATTTGTGTTTCTTCTACTTAATCTAGTGAAAGCATTCAATTTATTGGTGAGTAAACTCCTTGTTGCATATAGAATCATATTTCAAAGGTTATAGACCATAAGGTGAAGGCATATGAGTAAGGAGTTGAAGTTTTGAATGTAAATCTGTGTCTCAATCTGCTAAAACAGAGTTTTAAGAAGCCAAAGACCCAAGGTTTGCAAAAACACATGTGGAAATGGAATTTTAATGAACCCTTAAGCTTTATCAAGTTGGTATTGATGTGTTTAAATTACTGTTTAAGATAAAGTGGTGGTGGATTTTCTATAATCAATAAGCCCTTTTTGGTGTAAAGCCTAAATAGGCTTAAATTGGCACATTACCAGTCTTGGTTGAGACATATTATCCAAAACAACATAGCCTGGTTTATAGATATGATTTAAAACCCTTTAAAGGGTATCTAAAAAGCTTGTTACAGTTTGAAGTTAAGGTCTACCATAAAACGTATCTCCGACAAAGTGTGAGTGGAATGTTACAAGGAATAGGGACAGTCACAAAGAAATGTATCATTTGAAGTGGCAGACTTTGTAAGGAGTTTGATCTTGTTGTTTTAACTCATATGAGATGTTCCATTCATTGTATGCATTGGTTGTGCCTTTGTAAGCTAGAAAAATTATATTTGTGACCATTATGTGCGATTGTGAAAGGTTGGGAGCAGTTGTAAAAGAAGTTGATCTTGGTTGGTATAGAACAAACATTTTCAAGGGGATAAAAGTGTTTTGAAGATCTTGAATGAATTTGAAACTCCTATTTTGAATGTTTGAGTTGAATAGTGTTTTAGAGGGAAATATAGTTGAATAAGTGTGTCAAAAGACCTACAAGTGAAAGGTGAGTTAGAGATGTTTTGAGTTAGTCAAATTAAGATTGTTGAAGGTGTTGATTTATTCCTTTGTCTTGCATCAATTTCATTAATTGTATAGATGTTTTGTGTGATACAAACCTGTGAAATTTTCTTTATTTTTTTTTTTGGTGTGTTTAAGAAATGTATAGCCTTCACAAAAGACATAAATGGGGTCTTAGATTTCGTGTTGCAATTACTAGAGCACTTGCTTTTATGTCTTTAAGTGCCCTCTTCGGCTACTGGTCACATAATATTGTGGCCTTTAGTGATATTGATGGTGGCGCTAAATCTACTTTGAGGGTTGCATTCATTGGGACTACTAATGGCCCATTCATAACTCTCATTTTAATGCAAGCAAAGAAGATGTTGACAATTCTATCGAACTTAGCTTTGGCTGGTTAGTGGCTTTTGCTCCATTGTTTTTAAAGCTTTTCACAATCTATTTTGTGCATATTCTGCAACCTTTGCATTCCATGGGACCACGTTTCTTGAAGGGATTTCATCCAGCCTGGACATGCCTTCCCCTTCGCCTCCTCTTCACTTCTCATGTTTAGGCCTCTTCATTTCCGCCAAACTCTCAGTCACCTCCTCCTCTGCCCTACCTTCTACCTTGTCTTCTCTTCTCTGCATTTTCTTCTTTCGATATGATTTTCCTATCTTCCCCTCTCATTTTTCCTCCTATAGCGCATGATTCCCCACTCATTCTTGCTCTCACTTCTATATTTCACCTCCCTTCTTTGCTCAATTCTTCCCATCGAGCTCAACTACTCACATCCTTTCGTTTACATTTGCATTCTCTCTATCTATTGCTCTCTACCTTCCTTTCTTCCTGACCTATTCACTCCCATTTCCTTCACAAACAAAGGTTAAATGAAGAGTTAGGGGTGTCGTGGGGTTAAATTTTTTTCTCTCTCCTCCTTTTCCAAGCGACCTACCATTTGGACGACTCAGGAAATGGGGCGCCATGCCTTGATCTATTTTTCCATACTCAAGTCCATCCCCATTTAATTCAAGTTCTCTCTTGTCTTGAGAGGGGTTGATGGCTCCATAAAAATACTCTTTTCTTGTTGGGTCTTCCACGGAAGATATCTTGACCTCCACGAAACTTTATTTTCCTCCATTCTTTTATTATTTTTTGTTGACTAGGCCCATGTGATAGGGGTAGTTCTGACCACGATGTGACACATTGTTAATAAGGTTTGTGATATTCTAAAACTCAATTCAAAATAATTTGTAGATCAGTAGATGTTGTATCATTTGTGATCTTACAACTTTTCTAATTTCTAATACATAGATTCATTCACAAAAATATTTAATTATGTCTAGGAATTGCTAATGATTGTAATGAAAAGTTTCTAATACATAGATTCATTCAAAAAAATATTTAATTATGTCTAGGAATTGCTAATGATTGTAATGAAAAGTAAAACAAAATTTTTTCAATTTGCTCACTTGAAGATTTGATAATCACATTCCAATCATGGCCAGTTGTCTTTTGACTTTAGATAAAAAAAATTTAAACATTTATTTGTTAGGGGAGTCAAGTTCCTACTAGGGGGTATTGAGATGTTATAAAAAATGTGCTTTGTCCATACCATTGCCGCCTCTTTCACCATGATATGATTGTTCATGGAAATATTTTTAAAACTACTAATATAGATAAACTAAGGATTCACTCCTTAAATAAAACTTTTTGTATTATCCCTTTAGGGCACCAAGATGATATACATTGTTGTTGATTCATGCATCAAGGACTTTGTATCCTAGGGAGACTCTTTTGTTTGTAATCATCAAATGGCATCATTAAGTTCTAAATTTTGTTAGGGAAGTCACACTTCAGCAACAGGTACACACAATAGATCAAGAATATTTGAGGCTCAAGTTATGTGGTAGTGCACGACCACATGGTACAAACTGTCAAATAATGCATAGTCAAGAATTAAAAGTTGTCCCATATCTGCAGTGAGCTCATCTCCCATTAGCCTTCAAATAGCAAACAAAATTGGCTTGAACCCACACAAAACTGTGAAATAACAAAGTGAACAACAGAGTAAAGATAAAATGCCAGTGGAAACAACTTGAACGAAGATTATTTGTGGATTTCACAATAGTTGAGTATGGGCTTTAATGTTTATCTTTTTTGGTTTTTATCACACACTTCACTTTGCATTAGGGTTTATTTTTCACTTTATTTTTAAAAATAATACAATAGCCCTTAACCAAACTATGACAAGTTTCCTCAGGCCAAATTTTTGGCCTAGCCCATGTAATCAGACCCGGTAACAATGATACATTATTGACTTTGAAAGTCTCCCAAGTTAAGTTTATGATGATCTTACTCATTAATGAAACTACAAGGCCAATCTGAAATCCATTATATCTAAAAAAAACTCAAAAGACAAATATTGAGCACTTGGCCAATCTAGGATACATTACATTTAAAAGAACTTGAAAGAAAAAGATTGAGCCCTCTAATAAGGCAAGCATCTTATTTTATTGTTGAAAACACTCCGAACACAAGCAGTACCAACCTGGAAACTACCAAATGTAGAGATACAAATCATTAAAAAGGCATTTACAGGGTGAAAAACCATAGGTAAGTTCTACTTCTGTACAAGCTTGACCTTCAATATCGTAAAGTCCCTTTATTTCCAAGAAAGTTTTGATGTATTTGCAATGTATGGCTTTTGAATTAAAGGCCACACTTCTTTTGAGGTTCTTAAAAAACTAGGATTTTGATTTTTGTCATCCCAACTGATCACAACAATTCTAAGGCAAAGGCAGGTAGCCCTGTAGTGAATAATGGATCAACTAAAGAAAAGAATACAATCGGATCTTTCTTATCTTTTTTACAAGTGTTATGAATTTAAGTTTGTAAATGTATTTGATTGAATCAAGAGTGTTCAAAATACTATGTGACAAATCTAACTTGATTAATTTGAATTTAGAAGCAAAGAATGTCAACATTAAGCATGGAAATTCTTCTACCCATGGCAACATTAGTCAACTCTTTACTGATAGACAATCCCTATTTTCTAGAACCAAAATGTAGCCTATTATTGCACATCATGAAAAAGGTTACATGGTAAAAGTTGAATAAGTGAAACCTTTCCCAAATTAAACCAAAGCCCATAGTAAAATCAATTATAAATGCATGCACATGTCACCACCTTGATATGGAAACAAAATTCAAACAAGGTGCTTTAAAGTGTTTGGAAAATGAAGATAATGTTTTATAGCCAGGACTGAGCAAAGTAAAAACATAGTAAGAAGAAGAGATACCATCCAACCATGTCATCAATCTTGAATAATGAAAATTTATTTACAAATTCATTGACATGTCTGCCAATTGATTTAGGGGTATTTAGTATGCAAATGTCGGTGACAATACTCATTATAATTTTTTTATGATGCTTAAATGAATTCCTTTTTCTTTCTAAAGTGATTGATATTAGTATAGAAATTCAAATAATACAAATGTCACTGATATTTATGTCCTACTTTCATGAGGGTGATGTCATTTCAGATGACCTTTATTTTATAAAGTGATATGGAGGTCTTATCTTCAAAAGATGAGAAAAATTAAATTCATCTGCCATTATATTTAGCTTTAATGTCCAAGTGAAAGTATTGGTAGAAAAACCAAAAAAAAGGCATTTTTGTTTCTAAGACAGGTTTCTAGTTTGAACCCTAGTAGTGGCATTGGAAAAATTAGACCTTAAAACTACCGAATGTAAAGATACAAATCATTAAAAAGGCATTTAAATGGTAAGAAACCATAGGTAAGTTCTAATTCTGTACAAGCTTGACCTTCAATGTCGTAAAGTCCCTTTATTTCCAAGAAAGATTTGATATATTTGCAATGTATGGCTTGGGAATTAAAGCTCAGACTTCTTTCGAGGTTCTTAAAAAACTAGGATTTTGATTTTTGTCATCCCAACTTATCACAACACTTCTAAGGAAAAGGCAAGCAGCCCCGTAGTGAATAATGGATCAACTAAAGAAAAGAATACAACTGGATCTTTCTTACCTATTTTAGAAGTGTTATGCCTTTAAGTTTGTAGATGTATCTGATTGAATCGAGAGTGTTCAAAATATTATGTGATACATCTGACTTGATTAATTTGAAGTTAGGAGCAAAGAATGTCAAAATTAAGCATGGAAATGCTTCTAACCATGAAAACATTAGTCAACTCTTTACTGATAAACAATCCCTATTTTCTAGAACCCAAATGTAGCGTACTATTGGGCATCATGAAAAAGATTATGGTTAAAGTTGAATAAGTCAAACCTTTCCCAATTTAAACAAAATCCCATGGTAAATTTAATTATAAATGCATGGACATGTCACCACCTTAATATGGAAACAAAAGTCAAACAAGGTGCTTTAAAGTGTTTGAAAAATAAAGATAATGTTTTATAGCCAGGAGTGAGCAAAGTAAAAACATGCAACCTATTGTGTTGTGCTGAAAGGAATCAAGATTATTTGGGACAAGAAATAAAAATAATTTTTTGATGATCGTACTTAAAAGTGAACAAGATATGAAAAGTGTGGACAATGATGGTGCTAAAATTGAAAACCCTAATTCTGATGACATTACTGTTTTATGTCATTAGAGATAAAGAGCACATACAATTTTATATACATAGAAAATGAAGATTTGAAACCAGTATACGTAAACATTGTAAGATTTTGCCTCAAACAATAATTCAAATACTCACTTACAAAAATGCGTGAAGCATTTTTTTATTCAAACTTTGTTTTATTTGATAGACATAACAGTAAAGAATATTTACAAGTGCAAGAATATATACATTGTTTCATAGAAAAGAAGGAATGTATTCCTAGTTGTTCATATCATTGCACATCTCATTGATTTTAGAAAGCAAGAAATTGCTCTCTGCAGTAAAATCTATCTTATCAACTTTAATGATTGTTTCTTTCAAACGCTCTTCATTATTGTATGTCTCATTTTTGCATGACAGTGTGAATAAGAATTGCGTAAGGAGAACACTTCTTATTACATCTTCAGTACTTGTTTCTACCTCATAATTGAATTGCACTGTATATAGTTTTTGTGCATATATACCCATGAGTTATGTTGCTATCTCATCAAATACAACTGCCCATATCATATCCGTGTGATCCTCTAGTTTGACTTGAAGTATGTACCTATAATTGCAATTTGCATTTATGTTGATGCACACTTTGAGAAATATCATTTATCTTCTCCATTTTGAATAACCCTTTTCTTACATTATTTTCCATGAGTATTCCGAAAATATTAGGTAGATATTAAGGCCAATATCATTATTCATTTTTGGCTAGGTTTTTATAGCGTTTAATCAATAGGGTGGGAGATTGCAGTGAATTTAGATTAGTAACAGAACATGCATGATCATAAATTTTTTTATGTTCTTTCCTTTCAAAAGGAGCTCCTTCAGAAGAGAATCCAGTTTATTCTACTATTGCTACTTTGCCTCTACATTCAACACTCTTTAGTAGCATTTCATCTCCATTTGAATAGGGTTTTGTTGTCCAGAGCAACCGTAATGATAGTTTTGGACTGGGGCTCATTCATAATGTTTTCCCTAGAGTGATGCTCAATAGGGGCCTCATCATATATGCCCTAAGAGAAGGTACTTCTATGGTCAGTGGATATGATAGTAACTCTTCCATAGGCAAAGGGAGCTTTTTAGGCAAACATAAGGAGCAAGTTCAGGTGAAGATCAACTTGCCCAGTCCCAACTTAGATAGCCCCCCTTTCAATGTGACAAAGGAAGAGAGGATCAAATGGTTTAGAAATAATTTGTACAACTTCAAAATACTACATTCGAATAAACTGTTTGCACAGTTTTCAAGCAAGGTAAAGGATTTCTTTAAAACCTATAAGCCCCAATTCTTTATGACGTGGATATTGAGCTTTTTTTAGTGGAAAATGTGTTCAAGTGGCACTCGCTCACGTGTCTAACCATCGAATTTATTTGGTTACTTAATTCATAGGATATACAAAGAAGGGCATACTTAGCTCCCTGAGAGGCAATTCCGAACAATATGCTCTTCCCAAGTAAGGTCTATGTTAGTTACTTGGTTTTAGTCTGCGTGAGATTCTCCCAGCCATACTCTAGCTTTGTTTTGTTGTCCAAAAAAGGTTGGTCAAATTCTTCGGAAAGAAGTTGGGATTAGGGTTGAGTTCAAGCAGGTAGGGTGCATGTTTTACTAATATGATTTCTGGGAAAATTGATTCAATAAGGAATGTTATCTAGACAATATTATGCTAAAAAATGCCTTGATTTCTAATTTTCTAGGTGCTGACATGCAGGGGAAGACTAACATTTACCTAATTTGACAAACACCATGTTCATGTTTATATACCCCAAGCATATAACTTCAACAAAGCTACGTAAAGGATGGAATCTATTTGTGAGGCTAAATTAGAATAAGCATCCATCAAGTTCATTCCTTTTATGGTTTTTGAGACGAATCATAATTTCTAGATTTTTTAGTAGCAACTTACCCAATTTATGCTAGGACATTTCATAAAATCTAAAAGAAGATGCACTATGTGTTTGCAAGGGAGAATCAGGGAGATTATTTTGTTGGAAAAAATAGATGCTTTATGAATATGGTTTTAGGGGATAAAGAAAGACCTTTGAATCCCATGTTGTTGATTTTGACTGTAATTAGCAAAACTGGAGATTACGTAGACTATTAAATGCCCCACATTCCCACATGTATTCTCATTGAAACTCATTTTTCATTTATATGGAGAAGTCTTTCCTAGACAAGCTAATGACAACATATAATGTAGCTTCCAAAAAGGGGCCAGACTCCGACCTTTTTTGAGCAAAGGGTTTAGATTTTAATGATTCATATTTCTAGAGAGCACCATTTATAGAACATATACAACTGTAGAGATAGTTTAATACCACAATTTAAAGGTTAATGCTTGTTGTGAAAGAAGTTTTATTTGCTAGCAGTTTGCTTTTAAATTTTCATATTTGAGATTTCAAGAGGACGAACATAAAGATGCAGAGTTTTTTTGTACTACAATTTAAGAGTCAACACTTGTTGCAAAAAAAACTCTTATTTCTTAGTAGTTTTCTTTTGCATTTTAATGTTTCAGATCTCAAGAAGATAACATTTATGTAAATATACAAAAGTAGAGTTCCATTGCTCTTGTGATAAAATCTTATTTCTTAGTAGTTTCCTTTTACATTATGATGTTTTAGATTTCAAGAGGAAAACATTTAAGGAAAAGATACAGATGTAAAGTTCTTTTTGTACTGTCATTTAAAGGTCTATGCTTCTTATGAAAAAATCTTATTTCTTAGTAGTAGGCTTTTAGACTTTAATGATTTGAGATTTTAAGAGGATAGAATTTACAAAAACTATACAGATGTGGAGTTATTTTTGTTTAGGATTTTCTCTTCTCTTTTTACTCGTTCCATTTGGGTAATGATAAATTTATGTTGAAATGTGCAAGCAAGAGGTATTTCTGAAGCAAGTATAGGGTTTGATAAGATGGGTATTGGAATTCCTCATTGAAATGCGAAAGAAGGAGGTATTTCTAAAGTGGGGATAGGGTTTTATAAAAATTTTGATAAATTTGAGGGATTGATAGATACCTTGATGTCCATAAATGAGTTTTTAACATCCGAGTTTTAGTTTTGTGGTCTAGATTGGTATTGGTACTAAATACCCAGCTAATAGTTAAGAAAAAAATGAGCGTGCTAAACTCCATAAGGGTGAAGACTGAGATGTAGAGTTGTTGGGACCCTTCATTATTTATATGAATTTGGGGGTGTGTCAACTGCTATTGGGGAAGCTCCAATTCAAAGTAATTTTATGCTAGATATGTTTGTCCTTGACCTCCTTCCTTTATGTGGTGATCAACATGTTGGCTGGAAGAAACAAAAACCTAAACCTCTACAAATGCCTCAGTTTGATGGGCTACTGCTTGCTATTACTACTCATATTTTATGCTCTTCTCTTGATAATGCCTCAAACTAAGGAACTACTACATTGATCATGGCAAGAGTAGTTTAGTCATCTGGTGCACAAGGACATGCATAACTCTATTGAAATTACACCCTTTGTCAACCAACAACAAGACTTGGTAGCATATATCTATTTCTTGATATGTATCCTCATTTCTCTCCTTGTTGTTTTCTGACTGGTTAGTTCTGATTGCATACACCTACATCCATGTAAATTGTAATGCCCCATTGTGGAACCTAGGAAACATTACGTCATTTACACTAAACATCCGAATAATTTAAAAAAAAAAAACATTAATAACAACATATGATAAACAACTTAACATAAACATTCTAGGGT
This sequence comes from Sequoiadendron giganteum, assembly GCA_007115665.2. Lineage (NCBI taxonomy): Eukaryota > Viridiplantae > Streptophyta > Pinopsida > Cupressales > Cupressaceae > Sequoiadendron > Sequoiadendron giganteum. The sequence continues at coordinate 295,791,421 of CM021104.1, read as the reverse complement.
TCGACAACTATGCTACTAAAGTAAATAGACATCATAACACAACAAGAACTATAAAAATATCAATTCATGTGAATAGTCATGTCCAGAAACATTACATCAAGAGTTACATTAAAATAAGTGAGATTGTGACAAATATTGAAACATTACAAGTATCAATACAATGAAACCTCATGTAACATCATGAGTGTGTAAAATAAGAATACGATCAAGAATAGATGACGACCAAGTCCATGAGCTTGTCCAAGGAACCAAACTCTGTGAACGATGTGCAATCAGGATCCTGCCAACAACAAACATGTCTTGAACAATATCACTTGCAAGGGACCCAATGGAAGATGTGGCATGTTCCTCCCAACCATGTGGGACTCGAAAGCCCACCCCCCGTGCTAGGAGATAGAACAGGTTCTCAAGTCAAAAAAAAAAAACATGAAGAACATCATATAATACATGGTCAACACACATGAAATCACAATGATAAGACAACTGACATACTCCCAGAGGCGACTCACATCATAAGTAACTCAACATAAGAGAACTAGTAAGTGTACAAGGATAGGAGTGTCATCACATAAACATAATAAGTTACCCTGAATAGCCTTCCTAGGTTACCGGCCCTCTACGAGAGTTACCTTGGCAACCTCTAACGACTTTTGGCCACTATACAAACTTATGTGGCTTCAAAACACTTCTCGAGAAGATGAACTGTTCGAGTTTCTATTCCAGGCCTTCTCAACCCGCTTTACCCTAAACAAGCGTTAAAGTCCAACGTGAGGCAAACATTATCTGAATTAATTATGAAATCCACCCAACCCCCAGTACATTAATTAATGTTTTCACTTATTTACCAACTTTTGATAGGTTACCCCTGCAACCACTTCTGGGTCCGGCCTCTAACGAAAGCCACTCCTCCTAAGGTACAAATTTTCATAAAAACAATAAGGCAACATGCATGCGAAAGAAAACCTCTTTACATATAGAATCAAAGTCATCAAAGCTAAACAATAACATTAAATATCTCAAGATGAACCATAAAACATGCATGGCCATAACTTTCACAAACACGCACTTCCATAACATGGATTTCAAGATATCCAAAATAATATTACATAAGACATTACGTGCATGGATCACGCCTCAACATTGTGATAATACAAAGATCAACTACTAATATACAAGCCTCTAGAAGACAACACCATAAGCGACTTAATTCTCTATACATAGAGTTCCATTTTATTCTTTTCAATTTGATGTATTATGTTTTCTTTCATTTGAGGAGGATGTCAATAAATAGATGGAGGAGATTATTGAGGGTTTCATTTTCTATTTTCTTCACCATGGTTTTCATTAATTAGTGAACTAGGGTTTTCATTAATTGGAGAATCAAGGTTTTCATTAATTGGTGAACTAGGGCTTTCATCAATTTGTGAAGGTTTTTAAATTCCTAATATTTTAAAAATATTGAATAAAAAGTATAAATTATTATTTAATTCATTTTTTATGCTTAAAAACAAAAATAACCTACCTACTTGACCTCATAGATATCATGGTGGAATTTGTGTGTCATCTTGATCAACTCTAAAATGTATACATGTTATTTCTCACTCACATTTTCTTGTTGCAAAGATAAGAGGTTGGGTTCAAATAAGATCAAACTCTTTGGATTTTTGTTTTAACATAATTATAATGCAATTGTATTAGAATGTGCATGTGTTATGTCCTAGATGAACCAGACAGTGGTTGTGGTCACTTTTTTGTCCCCCGTATTTCTACACACACCCTTTAGGTCATCCATATAATAGATTTCATGAGCTTTACCTTGGCTTACATGCCAAGTTCATGATCTCTTATTCTTTATTGAATTCTTATAAGTGACTAAGGAAAACAATATTTACTTCTCTAAATGACTTAGAGCACCATTAATGGTCTTGGAATGAATAAATCATATACAAAAATATTTTAAAATTTCTCATGGTACTTATGGACCTCTCAAAGACATTATCCATGTACAAAAATAAATAGTTGTTGACGTAAAGTATATTTTTCTAGGTGTGTGGCCATGTGGAGATGATGTAGGTAAGCATGCATGGCCTATGCATTGTAGAAAACTATGGTTATTCCTACAATATTGCATGGTGGTATAAAAAGACATATATACTCTCTTTTTTAATAAAGAAGAAAGAATGGGAAAAGGATTAGAGAATTCAAACAAAAGAGAAGAGATTACAAACTAGTAGGATTTCTTTCTAGCTACAGGTTTAGGGTATTTTTAGTATTTTAACTTTTATATTTTTCTTACAAAGGGTGTGATATCATATTGTAATAAAAAGGGAATGTTTTGATGAGTGTATTTTTTTTATCTTTTTAATTCCACCATGAATATTCTATGTGATTTTAAAAATCTTATTGATCATCTTGGTTATATTTTCCAATTTGGGTGTTAATTTTGACTAGGTTATCAATTGGAAGGTAGTAAAACTCTCTATAAATATTTTATAAGTTATCTTATCAAAATAACACAAGAAGTCTATAGCTATGTCTATGGATAAGTAATTTATATTCAATTGGACGCTCTACAGTTTTATCTACCTATTTTTTTACATGCATAGATCCTATCTTATGTATGGACTTGAGAGGTATAATCCTTGTTATTATCTTTTTTAAGGTATCATAGAGTGCATTTAATTTGGTATTTTCCTTTGGATCATAAAATCTAAGATTTCAATAGACTTATTCAATAAAGGCATCCATTTATTTTTCCTCATCATCTCATCTCACCAACACATTCAAACACATAAAATAAATCTTCTTTTTATACTATGTTATTTTTCATTACCTATACGTCCATGTATAGATATGTGTAATATCATTAGAGGTTTTGAGAGCAACATATGCTACATTTTTTACATGGTAATTCATCTAATTTATGAAGGTGTAGAATCCTAGTGTTATCAAACCAACTTATATGCACTTAATGGAAAAAAAATAGGAATGTTTATGCAATGAGAATGGTTTTATCTAGTGTTTATTACTATATTTTATATTTATGTTCAATACAACACCTCAAGGAATACCTTCTTGGCCTAGAAAAGCTTGAAGTCAAAGAAGGAATTACACAGGTCTTAGAAAATTAGTCCATTTTTGTCCTTGCCCAATGATAAGATAGATATTTTCCCTTAATTTTGACATCCCTAACACTTAGAAAAGTAAGTTAGATTTAGGGATTCGAGAACCTAAAATTTCAACACCAATATTACCTAACATTCTTAACCTTTGGAATCATTGCTAAAAGGTGGAGATCTATCCTTTAAGCAATTAATTTTCCTTCAAAATTCTTCTACTATCATTAACACATTAGCAAATACAATATTCCAAATTTATGAAAGAAACCTACATAAAAGTCATTAAGCTTTAGGTATTCTAAGCCCTACGGGAAAAAATTCCATCCTAATTATGTCCATTGATAATGAGATAATAAGGAATCATTTTGTGCCTAGGATATCAAGAAAGGGATGTTTCTTAGAATATATTTACTTTTTTCCATTTCTACAATCATTCAATGCTCAATAAATTCTAAAAAATCAACCTCACTTCCCTTATGTCTTCTATCTCTATCACCTCTTCACTTGAGGGAAGGGTATGCAATTTACAACACTACTTTTTGCCTCTGCTTTAGTAGGTTTATGAACCTATTTGAATATGCATATTAAATTAAAATGCTATAAATAAATAAACTCATAATATCAAAAGGATATTGTAGATAAAGTTAAAAACCCTTAAAGTTGAGGAACCATTCACTTAGGATGAAATTGTACTAAAAAAATCCATTAGAAAAGAAAATCTACACAAGATTACAAAGTTAGACAATGAAAACCTACAAAACCATAGGTTAGAATATCATAAAAATAGAAAAACATATATAAAAACATCTAGATAACACATACACACAAGAAAAAAGTTACACAACAAAAATGAAAAACTAAACTTTCGAGTCAATAAAGTTAAAGGGACCTTGATGTGGGAGGTTTTTTTGATACTATTCATTGTCCCTAAAATAAAATGGAAACACAACACATAGAATAATTCTTAAATGAAGAGAAGAATTTAGTGATTGATTGCTTCAAGGAGATCATGCACCCAAAAGTTAGGGAAGCAATCAATGTAGAAGAAATTATATGACTCAGACACTAGCTTACTCTACCACTACGGGTCATGCAGATAATAATGTTAAAAGTATATTATGATCTAGCAAGTTATGTTATGCTAGGAGATCATTGATATAAAATATCAATTGGATAAATTATACTGGATAGCAAGCTAGATTATGTTAGGTGGCTCAACGATGTAAAAGATACATTATATAAAGCACATAATCTAGCTAGTTGCATTATGCTAGATGGATCAACAATTTAAAATATGAATAACACCTTAGAGGGCTTAGATAAAGAAGCACCACAAGGATGAAAATAAATAAAGTGCATGTAAGAATGCACAAGTGAGAAACATATATGCTCCTCTAAAATATTAGCATGTGTAGTATGTTAATATTTTAAGTAAAGAAAAGGGGAAGAAAGAATAGAGGGAATTCTTAGGAAGGATGCACACCTCTAAAATAAGTTGTCCTTTCCTCCATAATATAGACGAGGACAACCATGATAAAAGGATATTGTTTTGTTACCATAAATAAAGTATGGTTCCATGTGAGACTGTACTACCATGAATGGCAATGAGAACATGTTGGTGTAAATAGGTGTTTTAACCTATCTAGGTCATATTTAAATTGTTAAGTCCACTTAGGTACTAGTTGATTTTTCTATGTCTTAGTTGTATAGATAAGTTCTTATCATATCTTATCTATTTGTCTTGTATTTAATGCTTGTGTCCTGGGTCATTTAATATTGAGTCATGTCATTTAATCATGACACACTCATTTAATATTGGTACATAATCACCCTTGACTATATAAGAAAGGCTTAATATGTACATATCAATCAATCAATCATCTATGAACAAAAATCAAGTTCATTATGGAAATATTGCATCCATAATCATAGCATGATATTTCTACCATCTCTCTTATGGAAGCTATTTTATCTTGCAAGTGATCCTGAGGTGTTGAGGTGCTCACCATAAACTCCTATAAAGCATTTAATCTAACCTACCTAAGGTAATATGATTAGTTAAGACACCATTTACCTTGATTTGAGAAGAGGAATATTTTAAAATGATTTTAACCATAATACAAAATTTTGGTGGGAAACTAAAGGCTTCTAGATTCATTAAGAGAAAAGGCCATTCCACTCTGTCATATGCTTTCTCAAAGTCAAGAAGGAGCAATCCCACATCCTGTTTCAAGATTTTAGCCCAAACCATTCCCTCCTAGGTAGTAATTATATTTTCAAGAATATACCTGCCCTTGATAAATCATGTTTGAGTTTAATTTATAATCTTCGGGAGCAGGTCTCTTAATCTCAAGGCTAGTATTTTTTCAAGGATCTTATAGGATACATTTAACAAGGTTATTGGTCTCTAATTTTTAATTAATTTTGTATCACCTTCTTTAGGGATAAGCTTAATAACAAATTTATTTATCTCTTTTCCAAGTGTGTTGTTGTGAATAAATATCTTGTGCCTAGTTAATTCACTTACTAGGGACTTAGGGGACATATTCACATGTTAAGTGTACTTAGGTCCTAAGATTATTTCTAGAAGACTTTTGTCTTTTTGAAGTAGTTGTCTCATATCATAGAATTAAGACACTTGTCATGATATTATATAATCCTATGTCTTACCTTGGTTATATAACCAAGGGGTTTTCATACATTATATGTTGAGAGGAATTCTTGAATAATTAATTTTTTTACAATCTTGAGCATTGCATATTGATATCTTTGTGTTTTCCATTTGGCCTCCAAATCTTTGGTATCTTCATAGCCAACTCTAACATGGTATCAGAGTGGATTGGGTGCCATTGGATAGTCTTTTTGGAGAGATCTTGGTAGATCTTGAAAAGTTGAGTATGCTCTTCTCTTGCATCATATGATGATTTAGAGAATAAAAAAAACTGATAGAAATATAAATTTTTTGGGTGGTTTCCTTTTTTGAATTTATATTGTAGGTGAATTTAAGGAGCTTTTTGCATCAGATTGAGCTCACCATTATGTTTAGAGTGCTTGGGAAAATAATATTTTCCTTTTGTTTCATCCCAATTAGACATTGGAGGCCAAATCTGCAAGGGTTTGAAGATTGAAGGTGGTTGCTAGATTTGGGAGGTAGCTACCACTTTAGACCATTTTGAGTCAAAAACAACATTTCCATCACACTTAGAAGGCACAAAAACATATAGATTGAATTTCAAATGGTCGAATTTGGACAAAGTTGTCCCTTGAGGCAAAAAAAATGTTTGGTCAAGCTGTATAGCCCAGCCATAATTGCAGTATGTACGATTTTTTTTTGAAAGAATTTTTTTTTATTGGGTTTAAATTTTTCTGAAAAATATTTGAAAGAAAAGAAAAATTTAGCCGGTCGAGTTATTTTAGAAAATTTTATATTAAAAAAATAGAAAAAAGGTGTGTAGACCTGCGCAAGTAGGTCGTACCCTATGCAAGTGTACAGGGTACTAGGGAAGTGGTAGACCAACCACATGGCATGTGTTGAAGCAGCCCTGCCACCTACTAACCTTGCAATAATTCATCCACTAATGAGCATTAAAAAATAGATGACCAGTTTTAGAAAACTAGCAACTTATTGGAAAATCTGACGCATGAAGTGAATAGTTTATTCTTGCAAAGATTCCACCTTGTTGCGCCAAGGGACAAATTATTCCCTTGAATATTATCTGCAAAGAATATTCCAAAGACCCCAATAGAATATTTTGGTAATTTCAAGGAATATTTTGGCGACCCGACAACATCTGTGATGATCATTAGCCCATCAATTTTATCGTGAAATGAGAATATTCTACAAAATATTCCTTGTTGATGTCATCATGATGTCAGCAGGGTCTTTTTAATTCCCCCCACCACCATTTGCATTTTTCTTTTGAAGGGTGATTTTCAAACCCTCATAACTCAGTCATCCGACCTCCATTTTTTGATCAATTTTTTGATTTGGGGTAGAATTTCATGCTCTTCATAGTGGTGTATTTATTTATTTATTTTGATGTCTAGTTTTTTTAGAAATTGCAGATTCTCATAGGTGTTACTAAGTCATTCTCATTTTTGGAACTTTCAAGACTTCGTTCTTGCTCCTTCAATAACATTTTTGGGTGATTTTTTTCTTGAAAGTGCATAATTTTTCATGAACTTTGTACTGGTATGATCATATTGATCCCATTCTACGTAAAAAAATTACTTTGAGCTTGTGGCCAACTTTGGCAACTGTATGCACTAAGATCAATTCCACTTTGTTTTTTTTGGCAAGTGGCATTTGTAATTGCACTAAATATAAATTTCCAAATCATATATTGTTGGGGGATTCTTGATTGAGTGATTTGGGGGGGTCTCTTGGTGCATTCTTTTGATCTGTTTGCTTGTGCTCTTCTTTTCATGGATCATTCTAAGGTTCTTTTGCTCACATCATATAACTAGTCAATGTGGCATCAAAATGCATGGAGTATTCTAATGACTGAAGGTCACTCTATATATGTTGAAATTAAGGTACTTGAACCTAAAGATGATGAGAAAAAGATAAAATGGACTATTTAACATACCAAAGCTCTTGGATGTCTTCGTAAACTAGTTTGTCAAGATCTATTATTTTTAATCAAGTAAAAATTCTCATGAGGCCTGGAACAAATTGAAAAAATTGTATGGTACTACAGATGAAGGAGGATACTATTAAATTAATAATAAAATGATCATCCTTGATCCTAATAACTTTGAAAATGTCAAAGACTACATCACTAAGGTTAATGATCTAATAGAGAAATGTAAATCATGTGGAATTGATAAGAAGGACATTTAATTGGTCTACAATGCACTAAAAAAACTTGGTCCCGATTATGCTTCTTTTGTTTCTAGCTTTCATACTAGTGCAGGAGCACCCCATAGTTCACCCTAGGAAAGTTGACTAGAAGGTCATGACTTGGCAATTTGTTTAGGCCAAACTTAGCAATCTCTTCCTATTTCTTTGTGTTTGTTCCTTAGTGGAATTTGAGGTCATGTATTGTGTTGGTAAATGTCATGTGGACCATTTGATTGGTTGAGGTTTTTGCTACAAGTATGGCTTAAGACATTTGTAGACCTTTCTAGGTGTTAGATTTTCTACATTTTACAAATAAGGCTTAAAGGAAGCCACAAGCGGCCAAAGAAGGGTTAAGGCCGAGCTTAACTACTTTTGTGACCCTATATAAGGGTGACCTCGGCATGAAAGTGAGGTTGGAAGCTTTTACATTGTTTTAAAATTTTGAATTCAAAGAAGAAAACAATGGGTTTAAATGTGAACTTTTGATTTTGGTTCAATTTAGAGCTTAAATGGATTGAATCTGGTTCTGTAGGTAGTGTAGAGTGTCATGTGAGTGTTAAATAATCATTTTGTGGTAGTAGTTTGATTCTTAATTCGGTTTGAGTTTCTGTTTGTAAGTAGTTGTTTCTTTCTTAGTTGTTGATCTGACAGTTTGGTAATTGAAAATGGAGGTTTAGATCACATTCCCTCTGTACATAGCATATGACCTCTTGGGAATTGTGACTAGACTCCACGACTGTAACTATGGTAGGTGTAGGAGTCACTAACAATTCAGGAAACACTTTGGAAGTCTTCTCCTAGGCGAGCCTGATAGTGTCCGGCTAGGAAAGACAAAGAGTGCTTGGCACTTGATTTGTAGGGGTGCTCATTTCCTATCAAATAATGGTGTGGAGAGGGCAGGTATGAGCCTTTCCAAGGCTTAGTATGGATGAGGAAGCTCCACCAATCCATTTGGTGAGAGAAACTCATGACAGTCTGTTGTGTGGTCAGGAAATGGCTTAAAAAAGGCCTAATTTGCTAAATTGAGGGTTATGGCTGTGTACGGACAGTTGAGGGTTAAGACCTCTAGAATCTTTGAGGGATAGACACAAGGACCAGGAACCCCAAGGAAAGATCCTATGTTCTTTGGAGAACTTTGGAGTTCTAACTTGTTTCCTCGGAGAAGAAGGCCTAATTGGAATGCCTAGGGCTAGTGGACTAAAACCCTAGATGAGGGTTTGGTGGAAGCGATGGGAAAATGAAGATAGAGGGACCCTTAAGAACCATCAAGGGATGGTGTGAACCTGTTGAAACATCTCCACACCCCTACAAAGATAAAAACTAGTCATTGGGAGTAGGTTAGCCTTTAGGGTGGATTAAGGGCTAAGGGAATAATTGCAAGGAAAGCACCAAGGTTGTCTTGGTTGGAAGAATATGTATTGGTAGTTGGGTTGGCAAGGAGAACCGAGGGAGCCTAGTCAATAGATAGGTCCTATAGGTTAAGGTGGTGAAGTGAGACACCATAGGGGTCTTCCAAGTAAGACCAAGAGCAGGAATCATGGAGTGATTCCTCCAACCCTCCCTATCACATACTCATAGATTAAAAATGTGGTTTGCATATACTACACCTTCATTCACATCATTTTCTAAGATGTTAATACATGAGCAAAAAAATCTTATATAGATGGGTCTCATCAAGTCATCTAAATCTCAGGCATTGTTGGCTAGTCAGGTCAAAGAATCAACTAAGAAACACAAGAAAGAAAAGAATAATCCACATTTATATTAAGCAAAGAATAAATTCACTTCTAAAGAGAAATCATCTAAGAAGGAGAAGACAAATTTTTCATATTGCAAGAAGCTTGAACATGATGAACATTCTTGTTATAAGAAGGATATTTATGAGTTGAAACATCTTCTCAAAAAGAATAAAATAGATTTTCCTTCTAGAATTTTTGAGTCAACTTCTTCTTCAAAACAGTCTAATAAGGACAAAGTTCATTATTGGTTTGGCTTCTACATTAGGAAATAAGGGGAAATCTCTTTGTGCTACTACAGGTCTTGGATCAGGGAGATGGCTTCTAGATTCATAAGAATCTCATTATATGACATCTTCATAGTCTATATTCTCTTCTTTTGAGCCTTGTGCTATGTCTTCTATTTTGATGGGAAATAATACATACATGAGCATAATTGGGAAGGGATCTATCGAAAGTGGGGAGGGCACTTTCAATGACATTTTGTGTGTACCTCATTTGTCAAACAATCTTCTTTCGTGTCTATCAAATTACATATGGTGGAGACAAGAGGACTGGGATTCACTCTTGAACTAGCTATCATTAGAGACTTGGAGAGTAGAGATATTATTGCTACTAGGATGTTTGATCATTCATCTCAGCTATACACCTTTGTAGGTTTTTCTTTTGATAATGATATTGTTCCTTCTGATGTTGATCACACTTCTAATATGGACCATGGCTTTGAGGAGACTTTTGGCTACTTGAATTTGTGGGTTCTCACATTAGATCCCATTCTTGGGCCTTGTATTTGATATCCTCCATCTCTTGTTGCATTTGATGATGCTTGTGTTTCTATAGATATGGCTTCTTGTAATTTAGTGCAACAAGATTTGATATTGTCTTCCAGCTACATCTACTTCAGATGCATACTTGAAAAAAATTGGTGGGTTGTTTTCTGAGTCACACATTTCATATATGGGAGACACCATTGATTGCATACATCTTCTCTTTGATAGAGATGCTCCTTCTTACGTTGTTGTGAGGGAATACTCTAACCCTCTTGTTCATTCTCTAAATTATCATTCTTCATAATTTGACATGAGTGTGGATACTTTTGGACAAAATTTGGAGGAGGCTTCTTTTTCTTTAGAGGAGGCATATTTTTCTTTGGAGTGTGTTCTACATTCAACTCTAGGAGATTATGGTTTGACATATTCAGTTGTGTGGCCTAGAACACTTGTTTGGAGTGTGTCAGATTTCAACATCGACATGGAGATACTTGAGTGTAGTTCAAAGACATTACACATCATTCTTCTTCCCACATCTTCCTTTCAGGAATGGGAAGACATCCTGCATACACTCTTGGTTTTGTTTCTTCCTAAGGGGAGGAACATTGTTTGACGAGATTGGATAATCTTCAACATTCAATGTCGAGCTTCTACCATTGTAGGAGACTCACCATTGAGGGGGGGTTGCATGGTCTCTCTTCTTCTCTCTTATGGGGGGAGGGGTCTTTTTCATCACATGGAGTTTTTTCCTCTCATTGTTCATTGAGATTCCTTTGATTTCATCTCTCTTTTGGGGAGGATTTTTGTCCCGCTGGGTTTTCTCCTTTTCTCCATTTGTAAATGGGTACCTAACATAGCCTAGTAGTGAGACCCATCCTTGCATATTTGCATAATTTTCATAATAATATACTCCCTAAATTGGATTGTAGGACATAATAACCCAACCAAAATAACCCTGGACAAAATAACCCAAGCCAAAATAGCCCATGGTGAGAATAACCCATGGACAAAATATCCCCATAAGAATTGGAAAAATATCTAAATTATAATGTTCTAATTGATTTTATGTCATTTCTAGTTTACTAGCTTGATCTAAAATGACCACGGGTTATTTTGTTCATGGGTTGTTTTGACCGAGGGTTATTCTATCCATGGGTTATTTTGTCCTTGGGTTATTATGACAGGGTTATTATGTCCAGGGTTATTTTGGTTGGGTTATTACGTTCGAATACCCCTAAATTGCACTTAGGAGGGGTGTTGGTGTGAATAAATGTCTTGTACCTAGTTAATTCACTTACTAGGGACTTAGGGGACATATTCACATGTTAAGTTTACTTAGGTCCTAAGATTATTTCTAGAAGACTTCGTTGTCATACCTAGATCTTATCTTTTTGAATTTTATGTCAATTTAGTTGTCTTGCATCATACGATTAAGACACATGTGATCTTGTCTAATCCTATGTCTTACCTTGAACTATGCTTACCTCATCATGTGTGAGTATTGGGTAGCCTCATTTGAGAAGATGTCTTATAGTGGTTGTGTATGTCAATGATGGAATATAATATTTTGCAGTTTAATTATGTGTAAGAAAATGGTTTGTTTCTTTAAAAGATGAAAGTTGGAAGTAAAGTCAATTTTTTTTTCTTTGTGGACATGTGAATACCCCATAAGGGTTCTTTTGTTGTGTACTAAGGCAATTTTTGTGGATAGACCAAGTCGTAAGAGTAAGTGTATGTTGTGCATCCTTGACTCATATGGAATGAAATGATAAGATTCTTGATAGTTAGTGTGGTTTGTAATGTGAAAACTAGTATATGTGTTGTGCCCCAAGTATGAGATACAAGCTATCCAACTTGGGATAAGGGTGGTGGACGTCTAGTACGATTCCCTATGTGTACCCTTTGTGATTATCTTGTGTAGTTGATTTGTTGTGAAGTGGATTAAGCATGAAATGTGTGGATGTGTATTTATGTGAAGTATTCCCTTATGTTAGTCTTGTTGTATGTTAAATGTGTACCTCTAGTGTTTGGTTCCCTCCTTATGAGAGTGCGATGCCAGCTAGTGTAAATAGGGGTCAAGAGGCACATGTTCTCCCATTAGGAAATTACACACTCAGGGCGTAGTCCCTAATCCTGATAAAGGATCTATGTCGAGTCGTTGTAATCCTCCTATGGATGTTGACTATGGCCTACTCCCCCACATATGAGAACCACACTTGTCGGTTCATAGTGCAAACCTATTCCTTGATGTTATAACCCATTGGTAAAGGATGGAATTACATGGACCACCAGTGATTCATATTTATGTGGTCGGGGACCAGCAACTATTCATATTCATGTGGTTAGGGACCACCAGTGATTCGTATATATATGTGGTCAAGGACCACCAGTTATTCATATTTATGTGGTCAGGGACCACCAGTGATGCATACTTATGTGGTCAGGGACCACCAGTTATTGCATGCTATATACTAATGTGGTTAGAGAACCACCATTCCCCTCCTCCCCTTAGGTGGCTTATCAAGTCACATGGTGCTCATGATGTGCAAATTTTATTGTTGGAATATGAATTATTGTTAGCTTCTAATTGATGTTTTATTTTATTATGCACCAACAATGCAGTATTTTATAGTTATTTTATTAGGCTATTTAACCATTTGACAGTTGTTATAGTCCGATTTGCCTCAAGGACTTGTTTAAATTTCATTTTTGAATTAAGATTGAAATGTTTGAATGTAGCTACAATTGATCGTTATTTTGCTCCTCCCTTGAATTTATAGTTCCTTTTTGGGATTTTTCTTTATTGAAATCTTGATTTATGATCCTATGTTACTCGGTTTGAGGCTTTCTCCTTGGTTGCAAATTGCTGGCATGTGTGGTGTAATGTGAAATTTGTAAACTACCTTATCCCAAGGGGTTCCCTGGTAGATCGTATAGGGGAGTAGATGCATTGGGGAATTATTTTTGAAAGGGGTTGTAAATGGGACTGGTATGGGATGGTCATTGATCCATTCTCGCCCTCGTTCTATGATTGTTCTTATCTGTATGAAGGAGTCCTTGGAGAAGGGCCTTGAGCTCATCTTCTTAATTTGCTATGGTATCCAGGAATATCCATCCTTGTAAACCCCATTGTGTGAGCTTTATGTTGTAAATTATGTGACTGTATGAGGATAGGCGCACCCATTGGGAAGACCATCCTTTGTATGAGGACAAGCGCACCCAATTGGGAAGAGCATCCTTACTATTGTTTTGTGTACATGTGAAGTTGCAAGCAAATGTGATGTGGCATACCTGTGAACTATGTGTGGAAGTAACAAATGATGCAAAGTTAATATTCTTTGAGACATGGTATGAGTGCCATGATTATAAGGTAAAATGTTCTCTTAATAACATATTTGGACAAAAATGTGAAGTTGATAACTCTTGAGTCATGTTTGGGGATATTTGAGAAAAGGAATTTTCTAACAACATGAGTGTTGTTCATGGAAACTAGGATTTTGAGAGAGGTATTAAAGGATGCTTATTTGTTAATATACAATTTTAACTTAGTGGAATATGGTTACATGGGTAACAATTTATGGCTGCATGAGTGATTTTTAATCTTGTATTTTGTTTATATATTGTGAACATATGGATAAAAAAATCTACTTTTAATGGTTGGATGTTGAATTCAAGAAAGTAATGTCTCCTATGTGTCATTTTTTTTAGTTTACTTTTGTTGTCAACTCTGTGAAAATAGTTATTGTATATTTATAACTTGTATGGTTGCTATGGTTAGTTGCAAGTGTTTACACTTTGTGGGCTTCCCTCTGGATTTTTTTTTGTTTTTTTATTTTTATTTTTGAGCAATTGTTGATCATTGCAACTATTGTTCTATGATTTATGATGCTGTAGAAAGTTGTGTGAATTTGTGTAAATCTTTCTTTGGTCCAATATGAAACAAAAATGCATGTTCCTAATTTAATTTTTTTTTCATTGCCTTAATCATGGAAATATAATTAGTAGTATGGCTAATCAATTTATTATGTGTTGTTATAATGTTGACAAGTTCTAACCCCAACAGACTTCCAGGAGGAAGTCTATGTAAGGGGGGGAGGATGTAAGGTCTCTCGCTTTATATTAGGGTTACAACCCCTTATTATTCTAAACCTATGCTATTCTGCTACATGGACTAAGAGTGCACCAGATGGATGATGGAGCATCTGATAGTGTTTGAGTGCCTTCGTACTTGTAGTCATTTGGTTCTAAGAGTAAACTAGATAGATCCTCATGTGAATATTTACGGTATGTGACTAAATCTGCATTGGTAGTGTCGCTAATATTTAATTAACACAATAATCTTGGATATAACAACATGAATAATAAATGAATAAATTTCCACTTCTATTTAATCTAAATTTAAGCATTTATCACCCAATAATTTAGTCACTTGATCAACTCTCTTTGAGGTAGACTAAGGATCTTTTTGTAGCTCGTAAAAGTACCCTAAATGAATTATGGTTAAGGCAATTTAGTTATTTGTGAGATGTAGAGTATAAGTAATGCTCTTCATGATGTCATTTAGAGTTACCATTGTGAACTAATTGTGATCTACGTTATTATATTCTTAGTTAATATTTATAAGTTTGTTGTAGTTTGAAATGTCATTTGAGATTAGTATTTGGTAATAATGTTAGCCTTATTTTATATATAGTAGTGATATGAGAAATTATTTTATATAGTGAGTTAAGAAATTAATAGAATATAATAAGGGCAATAAAATTGTCACTATGCTATTTAACCTTGTTAGAGATTGAGACAAAATTACACTAAATGGTTAGCATAATTTGGATATAAGCTCAAAATTACTATTGTAAAAGTAATATTCATAATAAACTAGGAAGCTACTCTTATTAATTTAAAATGATAGTAATATTATGATCATGTTAACTATCATCTACTTGATTTAATGATCATAAGAATAGTGTTTTGCAAGATGTTACTATCATAAAATTTGTAATAATTATTACAATATTGTAGCAGTTATGTTCTTGATTTTATTCATTAGAAGATTCAAGTATGCATGATATGTTAAGGTTGGGGGTTGTGTTTAGATGAGGGATAATCAATCTGAACACTTAATAATCATCCTCTATGATGAATTTGGATATGAATTAAATGCTTGAAATTAAATTCAAGTCAATATTTACAAGTTGTTTAATCATTCAGAATTTAGGGAATTGAATTCTAGCTTGTCATAATATATTCTCCTTTGTGCACTAATATCTAAGATTAAAAAATAAAATCCTGGGCAGATTAAGTTGTCAGCATAGGTGCCTTTAGTACTCAACGCCTCCACCTGTGTGCTGCGTGTAAACCACGCATATGAGACTACATCCTTTGGCTGTCCCATTATAATGCTTAATACGTGATGGGAGGTTTATTTATTATGGTAAGTGAGTGTCTGTAGAATTAATTACCACCTCCTCCTCGTCACGCCTAATTACAGTTCATTGACCCTGCGCCATTTATGAGGTATGGGAAGAATGTTAATATGAAGAACAATAGTATTTGGGTGGGGATGGAAGCCATTGAAGTGGGAGTTTTTGGTAAGCGTAACAGGGATGAACCTTGGAGCCAAGAGAATTAATGGAAGGATTGCCTTTAGGCAAGGGAAGGTTGGCAAAATTGAAGGAGTTTTATTGTGTATGGTTGCTGCACAGGAGAGATTATGCTTCGAGAATTTAAAAAAAATAGAGGAAAGAAAGAACAGAGGGATTGTCATTTTGAGGGAGGTGGATTTTTAATTTTGGATGGCGTTGGAGAGTATCCACTTGGTGTGTATGAGGCGGAAGGGCTTGAATCTTCCAGGCACGTGATGATGGAGGTGTGAAATTGAAAAGCCTTTTTCTCCCTCCTTCATGGTATGTTCAATACTTATAACTCTGAAATGAAAGGTTCCTTATTTCATTAATATTGTGAGTACAGTTGTTCTTAGGATTCAAACTAAAATCTGATGTAGTGCTATAGATTATGTTTGTAGAAGGGAATTCCTGTCAAAGATTACTTGCCAAAGCTTACCGATTTCTTCCTTAGGTTCTTTTACATGTATTTTGTTAGTTTTTCATAACACTCCATCTCAGAGCAAGCTCATGTATCTCTAGTTCTAGTGAGTTTGAATTCCTTTATAAGTCTGTGTTGAATGGAAGAATTGTCCATGGGTAATAATCGTATGGTGTCTCTAATTGAGTGCCCAGAATAAGAATAAGCTCTTATACACTGGAAGAGTATGAGTCTGCACATACGCCATGCAATTGTTTAGCTTAGGTTGCCGAGCTTGCACAAATATGTTAAAACAGTTGTCTTATCTGAATAGTTATGTTTTATTTGTATTTGTATGCTTCAATTTGTCATACATGTCTACCAGCGCATTCTGTGTTATAGCCTCATACCCTATTTAAAAAAAAAAAAAAAAAAAAGAAGAAAACAAAGCAAAACAAAAGAAGCTCTCATTTTGGCGCAGGCAGAGAGGACGCTGGAAAAGGTTGTGGAATTTGGCTTTACTCCTTCTGTCTCATTTGCTCGAAAGTTTTAAATCCTCTTCAATAAATCCATTTTGTGCATATCTTGCAATCATTGCATTCCAGCGGCCACATTTCTTTGAGGCATTCTGCTAACAGTGCATGTGCTTTGTCAGTGCGTCCACATTCTGCATACATGTCTGCCAGAGCAATTGCAATTATAACATCTAATAAAATTCTTCTATTCTTTATGCTTCGATGGATGTCTATTCCCTCTTCCAAAACTCCCACTTCGGCACAGGCATCTTTCATGCTGGCAAGGTTATGAAATTTGGCCTTACACCCATTAATTGCATTTTCCTCGTGCGGGGATTGCTTAAACCTTACTTAAGGCATCCAATGTAGATATAAGCATATGGAGTGATCATCATAAAATTGTCATTGTGGCCTTTGATCGTTTTGTGTACAAATACCTTGGAAGGTTATTTCCTATCTCCCAAGGAAGGTGTGCTAGTTCTACGATGTCTTTGCACATTTTAATTTACCCTAAGAAGCTTTTGATAACATATATTGTCGCTAGAAAATTCATTGTTGCACCGCACCTAAGATTTTAATTCTAACTACCCGAGTATCATATTTAGTTTGTATTTAGATTTTAATGAAATGGATGGGTGTATGAATATGATTGTTAAAGAGATATGAATTAATGAGAGATGCAAAATAAATAATAAAGAATGGAGTGCAAGAAGAAAATAATTAGGAAATATAAAATGGAAAACAATTAGTAAATGAGAGTAGTAAACAATATGATGAATTATCGCAATTAGAGAAAGTAATCCTATAGCTGCAACTATCTCCTTCGACTCTATCTAAACCTACCATCTAGCATAACTAACTATTCTACCAACCTCATTTATTGTATGTTTCCTTTTCTAAGTCTAAATGAAACTTTTGTGAGTATATAATGTTCTAAATGACATCTAAAACCTATGTAAAAATAAATTGATCTTCAGTTCTTAATAACAATATCATGATGATAAATCATGAGTTTAACCATTTCTAAGTTTAGGAGAGCATGCGATTACCATATTTGTTTCCATTATTGCAACATAACTAGGTGGCTTTCATTTTTGTTTTCTTTGGTTACCAAATCGTTTACTATCTAATGCAAAAGTCATGAGTTGTTATTTATTTATTTATTTTATGGACTAGATCTTGATTTCATATTCATTTAGAATGAATAGTTGTTGATTCATTATCTATTAGTTTTAATTCTTAGTGATCAAGTTATTAGCATTGCATATTATAGCAATTGTTTTGATAGTTATTAGTAAGATATGGTATTATTTGGATGGTGTAGTTATCCTTTTGATAATCATTTGTATGACATGGTTATCATTTTATATAATTATCAAGTTAGTCATAGTTAAAGATTGATTTTTAGTTGTGGTTAACATTTGTATGGCTATTAAGTTGTTACCATTTACCTAGTAAGTAGTTGAAACATAGAATTATGTTAATATCCATATATTAGTATCTTGGGTTGTTATCACTCTCTGGCATTGGAAATTTTATCAAATATTGTGGTATCTTATATATTTCAATTGAATAGCTATGATTATAAGAAATTGTTTTAATATATATATATATATCTAAGTGATCAAGTGCATATTACTAATTATAGATGATTGATAAGTAATTATTAGATCGAATTACTTGAAAGGGCTTTATTAAAAGAGAATCTCTTAGGTCTTGGGCATTGACACCCAATATGAAAAGGTAGAAACCATTTGGAACTAAAAATTTAAGATGCAATTTAGGTAAATCTGGAATATTTCATTTCTTTACAAACTCAAAGGAATTATCCTTGGAGTGTGTTTCCTAGTATATCCTTACCCAGGTCTTAGATCCCGGGCTTCACCTAAGTGGGTGGCAGCCAACTGTGGAACTGTTTGGGGTATTGGGCCCTAGAAAGGGTTGCGTACCCACTCTTATAGTTTATGATTAATAGTATAGAGGTGTAGGATGAATTTGAGTAGAGGATTGAGTTAGCGCATGTCAGTGTTGATGTTAAGTTTTTTTTTTCTAACCTAGTGATTATATTATTTTGTTATCCAACCATGTGGGAGATGGATGAAGCCTAGTTGACGAACTACGGTGCCTCTACGAATTATATACGTAGGCAAGGCTATCTGAGACAAGCCCCCGAGGACTAGGTCTGGCCCCTAGGATTTGTTCTCTTATAATTCTTATGATTATTATTGTTATATATATATATTATTGTTGGCATGTGACTTATATAACGTTTTAGATTCATTTTGGGATTGGTTGAACTATTTAAGTCTACCTCAGAGATGTGGATTCCATGTCTCCTCTCAACTTGACCATGACGGTCTAAGCAATTTAGTTATCTAACTAAAAGAATTATAGTTTCTGGTTGGTCAAAAGTTGTATGCCTTCTTGTAGTGCCTTATTTGGTAGCAAAATTTAAGAGTTTTGCGAGCGTAAGTGAACGAAATTTGGAATTTGTGTTTTGTCCTTAACTGTTTTGTGAGTGTTAAATCTAGGGCATTACAGATTTCAACATCGACATGGAGATACTTGAGTGTAGTTCAAAGACATTACTCATCATTCTTCTTCCCACATCTTCCTTTCAGGAATGGGAAGACATCCTGCATACACTCTTGGTTTTGTTTCTTCCTAAGGGGAGGAACATTGTTTGACAAGATTGGATAATCTTCAACATTCAATGTCGAGCTTCTACCTGTTAGGAATAAGGTGTCTCAACCTTGGATAATTCCTATTCTTATTATTTGTTTTGTAAAATGCATTTCTTGCAAATAATGTAATTAAGTGTGAGTGTACATGTCTAGTTGGCATGTTGATGTGTCACTCTACTTGATGTGTCGGCATCTTGAATTGTGTGTAAGGAGATCATGGCTGAAACGGTTATGACGGATTCCTATGACACGTAAGAGCTATGTCTGGAAGATTCAATGATGGGTGAAGACATGTGGCAATTGATATGGTTGAGTACTGTACACTCTTCCACAATAGTGGGGTAAATTTTTTTGGGTTCCTATTTTCTCGGAGAATGGTAAAATCCTAATATAGTTATCTTCGGAAGTTTCCCTAAAAAGGGAAGCGCATGATATAAGTGTTTTTTAGGGTTGCGAAGAAGTGTGATGTGAGTGTATTGTTGGAACGTTTTGATGCTGCCACATTTTGTCTTAAAGTGTTGGAAATCTCCTGAAAGAACTTGCATTGCAAGTGTGTTGTAACCGTTGTGTTGAAGATAATACATTGTGCAGGTTTTGGAGTGCTGGGGTTTTTTACCGAAAGGTTTTCCCCAGGGTAAATCATTGTGTCATTCTTTATTTTCTGTATGTATGGTATATTGCTGCAATATCATTGTTAAGTAGATTAACGAATCTGAAATTGTAAGGGTTTAAAACGAATTTGCACCATACTTTCCTTAAGAGATTAGTGTAGGAAGCTGTTTCCGCACCTGAGTTTCCTTACACTACCATTGTAGGAGACTCACCATTGAGGGGGGGTTGCATGGTCTCTCTTCTTCTCTCTTATGGGGGGAGGGGTCTTTTTCATCACATGGAGTTTTTTCCTCTCATTGTTCATTGAGATTCCTTTGATTTCATCTCTCTTTTGGGGAGGATTTTTGTCCCGCTGGGTTTTCTCCTTTTCTCCATTTGTAAATGGGTACCTAACATAGCCTAGTAGTGAGACCCATCCTTGCATATTTGCATAATTTTCATAATAATATACTCCCTAAATTGGATTGTAGGACATAATAACCCAACCAAAATAACCCTGGACAGAATAACCCAAGCCAAAATAGCCCATGGTGAGAATAACCCATGGACAAAATATCCCCATAAGAATTGGAAAAATATCTAAATTATAATGTTCTAATTGATTTTATGTCATTTCTAGTTTACTAGCTTGATCTAAAATGACCACGAGTTATTCTGTTCATGGGTTGTTTTGACCGAGGGTTATTCTATCCATGGGTTATTATGACCCTGGGTTATTTTGTCCTTGGGTTATTATGTCCAGGGTTATTTTGGTTGGGTTATTACGTTCGAATACCCCTAAATTGCACTTAGGAGGGGTGTTGGTGTGAATAAATGTCTTGTACCTAGTTAATTCACTTACTAGGGACTTAGGGGACATATTCACATGTTAAGTTTACTTAGGTCCTAAGATTATTTCTAGAAGACTTCGTTGTCATACCTAGATCTTATCTTTTTGAATTTTATTTCAATTTAGTTGTCTCGCATCATACGATTAAGACACATGTGATCTTGTCTAATCCTATGTCTTACCTTGGCTATATAACCAAGGGGTTCTCATAAATTGTATATTTAGAGGAATTCTTGGATAATCAATTACATTGCAATCTTGAGCATTGCATATTGATCTCTTTGTGCTTTCCATTTGGCCTCTAGATCTTGGGTATCTTCATAGCCAACTCTAACAAAGTGCCTTGATTGAAGGCCTTATTGTAAATATGGTACAAATCTTCACAAATCCATCCTATTTGTTGTTTATAGAATTCTATGGGGATACCATCTACCCTAGGGGATTTGTCACTTTTAAAGGAATGGATAGTTTGGGATATTTCCTCTATGGATATTTTTTAATGAGCATTTTTAATCTTTGGCTGAGATCCTTCTC
Organism: Sequoiadendron giganteum; assembly: GCA_007115665.2. Taxonomy (NCBI): domain Eukaryota; kingdom Viridiplantae; phylum Streptophyta; class Pinopsida; order Cupressales; family Cupressaceae; genus Sequoiadendron; species Sequoiadendron giganteum. The sequence continues at coordinate 295,769,758 of CM021104.1, read as the reverse complement.
GGGATAAGACGTGCATATTTCCAAAGCTTGGAAACATGGGCACCACTACCTCCTAATTTAAATATGTTCTGGTAGAGAAGGAAAAAAAAATTATTGAATCTCATCAGGATTTTCAAACATCTTATCCCATTCAAACACACAACTTATCTTCTCCTTAGAGTTCTTTTCTTTTAGATAAGTGAAAAAAAAAACCTTTGTCTCCATCATTGATCCAATAAATTTTAGATATTTTCTTGATCCCTTGGATCTTATTTGCTTGCAGATTCCTTAATTCATTTTTTTATTTGATTAATTCTTCATTTATAGCCTCCTTAGATGGTTTAGATTGCAGTTCATTTTCAAGCTTAAAATTTTTTTCTTGGAGAAATTTTTCCTTCTTCCTACCATCTAATGCTTTCTTTTTCCCAATAATTTGGAGTAGTTTTTCCAATGTCTTGGTGTTTTGGTTCCACAATTACATTGGGGACAAGTCCTTCAACAACCATTTATTTAAACTTCTATAATAGTGAAGATTACATTATTGTAGTCCTCATCTCTTAATAGGTTATTATTTAGAATGATTTTTTTCTCTCTTTTACTTTGAGCTTGGATATTAATACCAACCCTTATCCTAGCCTTGATGGGATGGTGATTTGAAAGGGTGCAGGGATAAACATTTACTCAATTTCTATTCTCTATACTATCAAAGAATAGCAAGTCCCTATTTGCATAAAATATATCTAACCTTGAGTAAATTATTTTGCTACCTTTTTGGGCATTACACCATGTAAACCAAATGGATTTTTTTTCTTTTTTACAGCCTTTTAGAGGGTCATACAACTTCAGCTTATTTTTCATTTTTTCCTAGAAGAATCTTTCATTTCCTTTCCATTCAAGGTTAAGGCCACCAATTTTACCATTTTTACTTTCAACCATATTGAATTCCCCACCTAGAACCCATGGTATGTTATCTAATTCACATAGCCATTTCCACAAGTCTACCCTTTCTCTATAATCATTGGATGCATAGATAGATTATACCAAACATTTTATTATCTTTTTCTATTATGATCCAGATAGCACTATTTTATGGTGCTTGGTACCTCTATTTATAACAAAGTTGGATCATTTATTGTTTAACGGGATAGCTACCCCTCCTTTATCTCTTTCATGATTGGTAAAGAACTAGGAAGCATCCTTCGAGGTGGATTTGAGATTGTTTTCTAAGGTGAAGTTGAAAGCCTTAACTTCTTGAAGGAGAACAACATCCTTGTCTTTTTCCATGTTAAGGTATCTTCTAATAATGTATTTTCTATCAAGGGATGCAAGTCCCCTAATATTCCAAATCTAATAGTCAAAAATCATCAACATCCATATTTTGTGCTTCCTCTTTTTCATTCCTAAAGGATTCAAAAACACTTAGGGAGATATCCATCCTTAAATTTAGGAGTCTCTTCCAATTTTTTTGGTCTTTCTTTTGGTAATAGGATTTTCTTTCAACTACTCTTGTTTTCCTTTTCCTCTTTAGTTTCTTGTTAACCATTTTAATGCCCACAAGTGAGCACATCTATTCAGGTGTTTTACCCTTTCAGGCACTAACTTCAAAGTTTTTAGCCACCACATTTAGGTTCATATCATTTTTGGATTCAAAAGAAATTGAAATAAATTCCCTATCAAAGCAATCCACCTTGGGGTTTTGTATTGATTTTATCTTCATTACCATTTTAAAATTTTATTTGGATGATAGTGGTCCATGGTCAACATCAGCTAGCCAGTTTATGCATTTTATTTCTTAATAGTAGCACTAGTTTATTTTCTTGGGCTAGTATCAGTCAGGAGAAAATATTTTCCTCTTGAGTTCTTGCATGTAGTTAAATCAATTACTTTTTTATTACTAAATGACTCAGTGTGATCAAAATTTTTATCCTCTATAGGATTTCAATCTTTATCCAAGTTTAGATCACAGGCATCCCCAAGTTACCTAGGATTGCTTTTGGGCATGAGAATATTACTATCAACCCTTGTCTGTTACCTTCATCCCTCGAAGAAGTAACAGAGTTAGAGTTTTTCCCAAGTTTAGAGAAGTTATATTTGCCAGCTTTCAACTTATATTTACTTATAGTAGTTCCATTAACTGCAAAGTCTATACATTGAGTATCCTAAGTATCCTCAAGGTTAATAAAGGGGGTAAGGATGTTAGAATTATTGCCACCAATATTCAGGTTCCCATTGAAGTTTTTTTTAGTTTTATTATTTTGTTCAATTTTTCATTTGATTTTTGCCATCATAATCTCAAGTGCATATTTTCTTATGCCTCATGACATTATTTGAATTTCTAATGTTGCTAGATTTTGGGATCTCTAGGGAACAATCATATTTACTTTTAGAATATTTTTCCTTTAGAATGGGACCTTTGATAATCATATTTTGAGATAGAATCAAAGAGATTTCTTTAATCTCTTTAGGTTTTGAGGTGTCAACCGGTGAAACTGAGTTGTCTCCTAAGGTTTCTTGGCTTTTTTCTTACCCTAATGACCCTTTCTCAAGGGATGGGACCTTATGACAGGGGTTATCTTGATGGATATTTCCATCTAGAGAAACATTGATCGTCTGTACATTTTCATCCTTACTACCTTTCAAATTAGGGTTTTTCTTATTAGAGGTTTTTTTTGTGACCTAGATTTCCTTTTTATCAACTCAAGTAGTTCCTTTGGATTTTTCCCTCATTTTTATAGAGATAACATGTATTTAAACCCCCCATTAGATCTAACTAGCAACCCATAATTTTATCATCCAGTTCTAATACTATTTCTTTAGGGATGTTGACCCTTGGGGTGAGGGAAACCAAGACCCTCACATCCAAGCTCTGTAGGGTAATTTTTGTTCTTTCTAATTTCATTAAATTTCCTATATATGAGATCAATTGAGGAATAAAAATCCAAACTTGAGGTGGCACATTTCTGATTGTTACCCATCTTAGGTATGAAAGTGCCAAAACCTCCTCGTTTAGTTGGTTTAGTGTTAATTCCACTACCCTAAAAACAAAGTCACCAATGCTCCAAAAACCTTTTGAAATCACCTTTTCATACATTTTTTGGTCTTTGAAGAAGACCAAAAATAAGCCTTTCTATAATAATCTACAAAATTAAATGGAAATACCTAAAAAATTTCCATACATTGGACATCCACTCATCCAATAATTTTTGAGAGGGAGTTTTATTTATATCCTGAGTAACTAGAAATATTTCAACCTTGTTAAGATGACATTCTTCCTTTTTAATAGCTTCAATCAATTTAGAATTAGGAGTGAGATATAGTTTTCCTAGAATGGAATAAGGGAACTTACCTACCACACTGCCTGACTGGCTCTCCTCACCCACACTGACATCAAAATAATGAACTTTGACTCCCCAACCACCACATCCTTGAAGGAAGGGGTCAATAAATCAGTTTTGTTAGGGTTATTCAATTCCCCCAACTACGAAATAGAGATTTTGTTTGGAGGAATGTTTGAGACCAAGATCATCACAATAAGAAAAACAAAGCATTAACTGAAAACCTAATGAGTGAAGCTAGTGGGAGACTCAAGGCCTTCCCCCAACCTAGCATTTACCACACATGCATGTAAAATGACATCTAAACCAATGAGGAGAAAAAAAAGGGAAGTAAGAGAGAAAATAAGGGTTAGAACACAAACCCTAGTGGCCTAAGGCCATTAATGGTAAGTTGCAGAGTCAGTCCCGCCTCATCCTTTTCTAACTATCTCCATTGCACAAAGAACTTCAAAAATATGAGTATAGTTTATCTGTGGTGTTGAGATATAATTGATTTCTAGAGAGCTAGATTATTGATGAATGTGTTGGTTGTTTTTAGAGAACCAAGTAGATCCCACTAAGTATCTATGAACTTTCCAACTTCAATTATCAAATACTTAGGAGACGATTGGCCAACGAATGATGAAACACTATAACACTTTCCTCTTGTACTTTAGGCTCTGTAAGACTAGGGAGGGTAATCCCACAATGTGAATTATATAATCTTGCTACATAATTATATTAAGCAATGCATAATTAACAGATACATTCTCAATTAGATGTTGAATTAGTGAAATCATTAAAGAAACTGGCACATCCTTTGAAAGATAACACCTCTAAAGCTGAGAATCCACACAATACCAACCTTAACAAAGGAAAAAAATTAAATATTATTTAAGAGTATTGTTCTCAAATCAGGTAACTAGAACCATGAGAAATACAAATAACACCTATGACTAGTGTCATATCTTTGGGCAAGGAGTCAGAACACAACAAATCAAACTATAAGGAAAATTTAATTCTAGACATTCATGATCCACGTGAGACTGTCTTGCAACTCACATGTCAATACTTAGACTCTATTACTTCTTATCAAACCCATTGAACATGTATATGAATTCATGATTTAATCAAAGCATTTTAAAAGATCCATTAAATCAGAGCCTAAATTAAGACATACATCAAAGTATAATGACGATGAATATTAATGAAATGATCTTTGATCAATATTTTCATTAATAATTCAGATACAATGTAAAATTGGAGAGACAATAGACTCATGAGATATTCATGTTTGTTCAAAATATGCTCAAAAACCATAAAATTAAGAAAATTTATATGCTAGACTCTAAATTTAAGATATAAAATTCATATATACATTCTCTCTTTATTCTAATTTGTATAACTTAGATCTAGAATTCAACAAGAGACCTGTACAACTGGCCCAAAATTCCCTTTTATAAGAAAAAGGGAGAAAAACAAGCTTCAAGCCGAGAAGTAAACCTGTCACATTTTAATTTGACCGATGTAGCAAATATCCCCCTATAGGAAGTTACAACAAACTAATGGAATCTTCATCATTAGAACAAGAGCCTCTATTAATCGATGTAGAACACTATGCCTTCCAAAAGGCACATGTTGAAAAGAATAATCTTCATTTATTGTCAGAGATCTGGTCACACCTTCCAAAAGGTATCTTTAAATAGTTTCCTCAAAATTTGTGCCCACGCACACCAAGTGAAAGGAAAAAAGCAATGAGAGAAAGAGAAAGGAAGGGACAAAAAGAATGTCCATGTTTGTTGCTCTATCATCAATTCAATCCAAGGAAAATGAAATCTATTTTCAATACTTTAGCAAAAGCCTAATCTATACTAAATCCAAGCTATGCAGTGCATTTTCACCTATCTATTATTCATCATGACAACAAACTTCAAAACCAAAATTTCAAATCACCACCCCACCTTTTCATACTAATCCACCACCCCCTCCAAGTACCTACCTATCCACTCCCTGAATTCCTCATTGGTAGACCAGTTGAAATTCATGACTTCATTAGCTCTTTCTCGATAAGGTGCATACTTTGTGACAATTTGGTTGGCCTCTCTGTCAAATTCTAACAAGACAATTTTTGCATGAACCAACATGTCCATATTGATCTTTAATATGACCATATCACCCTTTTGAAAAATTGAAATTGCCTGATCAAAGATGGTTTTATTAATTTCATCCCTCCATTCTTGCAGGGTTTTTATATTACCATCATCCCTTAAAATAGATGGAAGGAGACCATGATGTGCTTCATGAAAGGACTTCACCAAGTTCCTTATCTTGATTTCCCAAGGTTTGATATTTCCCCTGTACCCTTCAATTTTACGTACAAGATTCTTAGTGGTCTTGAACTTCTTAGGGGGGTTTGCATCCTGCTTATCTCCAATTGACAACAATCTTAGTTCCTTCATCCTAGGGATCCATTTTTCCATAAGTGGAATTTCTCTTTCCCTATCATTATCAAAATTATTCATTACAGCCACCATGGATGAATAGTTATGATGAATACTATTCAATATTTTGTTTACTCCTTTGTTCAAGTGCTCCAATACTATAGTGACAATCTTCATATTGCTATTAAAAATATCCTTATCATGATCATCACATTTTCCTTTATATTCATTCAGCTTCCTGAGAAATTCGTCTTTGTTGATGTCTCCTTCAACCTGTGGCATTTCTGATGTACTAGGCTCAATTACTAAAATGAGTGCACTTCCCATGTTATAAGGTACACTAGACCATGAGGAACTTATCTCAATGGTAAATTCAAGGGGTGCAACTTCTTGAGAAGTGGTAGGGAAGTCAACACTAGCTTGTTCTTGCTTTCGTGGCTACAAATTTTGTATATTTTCCTCTACGAATGCAATCTTTGTTTGTAGCTACATATTATGTTGTTCAATCTTCCCATATTAGACCAACATATTATTATTTTCAATCCCGAGCTTTTCCTTCTTTGCAGTTACTGATTCTATTGTGGCCCTTGTGAATTATGCAACATTTACAGACATATTGACTGCTTCCAGAGCTAATATATCTGCCACCCTTTTTATTATGAGCCCCCCTTAGTAATTAGGTGTTGGCTCAACAATATCATGTTTCCTTGTAATTGGGGCCAAAGACCAAATATCTAATGCATCCCATTCTTCACTAAAATTAGACCCTTGCAATGCAATCATAGCCTCTTCCTCTGAATTGTACAGGGGCCTATCATACCTCTTTATTGTATCAAAATATATAGTCAAATCCAAATCCCACTCTGGAAGTAATAGAATACTACTATTTCTTACCAATTCTCTACCATCCTTTGCAGTCATATTTTGAAACTTATCCTTCATTTCATTCAAAACCTTTCTTTGAATAGTAGCATCTGGAAATTCTAGATGGAGAATTATTTCTATGGCCAGGCTATTGACATATTCATCTCTTTTAGCCGTGTATGCAAACTCCAAAAAAGCTTGAGTCTTAACAAACGAATCATTATCTAAAAACTTTGTGCATGCCTCCACCCATATATCATCTTTTCCATTGAGCCCGGTGAGGTCAACTTTACTTATCCTCATGTACTCAGTTGTTGTGTAGCCCCCACTACTGAGGATATACTCAGTTGTTGTCTAGCCCTCACTGCTAGTGCAGTGGGCATTCCTTCTTGCATTTCTTATTTTGACACCCAAATATCATCATCAGAATCTTCATCAACATAATCCACAAACTCTTTTCCTTCAACCTTTTGCTTCTTCAATGGGGGCTCCTTTTGTGGTGATGTACTTGATGATGGAGCATCAATATCTATGATTTCAGACCTTGTTGGACTTGGAGGAGATGGTTGTGGTATTTGTAACATAGGAGAAGAGGGTCTTTGCTCCTCTTGTTCAAAGGGAGTAGGAACAGTATCATGTTTCTTTGCCTTACTCCTTTTCCTCACAAAGAACTTTATTTTTGGTTCATCAAGGGCTTGAGGTGCAATCTTCTCTTCAATAACATGGATCTCCCCTTTACCCTGTTCTTCTTCAATGGGAGCTTTCCCCTTTATTCTTAATTATTCCCTCACCTTCAAGGTGGCCAATTATTTTCTCAAAATTTTGGGACACATGCTCCACCTTTAGTATAACATTGTCAACCTCTAGAAGAATATTAAAATCAGGCTTTTCCTTCTTTATCTTCCTCTGCAACTTGTTGAAAGCAATGCACTTTTCCTTTCTTCGTTCTTTTTCTAGAGGATCAAACACATTCCTTATCACATCTTTCAGGAATTGGAATATGTGCACAAATTTATAACTTTTGTTTCTTTCCTTCAACTAGGCCATGAAGCCTTTAGGGTCATATCTGATCCTCTCTACTGCTCTTTGCATGTGGTAGGCTTTAATTATATCAATTATCTTATTCCACCCTCCCTTAGTCATCACAAAATTAGAAAAGCAATTATATAAAGGAAAGTATATATGTTCCTTTTCCTTGATCCAATAGATGTTTATTTTCCACACTTCCAAGTTGCCATATTACTTCCAAGAAACCAATTCTTTATGGTACATATCTTGGTAGCAAGTGGGGTGAAACAACAAAACCATATACTCTTAAAATAGTATAATTGGGGCATGGGATAACATCTCCCCAATTGTGATCAACCCCCAACTCAAGCCTTCTTTCCTTGGGTCTTAAAAAGTCATGGAGGGCATTGGGAATCCTAGGAATATGCACAAATAGTGCTCTCTTCAATTCTGTAGCAAAATAATTATGAAATATCACATAATCATATGTCCTATCATCCTTGTCTAGGACGGTGGTCCAACATTGCACTGGCAACTCCAAATTACCCTCTTTCCTATCCAAAACCATATTCTGCCCAAAGTAGGGCACACCCTTGAATAAAAACATATGCATCAATAATGAATACTAGCTAAACTTTACTCCATTTTCCCCTTTCTTTAATCTGATCAAACCCTCATTAATATTTTCTACAAGAAACCCTGCATAGTCATATATATAGTACAATATTGGGGGTGTTGAATATGGCCTGCCATATACATCCATACCATAGGAATTCTCGTGATAGGACCATAACCAATTGTTTGAAAAATGGAGTAGAAGGTTCTTTGGAAGTAGGAAAAAAAATAATTGACAGGGAAATGATCTTTATCATGTTGCCCTATTGTAATCCTTCAGCCCCTAATTTCAGCTAGGTAGCTTGGTAGGACATGAACTCTAAATGCAATTTTATTCTTATCATATTCCTACTTAAGGAGGCTTTCATTAATTTTAGGCATTTCATCATTCCACTCGGTGAGTTAGAATATAAGAGAAAATTCCTCCTTGGTGATTTTCACCATTTATTTCCCATCATATGTCCTTATTGTCCTTGTAACCAGGTCATAATTGTTGGCTACTGCTTTGAGCAAGTCAACATCCATGTAGACATTTGGGGCAGTCAACTTTCCCAGATCACAATTCCAAGGGTTACCTACTGGAATGCCCGTGTTTCTGTTTCTAAACCATCCGAAGAACAATTCCCATCCCGTGTAAGGTACTTGGGAATCCCTTATAGAATTATTCTTGTCAATCAAACCTTCAACTATTTGGGGACCTCAGATAAGTAGCTGACCCTTAGGTTTTTCACTGGTTGAGGGTGGCAACTGGTTTGTAAGGTCTTTATTCAAAGGCCTTTTGGGTACATAATTCTCTTCTTTAGACGAGGATGCCTTCGATTATGCTTTGGGAGCCATGACACAAAAGATAGTACACAACAAGGTTTTTGGCTTCTTAGAACAAACTTTTTAGGTTATATAAGGGTTTGACACTAATTACGATAATGCAAGACTAACCAATTCTTCTTAATGAACGTCAAACCTTAAAATCTAGAACCAAAAGAAACCCTAACTGACTTAGAGGCTTGAGAAAACATAATTATCAATAATTTTGATGAGGAGGTAGTAATTAACTTACTAGTTCTTTTGCAAGTTGATAACCTTAGCCTTGACATTTGAGCAGCCTAAAAACCACAACACAAGCTCTCCAAGTGTGTAGAATGTCCTTCACAATGCCCAACTATGCTTTTAAGACATGTTTTAATAGCTATACAATCATCTACCTTGGTCGCTCAACGTCCTTTCCGTTATTAAGGCTCGCTCACGCAAACCAGAATGACTCACTTGCCCTCAAGTTAATTTTTGAATGTTAGTCATTGGTCACATGGAAAGATTAATTATTGAACGATCTATATTTAATCATCTTGATTTGAAAAATGTGACTATACACAACCGCAACATTAATTAAATGCCACTAAGCCACATGGAACCACTTGTTAATGCATCACGAGGCCCCATTAATCCTTTGTCGATGCAGCCAGAAACCACGTGTCACATTCCCCTCACCCCCGTGGTTCTTAAACCATGCGCATCTTTCAACAACGGGGAGACAAGGAATGGTTGAGATTGAATCTCATGGATTCACACCTTATTCATAACAAATTACCTGCGGCCTTATTTCTTCTACACCATCAATGGTCCAGATTAAAAGATCTTAAAACATGTGTACCATACCTTTATTAGTAGTGCATCCTTTATCTTCAAATCTCGTGTGAAAATATTTGATTGTTATTCTCCCTTTGCTTTAACGCTTCCACATCCTCTAGGTTATTCCACGTGGAAAACGCCTACTGCCTCATTGAGAACTTGTCAGTAAAGAATGGACCTGCACGACATAGCCAAGAGTGGTCAGGATTGACCCACATCACCCACTATCGACCGTCGATTTTCTTCTTTAGCTCTGCTTGCTACTGTTGGGCCCACCATTATACCTAACACGCAGCGACCGCTCGCCAACCCGTGAGATTATTTTAATGAATAATAAACATCAACGAGCGCGCAGGGAATGGTTGAGATGTCACCACATGATCCATCGACCACCGTTGATTTCTTTTGATATTGCCTACATTCTTCAATAAAGGCATCGAACCCACAAGACATGTGGCTTGAGCCCACCAGTCCATGTGAATAAAATATTGAGCAATAAAGTGGAATGGGCACGTGGGGAACGGTCGAGATCTTTCCTTAGTGACCGAACAACCATCATAAACCTTCATTTTTGCACATTCCTTGAAATAGTTAGCTTTTAAAATGGGGCCACCACTAGGTTGACGAGACTTGACCCTCGAGAAGTAAAGACTTAAGGCTTAAGTCTTTAAGCATGCAATTATTCGGCTCAACCATGGAAATATTAAAATGAGTATTTTGTAGATGGTGACCGACAAAGCTAACCCAAGGGGCCGGTATGGAGAATTATTTTAATGGTTCAAGATGCAACTTAAGTGACCGCTAATTGGATAAACAGGTCAACAAAGGATTGTATTGTTCAACATTGATGGCAATACAAATTTTTGAAAGGAGGGTTTTTAACCTTAAACCCTAGGCCCTAGCCTTAAGTACAGAAGCATAGAACAATGACAAGGAAAGACACATCACAAATTCCTATAAAAAAATAGGAGCTCTACCAAAATGATAGGTTGTTTTATAGATTTCTTGATATCGATCAACGGTTAAGATTTGATGAGAGAGTAAGTAGATCAATGGATGATAATCCATGAGAGGAATTGATGAATAGTTAACTGACTACATGATTTCAATGAGTTGAGTGCATTGATCAATTAAGAGGATTTGATTAAAGAGATAATTGTAATTGACAATCAGATAAGAGAATTGATTGAAGAGATAAGCATAATTGATGATCACTTAAGAGAATTGATTGAAGAGTGGACTTCAAGTGAGTGGTAATTGATTGGTGAGGAGGAAATGAATGAGTAATTAATAAATAATTAAATAAAATAATTATTAGTTACATTTGCAAAGGTGGAAATAAATAAAATAAATAATTTTATTTATTTTAGAAGAAGATAATGTTGAGAGGAATAACTGGATATTTAAATAATTAAAAATAATTATTTAATTTAAAAAGTGGGAAGTGAGAAATGAATTAATCAAATATTAATAGATTATTTAATTAATATAGAAAAGAGGAATAATTAGTAAATCAATTAAATAATGTTAATTATTTAATCAATATAGAGGAAAACTGATGAAATTGATTATTTCATTAAATAATGAAATTATTTAATCAAATATGAAAGATGGATTAATGATACATAATGATGGAGACTAATGATGTTTTGGAAGAAATATGCTAGTCAAATTTAGGTGTCTAAAATTACATTAAGTTATTTACAAGAAAAACCTTCAAGGAGGCATTGGCTTCACTATACCATCATAGAACAATGCAACAATTGAAATGAGTATCATTTCAATGATAGAATATTTCTCTCCACCCTACCATAAATGGAATCCTAAAGTCTCTTAGGGCTCTAGCCATTCCACCTAGCAAGAAGAAACCATATTAGACCAAATATTTTCTAAACGAACAACATTATATCACAAAAACATAAAAAACAAAACCCACTAAGAGCTTACCCACTTTCACATTTTAATCCCATACATTCTACCCATACAAATGAGCTATTATTCCCTTCCTTTTCAAACCCAAAATTTAAATCATGTAAAATTAAATAATATTTTAAAATGAATTTAACTTAATAACCAACAAAGTGAATTGAAATACTTATCTCTCTACATGATGTTGTATGGATGACTCTTCTTCTCACTCCAAGCCATGGTAAGACTCACCAACTCCCATTAGCAAAAGTCTCCTTTACTCTACACACTTTATCTCAAAACTCAAAATCAAAAAGAAGGGAATAATCTCCAAACTTCTCATGTCATGAGAATATAAAAGAGTTCAAAACTTGAATCCCTTGACTGGGGAGGTGACATTTGTAACTTTCCCCTTCATTCATCACTACACACATTCCCACAAGTTCTCACACATGTGTGAGACTTTCAAAGGTGTGGAATGTACTTTTACACTCTACCCAACATCTCTTACAAAGTGGGTTCATACATGTGGAAGCTTTGATACTCTTCCCAAGTTCATTAATGACTTTGGGAGTGGGGTGAGAGAGTGACAAGTCACTTTTCCCAAATCCAAATGACACAAAATCACCACAATTATTCATGTGAAATTTTGAAGGGTCATATCATGCCCTAAGGATAATGTCACATGTCCAATAAGTCCCCTTCCCAATAGGTATAGACCATAGGGGTCTATTTTTGCACTAATATTAATAAAATTAACCAAACAACATCCTTAATGACTCACTCAAACACAAATCCAAAATTTAAGAATCGGTTAAGGGTTCCCAAACCCTAATCCCACTTACATATAACTCACAAGAATTAACCTCATAAACACAATTGCACATTAACATAGAACCCTAATTACTTTATATGTCAAAGGGTTTGGAATTAAAACTTCACAATGAAACATTTAAGTTAGGCTCTAGATGGTTCTCCCTTTTTATTCATCGAAACTTATCTCATATTTATTTTTCTATATACATTTTTTGTTAGGAATCATAATAATCACCTTCTCACAATATTAATAAGATCAAATTCAATTGTTAGTGGATAAAAATACATATATATAATTATTACTAAATTATCTATGTGGGATAGAAATTTGAGTCTGCCTTCAATAATAATGAAATCCTAACCTTAGCTTACATAATTAACTACACCATTTAATCAACTTTTGAACAATATTTCATATAATAAATTACACTTATTCAACTTGACATCTAATGCATATAATTTACCTTATTAACCCACCTTAGGTATATCTATTATTTATTAGAGTTGACCTAATTTACCCTCAACAATATTTTATAAATAATTTTTTGAGCTTCTTTGTGATCTTCAAATATTTTGATCTATTCCGAGATATTATCCTTTTGCTACCAACATAAAACACATTATCAATGATTTGGACTAAATTTAAATAACATCATTCTTTAGCTCTTATCATTTTTTTTCAATCATTTGATACTTGTATTCAAAATCTCAATCGCATGTGCCCGCATACATTCCAACTGGTTTGGTTATTTTCCAATTAAAATTTAATCAAGAAAATTTACCAAACTAATCATTTAAAATATGTCATATAACAATTGAAGCAAATAGCCTGTGATTGGGTACAATCATTGATCATCTCCTATAAATTTAGAGCATATATATATACACACACACACATATACATATATACATGTACATATACATATACATATACATATATATACATGATATATATATATACACATATATATACATACATACATACATACATACATATATATACATATATATATGTAGTAACGAAAAAAGTAGCCTTTTCCTTGCTTGATCTGATAATTGACATTAAAGTTGAACTAATGTCTTGGAGTGGTGTTGTAATGTATTGTACACATTAACACTATTCTAGAACCTTTATTTAACTAAAACATTCCTTAATTGGTTCTTTGCAAAGGTGTTGTAAAGTGTTGTAACACACTTTCACGCTTTTCTAGGACTTATTTTCTTAATTAAGCCTAATGGCCCCTTTTCAATAAAAATGTGCATAATGTGTACCTTGTTTAAGTGTTGTAAATTATTTTAAGTTACTTTCACACTTATCTAGGTGGTCTTAATTCATTGTGGTTAATTGGAGTTATTAACCATATTTTCATTCAAATTTAGGCCTTAATTTTGACACCTCCTAAGGATCTTTCCCGACAATCATAAATTAAATATCAAATTATTTCATTGGGAAAAATTTGGTCCTAGTAAGCTAAGCTAGGACCCATTTGCCCTTAATGGCGAATGGTTCCTCCCTTAACAAGACCCCCCTTTTTCAGTTGATCTGGAATGGTTTTTTGGCCTTCTTTTAGCTCCCCGAAGCTTGGTCTTGGAAACTTAGCCAGGACCCATTCGCCTTTCATGTCGAATGGGTCCTTCCTTCATGAGACCCTAATTTTTGAATTTCATTATGGCAAGAATTTAATTATCTTTCTTCCCAGATCTGGTGTCAGCCTTAATTCTTTGAATTTCAAGGTTAATCTCCTAATTTAGTATAAATAAGGGGTTAATTAACATTGTTTCTCCTAACACAATCTAGCAAGCATTCAAGAATTCGTAAGGCATTTCAAGAAAAAATTTAAGTGTTTATTGCAGCAATTCAAGATCATATCATCATTTTGAGGGTTTAATGCATGCATGTGTGTTGAGCTAAGAAGTCAATGTTGCATTGAGGATCCATTTACAAGAATCACCTTACATCCAAGATCTAAATTCTTCATGGCCACTGCATGTTAGTTTGTAGATTTTCTTCACAAGACAACATTCAAGGTGATATCATTTGCTTATTTCATGTGTCATGCTTCATTTCCGTCATTTCATCACTTGGTTTAATTACCTACAAGGGGTTTGACTAAGGCAAACCCCCATTCACTAATAAATCAACAATTTTTCTACCCTTGAGTGTGTGATTGCAGATTTACAAGTTGAAGATCAAGTTGAGCAACATTTGGAGCAAAATTGTCAAAGTTGCAAAGTTTCAAAAGGTACCATTCAAAGTGCAAGATCACAGAAAGAGCTCTACAAAATTGCATAAAGCCTTCCAAAACTTGATAATAGGGATTTCAAGAGTGTAGAAATCAAGGAACGGGATCCTGAAATCAGTTTTCCGAAACCCTAAAAGGACCCATTCACCATTGAAGGCGAATGAGTACTCCATAGCTCAAAAATAGCAACTTTTTGGCCAAGTACATAACTTTGTATGCTCTAAAAACTTCCCTCATAGTTGCTATAACACTTTGGTTGCATTTATGATTGTTATTAACCTTGAAATTCAGCCTTAATTCTTTGAATTTCAAGGTTAATCTCCTAATTTAGTATAAATAAGGGGTTAATTAACATTGTTTCTCCTAACACAATCTAGCAAGCATTCAAGAATTCGTAAGGCATTTCAAGAAAAAATTTAAGTGTTTATTGCAGCAATTCAAGATCATATCATCATTTTGAGGGTTTAATGCATGCATGTGTGTTGAGCTAAGAAGTCAATGTTGCATTGAGGATCCATTTACAAGAATCACCTTACATCCAAGATCTAAATTCTTCATGGCCACTGCATGTTAGTTTGTAGATTTTCTTCACAAGACAACATTCAAGGTGATATCATTTGCTTATTTCATGTGTCATGCTTCATTTCCGTCATTTCATCACTTGGTTTAATTACCTACAAGGGGTTTGACTAAGGCAAACCCCCATTCACTAATAAATCAACAATTTTTCTACCCTTGAGTGTGTGATTGCAGATTTACAAGTTGAAGATCAAGTTGAGCAACATTTGGAGCAAAATTGTCAAAGTTGCAAAGTTTCAAAAGTTACCATTCAAAGTGCAAGATCACAGAAAGAGCTCTACAAAATTGCATAAAGCCTTCCAAAACTTGATAATAGGGATTTCAAGAGTGTAGAAATCAAGGAACGGGATCCTGAAATCAGTTTTCTGAAACCCTAAAAGGACCCATTCGCCATTGAAGGCGAATGAGTACTCCATAGCTCAAAAATAGCAACTTTTTGGCCAAGTACATAACTTTGTATGCTCTAAAAACTTCCCTCATAGTTGCTATAACACTTTGGTTGCATTTATGATTGTTATTAGCATCATATCTTACACATATTGAGGTGATTAGGGCCTTGAAAAATAAGTAATCTATCTCATTGCTCACAACATAGGGTGGATCCTATTTTTCACACCAATCAATATATATACATATGTACATATATGGAATCCATAAAGATGTGGATGGATACAGAAGGGTACCTGGAAGAATGATGGAATCCAAGAAAGGTCTGCAACACTAAAATTCTACTTTTTGAACTGTATTGGGACTCATATGCCAGGTAGGGTGATTTAGTCCTGCTACAAGAATCTAGGAAAAATATGGAATCTTTTGGTGACTGATCAAGATCTACAAAAAACTAGAAAAAGGGTTGTACTAGGACTCATACACCCAGAGGGGTGATTTATTCCCATTACTAGGGTTTGATTGATATTTTTGTAGCCTCTAGTGATCTTCTATAGCTAACATCTTATATGATCTTCAAGTTTGAAAGCCTAAATTTTGGCCTGTAGGTGAGTTTTCGTGAAGGTGACAACTTCTTGATGACTTTGACAACTTTTGCAACTTTTTCTTCAAAGGATCTTTAAGCTTCAAATTAGGGCATGTGCAAGATCATGATGGGCCAAAAAGTGGCAATATGAAAAAAGTAGCATTTTTCACTTGCCAAAAAATGAAAAAATCTCGAGTTGAGTTTTTTTGGGGTTGGGTATCAGTACATTGCTCCATAGCAATGCCCAAGCCTAAGTTTTACAAATCGGATATCCGATTTTTAAAAGTAAAAAATATTCATATATCTGATTTTTAAAAGTTGAAAAAATCATATATCCGATTTGGAGTCGGGCAATATTTGAAAAACATTTAAAAATGTATTGTGGCGATAAGATTTTGGTGCCACAAATCAGATATAATCGGATATCCAATTTGTGGCAAACATAGATCCAAGAGTATTTAGGAGGTGGAGGGTGGGCAAGAGATAGAGAGAGGGAAAGGGGAGAGAGAGAGAGAGAGAGAGAGAGAGAGAGAGAGAGAGAGAGAGAGAGAGAGGGGGAAGAGGATAATCGAGGAGGGGGAAGGAGGGGAAGAAGGGGAGAGAGAGGGAGAGAGAATCGAGGGGGGGAAGGAGAGGGGAAGAGGAGAGAGAGGGAGAGAGAGAGGAGGGGGAAGGGAGAGGGGAAGAAGGGGAGAGAGAGAGAGAGAATGGAGATGAGAATGGGAGGGGAGTGGAAAAAGGGGAGAGAGAGAATTAGGAGGGGGGAGAGGGGAAGGGGAGAGAGAATTAGGATGGGAAGGGATAGGGGAAGATGGGAGAGAGAGAGAGAGAGGAGGGGGAAGGGAGAAGGGAAGAGGGGAAGAAGCAGAGAGAGACACATAGAGGGAGAGATAGAGAGAGGGAAAGGGAAAGGGAGAGAGAGAATTAGGAGGGGGGAGGGAGAGGGAAAGAGGGGAAGATGGGAGAGTGAGAGAGAGAGAGGAGAGAGAATTAGGAGGGTAAAGGGAGAGGGGAAGAAGGATAAGAAGGGGAGAGAGAGAGGGAGAGAGAGAGATAGAGAGACAAAGATAGAGACAGAGAGAGGGGGAGAGGGAGAGAGGGAGAGAGAGTGGGGGATAGAAAGAGATGTAGAGTGGGAGAGATAGAAAGAGATAGAGAGTGGGAGATATAGGGGGACAAAGGGACAAAGGGAGAGTGGGAGAGAGGGATAGATAGAGTGGGAGAGAGGGATAGATAGAGTGGGAGACTGGGAGAGAGGGAGACTAGGAGAGAGAATGAGAGAGGGAGAGAGAGGGGGAGAGTTGGAGAGAGGAGAGAGGGAGAGAGTGGGAGAGGGGGGAGAGAGAGGGAAAGGGAGAGGGAGAGGGAGAGAGGGAGAGGGAAAGAGGGAGAGGGAGAGAGTGAGAGAGGGAAAGACCTAAGAGGAAGAGAGAGAGAGAGAGAGAGAGAGAGAGAGAGAGGAAGAGAGAGAGATAATATTTAAATATTTTATATATTAGTGATATTAATTAGTTATATAATATGTAATGCCCCACCATGCAACCCTAGAGGAAGTTGCAATTAACTACTCAAACGAACTAATTTTTTTTTTTTTAAGTATAATTAATATGCCAGTTCACTACACATTGCAACAACCTCTAAGGTTACGAGACTAAGATTACTTAATAACCTACGAACAACATTAATGAATTGAAACCACAACATTTAATTACCTAAGCAATTAATAACACATACATTCCATACAAGATAAATTACAGCATAAAAGTAAAAGATACCATAAGATCCCAAAGTACAATAATCTACTAAGGAGATTACATCTCTCATTCCCCGAATGAGGTAAATCCAATAAGCATTATTACAAATTACAATCTTCCACCTCGATAGCAAAGAGGGGTAATAAATTACAAGATTAACTGAAATGAAAATAAGCATGAAAAGAAACTGGATCCCACGAGCTCTCCAACTGGAAATCTCGTCAACACGAACAAGAAGAAATCCCAACGGAGTAAGGTGCATGCCACCCAACCAAGTGGAACCCAAAGACCCACCCCCCATGCTAGGAGATAGTAACAAGGATTCCTAGACAAGACCAACTACCTCTAGACACAGGTTGAATCATAACTGAACCAAATTGACACAACCAATCACATGAACCACACAAGTACAATGCAAGTACATCACAAGTACAACTCTAACATGGTCACATTTCTTCCAGATATAAAGAAAATCGAGTATGTTAAAAAGAACCATACACATAAAATCAAGTACCAACTACAAGTACACCATAACATCACTAACATGGAATACATTGCTATAGTTAACACTCGAATAAACTACCTCCGAAGGTTACCCAGTTTACCTCTTACGACTCTGGCCCCTAACGGAAGTCACTCTTTTACTTGACAACACCCATTCAAACCAATTACCAAAGGAACCCAAGTGCGTGCAAACAAGACATCACGACCACTCCAGCTCTAGGAGGAAACATAAAGAGAACCCACTCCAACTCTGGAGGTAACAACGATAACAACATCACTCCTTACAAGGAGCCACGATCACATAATCCACTCCTTCCACAGGAGGTACCAAACATCCCCGTTCGTGGAAACATGGTAATAACATTGACATAACCTCAAGCACAAACCCAAGGAATTATCAAACGGTTGACCTCACAAAATGACAACCCCAACAATTAAAAACCCAAACTGGAAGACTTATTATCCCTCCTAAACAATTTCCCCAAAACAAAAACATAATACATTTACACTTAAAAGAGCAATCAAACAGGAATTGCATCTACTTTAGATTTCCTAAATCCACTTCCTTTGATAACATTCAGTAATCTATTGCTTAATAATAAAAAAAATTGATTTAATAACATCTCTTTCAGACGAATGATGAAGTTTAAACCAGATATTTTATTTCCTTAATTGCTTGAAAATAAAAATAAAATAAACATTTACATCTTCAATTTAAAACATACTATTTTCAAATCGTTTATTCCTCCTTTACAAAATAAATCATTTTCAAATCAATTAATTCCTCTAATAAACACAATATCTGAAAATCAAATATTTGTTCTTTCAAAAATATGCTATTTTAAAAGTAAATCTATTAATTCAACTATTGAAACTGATTTAAAGTTCTCCAATTATATCTAAATCATGCCATTAATTAAATCGACAGTTTAAATATGTATTTAAACATATAAACATAATCATTCCATTAAATATATATATTTATTTCCACATTATATACATATACTAATGTATATCTATTTTAAACCTTATTATAAAAATCCAAAACACATAATATATAATAATATAAAAAAAAAACATTTATATATACTAAATATTTTACTTTAAATAAAATATAATATTAAACATCATATTTTATAAAATAAAATTAAATTAAAAAAAAATCGAATTTAAAAAAAGTCAATCTGCGGATTCCTTGGACAACATGCGGGTCTAGGGAGGCGCACCGACTACTTGGGGGGCGACTGTGTGAATACACAGCTGAACCCCATTTGCATGGGGCGGTTGTGTCTTCACACAACCTAACCCCAGCCTCCATGGGGTGCGACTGTGGAGAGGGGCAACGCCCAACACTGCCTCCTCCACAGCGCTTCCCATGGGCGGTCGTGGGGAGAGCTTCGGGCTCCCCAAAAACTAACTATTTTTTTTAAAATTTATTTTACTATAAATTCTATGAATTTCAATTTCACCCGAATTTTCCCGATTTCGCCTTAACCACATATCTTTATTTTTCATTGAAAAAAATACTCATTTAACAATTCAAATATATATATACATATATATACAGGTTTATAAAAAAAGAAAACCCAGGATTCCAAAAGAGTAAATTATTTCCAAAAAATGACTATTTACAGTCAGATCTAATTTTTATTTTGAGAACAACAGTTTGAATAGAGATGTTTTTCTTTCAACTTATCAAATGAAATAAATTAAATAAGTAGAAAACCTGGTTTCCCACATCAAATATATATATATATATATATATATATATATATATATATATATATATATATAGGTTTATAAAAAAAGAAAACCTAGGATTCCAAAAGAGTAAATTATTTCCAAAAAATGACTATTTACAGCCAAATCTAATTTTTATTTTGAGAACAACAGTTTGAATAGAGAGGTTTTTCTTTCAACTTATCAAATGAAATAAATTAAATAAGTAGAAAACCTAGTTTCCCATAGTCTGAGAAGATGCCAAAGGGTGCACTAATCCTTCTTCAGATTCTAGTTCCTCCAAGCAAATCCACAAAATTTCTTCACCATCCCAAATCCAAAACCCACAAAAAAAAACTAGAAATTTCTTCCTTCTCTTTTTTCTAATTCTCCATTTTTTTCATCCTCCTGAATTCATGAAAAATCCAAATAATAAAGAAAAATTCCAAAATATCTCATCACCCACCCTCATAAATTTTCCAAAACAAAACAAAAAATATCTCCAAATTTTTCAATTTTCATTTTCAAATTTTCAAAAAATGAAATTAAAAACCCTTTTTTTAATTTTCAATTTCAAACAATAATCCATTAATTCAAAATGAATAATTCAATTTATTACAACACAATTAATTTAATTAACTAATAAAATAAATCTAATACGAGATTAAATTATTTTATTAATTAAATTAAATTAATCAATAAATTAAATAGCATTTCTAACATTATAACCAGATTTATTTAATCAACAACTTTACATAGGCCATTTAATTACCTTTTTCTAACTTACAATTAAATAATATCAAGGCAAAAGAACAATAGTAAAACAACTGAACCAGACTACAATCGATGACACACTCAAGACTAGGGTGATGGCTTGGCACGGAAAACCGAGCTATTGTCTCCCAATCGAATGTCGTTGGCAATGGACATGCTCAACCCTGTGAAGCCAGGTGGAGTCGATGTCCTGTACTTGTTAACCTGCGAACAAAAGTATATTGCACATGTATATTTGCATCATATAAAACACACCGTGAAGAGGGAATCACAAAATCGTAGGGCGCTCGCAAGTGAGTGATGCAATCCCGTCCCCTTCACCAATACAATATTACCAACCAACGAATCTAACATCAATAATATTATCGAACATAAAACATCATTAATTCAAATATTCACAATGCTAATTTGAAGCATGCCATAATGATAACATCAGAATAAATTACCATCACATCAAAAGAGAAAAACAGAGGGGTATTACATAATATTTTATATATTAACTTAATATATATATATAAATATTTATACATTAACTAAAATATATAAATAATATTTAAATATTATACATAATAACATAATATATTATATATTATACATAATTCTGTAAGAGATTATCATAAATTATATATTATATATTGAATTATAAACTATATTGTATATTCTCAACTAGATATATTAAAATAAACTATAAACTATTTATTGCAATTTTTTAAATCATATATTAAAAAATATATTAGATTTTTTAAAATTATATATTAAAAAAATCAGATATTTGGATATCCGATTTGAATCGGATATCCGATATGTTTGACACAAAACCTACTACCTAGGGATCAGCCTTAGGTTTGCTTTGAAATTTGGCTAGTACATGCCAATCCTAAGAAGTCAACACAAAAAACGTGTTTAACAACTTACCTTGTTTTTTTAGACTTCGCCCATGTGGGTGACGACTTTTTTTTACTTTAAATTAATGAAACGAAAAGGATTTTTAAAGGAGATTCTCAGCTTTCCACCAATATAAATTATGCTTTACTTTGAATTTAATAAATAATTATTATTCATTTTCTATTTGAATTACGACTAAATTCCTGATTAAAAAACATCTATATCTTTCAAACCGTATCACATTTTTTGAATCCAAAACATGCGTCACATTCAATGCTTCGCATACTATAGGATTAAAAAAAAAAGAATTCATAACGTTTTGACCAAGTTAAGGTGGTCAGACATACGAGTTTTTATATATTTTTTAAGTTGTAATAAAAAAAATCATAATTAATTATTTACTTGGAAAAAAAACAAAAAAATATGCATCACATCGAGACATGAGTCCTCTACTTATATCTAAAATCTTATAAAAAATATTATCATTTTATTGTGGTTAAGGTGGTCAAACAGACACCTTATTTTTTTCTTGAAATTTAAGTACTACTGCATTGAAATTTCAAATTTTCACCAAATAGATTTAAAAATAAATAAATATATCTAGTAGTTTAAAAACTACATTCAATTTGCTACATATTCTATTCTTACATATTTTTGAAATAATATAGATAACTTATTCAAATTTTTACATCAAGTTGCCTAACTCTGATTTTTCTGAATTTTCATTACCACTTAAGGGCCTGTTTTTTCCATGATAATCCTGCACATACCCATCACCTAGATTTGCAAACACACATCAAGAGAGAAAAATGTTATTTTGTTAGGGAATAGGGTTTTCCTTGGTCAAACCTCATTTTGGTAATTAAACTTTGAAATGAAATAGAAAAGCATGAAGGAATGATGAATGAACAAATGCAATGTTGCAACTCACCAAACCCTTGAAATAAAGGTTGCAAACTTGTATGAAATGGCTTCAATAGATGTGGATCTTGACTCTTGATTGAATGCTTAAAGATTTGTCTTGAATGCTCACTTGAATTATGAAACCTACATCACAAATGTTAGCTCACAAACACACATGATGCATGAAGACTTTGACATGATGCTTGAATCTTGAATGTTGCTCCAAATGCTTGATGATTTTCTCTTGAATGCTCTTGATCTCGTTAACTTGCTCTCATGAAAATTGCTTAGATTATTAGATTGTTTGTTAGGAGAAATTGTGTGAAATAACCTTGTATTTATACTTGTTTATGCCAATATTTTTTAAATTACAATACTACAAGCCGACATCATATCTAGGATAATAAAATCCTGCCAAGAATTTGATTTAAAATGGATCTAGGTTAAAGCGGGACTCATACGCCAAGTTGGGTGTATGAGTCCCAATGGCTTAAATATGGGACACAAATTCCAAGAAGTGTTAAGTTCAATGCAATATTTAAAATCAAGTCTCAAGACCTAGGTGGGACCCATGCGCCCAAGGTGGCGTATGAGTCCCAGATCACTAGATCTAGAACACATAACCAAAATCATTGAATTATGATTTGTCATTTGTTAAATGTCGAGATTATCCACAAAAAATGCATTTAATAAAGCTTGTGGATGCAAAATAAGACCAATTAAAGCATAAATAAACCAAGTTTAAGTAGGGAGGGCCCAAACAAGTGTGAAAATGAAAAGGGATACGTTTTTCTACACTACAATATGTATATATGTATATATGTATATGTATATGTATTTATATGTATACATATATATATCTTTATATCTTTCTCAATATACACACATTTTCAACATGTTGTTCTAAGAGTAAAAATTAGAGATTTACCTTAGAAAATATTCGTCGATGATTCCAATGCTATATCATATTTAAACAAATGGGAAGTCATTTAGGTTTTAAATATCAAAGGATCTCAATACTTTCAATTTAAATATATTGAACAATTCATGATGGATTTTAATGTTTATATCCAAAAGAATTTAAATTTTAAATTTGAACTTTTGGTTTTAATTAAATATTTTATGATTTCAATATTTAATTAGTTCAAAATTCAATTTTCAAATCAAAATCAGAATTTAATGTTAATATTTAGTTTTGATTCCTTAAATTTTGAAATTTATTTTTTTGTATGTCAATTACATTATTATTTGAATATCCATCTTTCCAAAATAGTTTATAGTTTTTTATGAATTTGTAAATTGAAAAAGTGTTATTTAAAGTTTGAATTTTAGACTTTAAATTTTTTTTTAATTAATTAAGGTTTCATTTGTCTCAATATTGCGTTGTAGATGGATGGATATTGATGCAACTTGCAAATCTATGTTCAAACCTCTATCTGCAACTCTCCAATTTGGAGTCAAACCTCCATTTACAACTCGCAAATCTAAGGTTAAACTTCATTTGTAGCTTGCAAATATAGGATCAAACTTCAAACTTCCACTTGTAACATGGAATTTAGGATCAAAGTTGCATTCACCCAAAAAAAAAATGGGCAAAACACCTCAAGGAATTGAAACACCAATGACCACAACCATGTGGGAAACTAGGCATATGGGTTGTTTGATAATATATGTTTCCAAGAAATGTTGTTTCATGAACAACAATGATAGTGGGATATGCATGCCATGGATTGTGAAAAGTGTGTTCGAATAATTGCCTAATGTACAACCAAAACTCCATTCCCTTGCAAACATCTCATGGGGCATTGGAAAAAAGTATGGACATCCACCGTAGCACAAAGGAATGAGAACTTCATATAATTTAAATGTAGAAGAGAGGCCATGGTCCAACATAAACCAGTTAATTATATTTCGAAGGCAAGGGAACTACTTTGATATTATGTCTCGAATTAAGGTGGTCTCTTGGTGCCATCATTATAGAATGTGTACAAAAAAAGATCTATGAAATGCTTTTAAAACATTGTATGTGAGTCGACAAAACATTGTTTCTACCAACTCCAAAATGGAAGTCTTGGACATAGGGTAGTGTGGACATCCTTAGGAGATTTTGTAGTTATAACTGCCCTGGTTAACATGTATGCAAAATGTGGATGCATACAGAAGGCACGTGAGATGTTTGACATTATGCTTGAGAGGAAGATGAAGCACCATCAAAGGCATGTAAACCCTTTGATAAAATACCTCAAGGAAATGAGCATAGCAAGGCACCAGTTAGTGAAATGTCAAGAAAAACATGTAATTTGCTTGATAAAGTGTCTTATAGGAATACCAATAGGCCACAGCTAAGGAAAAATGCATGACCTATTTGAGGCACATAGTAGTTGGAGGAGTAGACAAAATCAACTAGGCAAAGGAATGCGAATGGTTTTATATAATGCTTAACCTGTATTTTGCAAATGTTTGTAGCAGCTACCTACAATCAAAAGATCACCTCACTAGAGATCCCAATTATCTATATGAGGTGCCTAACAAGGAAGCAAATATACATACTCAAAAGCTTCTAAATATAAAGAAGTTCAAATTCTTGGACAAAGTTGCACAGTAAAAACATTGCATTTCTGCAATGTGACCCAAGTACAATAAATAAAAGTTATTATCCAAATGATGTTAACCTTTGGATGCACTTTTTGAGTACAGTTTAGCACAACTGTAGATTTTCTTTTGTGTCTTACGACTTGACAATAGATCAAAGTTTGGGGAAGCACTTCAATATACCGATAGTTTCTCTGCCATTTATTCCATTCTTACAACTAAATTTTTCTTCTATTTGCATGGGAAATTCACGGACTATGAAGCAAGAATTACTTATCTACCATAACCATGAGACATATTCACCTTGTTGGGGATGATGGAATTATTCTATAGTGAAGCATGGCCACTGCATTCTCATATGCATAATTATCATTGGGTTACTTCTTTAGAATCATTTTGGTTAATATTGTAAATTATTTGATAAAATTATATATTACTATTAAGTAAAATTTTATCTGAAAAATTATATGAAAAGTTGGTGCAAATGATTTATAGGGAAATTTGCAATATACAAGCTATGGGGCTTTTTATAATTTGTAACTTTTAATGCTAGGCTATGTATGTGACAGTTCATCCAATGGGATTGTTAAATGATGAAAGTAAATGTATGGAGAAAAGCCCCACAATTTTTTAAATTATTGGCTACTACTAGAAATAGAAGAGGCGGGTGCATTTAGGGAAAAAAATAAATCTGATAGACATTATTTCCTTGTGTCATGGTTTGATAGCTTCTCTAGTTAATGAAAAATTGTAGGTTTCAATCTTACGAGTGATGATGGAATACAAAATAGCAAGTTACCAAAATTATGGAAGAATGATATGAAGTTGCTTGATCTACAGTAAACCGAAAAAGAAAAGCATCCTCCTCTAGGCGAAACCTTTGAAGCTAGTTGCCTAGTGTATGGGTTCATCTCCTAAGAATGATATAAAGTTGCTTGATCTACAGTAAACTGAAAAAGAAAAGCATCTCCTCTGTAAGTATTAAGGCGAAACCCTCGAAGCTTGTTGCCTAGTGTATGGATTCATTTCTTATTCATCAAGATATTGCCCCTAATGAGAGCAAAGGTTCTAAGGACCATTCCAATGATTCAAAACATTCATCAGCTTCATCTCTGAGTATGTATAATCCTCCTCCTGATTCAGGGACTTCGCACATCCCTGTTGTTGTTGGAGGGCCTCTTTCTGCAATGAACACTATTGAGAATTCTCCTTCTGCCGCTCTTGGGTTAGTTTCTTCACTCATGAGGAAAATGCTTTAGAAAAGGTACAATGCAAAAAGTAGTTATCCTCCACCAAAAATAAAACAGAAGATTTTTCACTCCCATACATGAAAAAAAGAAAGGATAAGATTCTTGTGGAAATTGTCAATATTCATTTAACAGTCATGTAATTTTAAAGTGAATCATATTTTTTCTCCCCATTCAAAAGTCTGAAACACGTTTTTTCCTCTGTTCAGATGGAATTATTTTATTGCTTTCTCTTTACTTACAGGAGATGGGCCTTACCCCTCAATTGACTTTCAAAAAAGCAATTAAGAAAAGCTAAGACAAACTGCACGCTAGCTATTATTTCAAGCAATTTAGAAATCTAGACAATGTTAATCTTCATTCATTGACCCACTCATGTATGTCTTATTTAGTGGCGAGTACCCACTAGAAAGAGGAAACGGAAGGGAAAGGCGATGTCAAGTAGGGCCTCTGCCCATTCATATTCCCAGGTGGGTCATAATTGCAGATAATGAAAATGGCACCATTGTTACATTTAACACGAGCACACCCAACCTTGTGCGTATTTCTCCAGACCACTTGAGTATAATGCCCACACTGTTTCCCTTGAGCGCATGAATTGGAACCATAAGTATAATATTGCTTCTCATTAACCCATGAATTCACTGCATCTGCCGGCGAGAATTCCCTACCTTTTCCCCAGAAAAGGTTTTCTCCATAGCGACCGCCAGAATGCCTCAAAGCACAGTCTGCCTTGCGTTGATTAGCATAGTTCTGCGCGTAGGCAGCGACAGTAGCGTCCCACACCAGAGGCCCCACGCCCACTTGAGATCTCGCCCTGTTGTGGGGGTCTAAATACTGTCTCTGCACATCCTGGCCTGAACACACTTGCACAAACAAGACTACCAGAAGAACCCACAACATCTTCATCTCTTTTTGTGAGAATATCATGTACACCAATGCTGCTTTTTATAGCCAAACTAAGGGATGATGGATTGATTGTAGAACTGGTAAATCTATTCCGTTTGACAAATCAATGCATTAAATGCAATGAATGCAATAATTTTTAGGGATGAATTGATTATGAATTGGACTTGTAAACAAAACCTTTATAAATTAAAAATCCAGACAATGATAAGCTTCATTCACTGACCCACCGATAGAAGAGGTGAAGATGTCTTATTTAGAGGCGAATGCCTACAGCTAGAAAGAGGAAGCAGAAGTGAGAGGCGATGTCAGGTATGGCCTCTGCCCATTGAAATTCCCAGGTGGGTCATAATTGCAGATAATGAAAATGGCACCATTATTACATTTAACACGAGCACACCCAAGCTTGTGAGAATTTCTCCACACCACTTGAGTATAATGTCCACACTGTTTCCCTTGAGCGCATGAATTGGAACCATAATTATAATATTGCTTCTCATTAACCCATGAACTCACGGCATCTGCGGGCGAGAATTCCCTACCTTTCCCCCAGAAAAGGTTTTCTCCATAGCGACCGCCAGAATGCCTCAAAGCACAGTCTGCCTTGCGTTGATTAGCATAGTTCTGCGCGTAGGCAGCGACAGTAGCGTCCCACACCAGAGGCCCCACGCCCACTTGAGATCTCGCCCTGTTGTGGGGGTCTAAATACTGTCTCTGCACATCCTGGCCTGAACACACTTGCACAAACAAGACTAACACAAGAACCCACAACATCTTCATCTCTTTTTCTGAGAATATGTACACCAATTCTGCTTTTTATAGCCAAACAAAGGGGTGATGGATTCAGTATACAATTCCAATCCTTAACTAACCCTTTTGACAAATCAACGCATTCAATGCAGTAAATGCAATAACTAAAAGGGATGAATTGATTGTGGAATTGGACTTCTAATTCACGTGTTTTTGCGCCGCCTCAGGTAGGCCCGTCAACTCTTTTACTGTTTGAAACAAGATAAGAACTGAAACCCGATTACAGGAGCAATTTTCCTTCTGATTTTTATATATCTTTTTGTAGTTGGTGAACTACAAAAGAGAATATGGTGCAGGAATGGTGGAGTATTCTGAATGATACGTTTCTGTAGGGGAGATATGAACCTCGCATGCATATTTGACCGTCAATAATACTTAATTAAAATTGGGATGACAATATATTATTGAGTTTAATTCATTATTATTTACGGTCAAATGTGCATCAATGTACTAAAGGACCTCAAACTCCACACGTTAAAGAATGGAAAGTATTTGAAGTATGTTTATTCTTATCACTTTATAAAAGCAATGATATAAAAGAATGGTTTCTTTTATTAAATTGTAGTGATATGACATAAAGGAAAGGAGATGATAAGGATTACCATAAAGATAACTAGCAATCGCATCTTGGGGTGCAATGGGTACGCCGAAGATAATATAGTGATTTATTTTGTTTATTTGAAAATGGGAAAACACAAAACCAAGCAAAAGCATATAAAAGCCAATAATCTACATAGTTCTTGATAAAAAAATCCCATGCAATATGTGCTCTCCAAGGAAAATATGTACATTGTTTTCCATGAACATCAATTAAAAAGATAGAATAGCGTACACATCTTGCAATCCTATCTTCCCTGACTGATTTTTCAAGAATTTAGCATCATGGTGTAAAAATGAAACCCTTTACCTTAGAATCCTCCACTAAAAGGATCTAATATTCTACATTCTAAAAGACAAATAGAATCCCACATCAGAAAAGACTTAAGGGGTTCAAAATGATAATTCTGATGTATTTCATCCTTCAAAAATGAATCTCTAGCAAAAAGAGAGAACGGTTCTGCTAAAGGATTATTTTCTACCATGACCATTAATGGTAAAGTACACACATCCCCCATCTACCTTCGTGCTCAAATGGAATAGTAACTTTTGCACGGTCCTGAAATTTGTTGCAATGTATTCATCTCAACTAAAAGAATCATTTCTCCTTAACCACTTCAATACATCTGAAGAGGAAAATCACAATTAGTTTGTAAATTAAGTAAATCAAACTCAAAAAAATAGAGGAATATTTTAGGTACATTAGAGATCTAAATTTCTCATAGCTGATCCAAGTAAAGGACTGCAAATAAAAGTCTAAGATGGTGGAACAATGTGAATAGTTGGTGAGAAAACTATAGTTATCAATTTTTTATCCATGTGCAGAGTGACCAGTTCCACTGATGAAGAAGAAAGGACCACGATGACGAAGTATAATGATTGTGTTACCATCACTGTATGATGCAGCAGGATTAGAAGTATCACAGGAGTAGCAGGATTTATTTGTCACCATAAGCGCTAAATCCTCGTCTGTGTTGTACTTGAAACCTACAAAAAAGTACAAAACAGATTAAAAGTGCACATATAAGTATACTACATTTTATTAACTTTTACAATCTTAATAAGTAACTATTATAGCTTACATTTTTACAATCTTAATAAGTAACTATTATAGCTTAAGTTGAAGGTCACTGAAAAAAATGTAAAATAGATCAATAAAACACAAAGAATATGTACAAAACATAAAACTATTAAGCACAATTAAGAAAGAAAACTGCAACCATTTACTAATAGCCACTAAAAATTATACATCTACGATATCATAATCTAAAAAACAACTTTAGTTTCATTACATGAATAACCACAGCAGTAGCTTTTGTGCAAAAGTTTATGAAGTCCTTGTAAACAAATATATTGTTCAAACATCTCCTTTGAGTTCTTCTGTCAAATAGTTCAAATGCTTGATCATTGAGTGTAATTAGTGTTTGATCATGTAGATATGCTTGATACAAAACATCACATGCAGCATCAAAAATATTTTGGAAAACATTGCATTTAATGGAAATAAGAAAAATGAAAAAAAAAAAAGTGCGCAGAACTATTAGGTTGAACTCAAGCCCTATAGAAGATCTATGACTTGTAGTCCTTACCTATTTTTTCTAAATTCAACCGACCTTATTTTTGTGGCAAAATATTAACTTGCTTGCTTGCAAAACTTTCGTTATTTAGGCAAATTGCATCTAACACAAGACAAATACATAAAGAACAAAATAAACAAAAAACACATCACAATCAAAATCTTGATTTGCATATCTACAGATTTGTTAAATTTTAGGACAACAGTAGAGTTAATTTAAATATTAATTTGCAAACCTTCCTAATTGTTTGATAAAAATTTAGTTTCACTTACAAGGCCACTATTTTCAGTCACTAGTCAAATCAACTGTGTATGTAACTTTAAATACCCATATTACAATCATTTTCAGCAAGAATGAGGTATTCAAGTTTGTACAAGAGTCTACAAAGGTTGCAGATGCTTTTGAAGTGATCCAAACACCTTAGAGTTAAACAACTAAATTTCTAAAAAAGCAGAGAATAGTTTTTACAATGATAGGACCACTACAAGTAGCAGAGTGGCAGTTTCTTCTGTGACACTGGAAATTGCATACAGTTTTGTCACAATGTATAATATTAATATATCATGGTTTGGCCTATGTCAAGTAGCATATAGGGAAGTAGAATATACGTGGAGTAAGCAAGTAGAATTTATTGTAACTTAAAGTGCAATTAAATTTGTTTTGATGTAGTTAGTTGATATGTTGTTGCCATCTTTGAAAGCCTTTGTGAAGACAGTAAACTTGCAAAAATATTTGTGTTGTTTTGTTTTCTTGCTTACTTTCATTCCTTGCAATTCTTTATTTGAAGCATTTGTGAAACTAATAAGCATAGTACTTGTTCATAAGAGAAAATAGAAAAAGTTTCAATCTCACAAGTTCAAGAATCAGTATACTCCCAGTTTCACTATTGTTCTTGTGGAAAATATGGTATGAGCATGTGCACAATTGCATAATGAATATATGGTGGCCATAGAGCTGCAAAAAGCATCAAATTGTAGCATTAATCATTGAATAGCACAGACTCAGAAACAACACATAAGAAAAAGTAAAATCTGCTTTGGTTGATAAAATATGTGTTGTGGAATCATGCATTGGAATATCTAGGCCAATTGTGGCTAAACATATCTACACATTTCAATAATTTTAGGCTAATGAAAAGAAATTTGAGATTGAATCAATTGAGCACACACAAATTGCAAAATATCACATTGCATTCAAAGTCCTTACTTGCATATCTACATATTTTAGTAATTTAAGGTAAAATTAATTGAGCAGCTTCAAGCAAATTACCAAATTGACAGTTCTTCACCTCCACCCTCTTCACAGTCAAATGGGTATCTAGAATGCTTCTCCATTCATGGACAACACACATTTTCACATAATTTAATGTCAGTGTACGCTTCTCCAATTGGTAGATAACTGGGTTTACCAAAAATGTGGGAAAATTCATACACCAATTAAATGATAAAATATGTACCTCTGTAATAAATTTTTTTGTAATACCAAGTATCCTAAGAACCGTCACAAGTATTGCTCTTCTCTTTTCTCTTTTTGAAGGGGCTGCTCAGTCTACAAACCAGAAAATACCCAACACTCTTCATGTTGGAAAACATAAACAAAACAATAAAAAAATTACCTCCACCATGGGCTGCGGAAATTTGGGTATTGATCTCATCTTTCTCATTCAAAAGAAAAAATCTCCCAAACCACATTGGGAAGTGACTTACCTCAAGATTCTGCACAAATTGCATGTCGTGTTGTCAACGATGTTGCCCCACCCTACAGGGGCAAGGAACAATAGCAACAACCACCAGACAAACCCAGGCATAGGAAACCACCTCCCCTATTTACCCTTTAGCGGAATAAACTACCCAATACTTAGGGATACCACCAGCCTTCTCACTTTCACCCAAACACGGCCCTGGGCCCTTAACCAAGCAAACACCCACCCACCCTAGACACATTTGTCTCACATAGAGAGAGGATGGAAACCTGAACATCACAATCGAAACATTAAAATTTAGTGATCAATTGCAAACAATCTAAACTAAAATTTATCAAGTAAGGAAAATTGTGAATACAACATGTTGCAGTTAGAAACCATGGAGACATCGTTAATGATACAGTGAACAAAGAAGAAAGAATAGATCAAGTTAAATTTATGAAGCCCCAAAGACAGGTGAAGAGTATTGTGAATTTGGTGAATGAATCTATGTGTGAAGTCAAGATTTGGAAGTCCTACGAGTAAGTTGTAAGGGCATCATCTAGTTGTGTGAGTTGAGTAGATATTGCATTGCACTTGAAGATTTCAGTTGAAGAAAGAAGAAAATGTGAAGACATCTTCCAACATTGAGTTGTTGGGTAGAATATTGTAAATGTTTGAAGGTTGTTGACAAAGCGTTGTTTGAGGAGGCATAGATACAATTGGTAACATTGAAGTTAACTTAAGAAAGGTAAGCAAGATCAAATAAACTTTCTTGAGGACATTGAAAGCTAAAACTAAAGGAAGTACCCAGGCATGCAAACAAAACTAACCTGTGGAATATTACTCCCCTCTTACAACCGAATTCCCATGGATAATTGGAGAAAACTTAACATCTGCCTACTCCAACGCAAATTCTTCAATCTGAATCTAGAAGATTGGACAACTCACCAATTATGTACATATTAGAATTAAAGAACATATCACTAAATTAAGAGGCTTATCTGTTAAACGAAATTCAACAGAGGAGACAGTACTTGGAATTTCTGGCGTGGGGATTGTATGCATATCTCTTCAAATTGATCTATGACTTCTCTCTACGGCGATGGGGTCTTGGGTTCCGCTTCATCCTTTTATGCTTGGGAGTACCACGTACACTTAATATCCTCTTGTGGCCAATCAATATTGACTAGACTGGCATCCCACCTACTAGCTCCCAAATCCGGTGCAACTATCCTCCCACCCATAGCGACCCCCATCACAGACTCAGTGGCTTTCACCCTTGGCAACCTGCAAACATTCCTAGCCATCTCCTTCCTCAAACCTGTTTAGTATATCAGAAAGAAAAGATGTGGTTTAAGATTTAGGAAAAATAAAGACATTACCAGAAATATGCGGATAACCACTTTCAAAAATTAAACCCTAGTATCACTTAATGTTCACCGCCGCCTACTTCACCATCCATAATAAAGTATGCAATAACTACTACGCTATGTACGTGGAGAAGCCAAAGGTAAATGCAAAGCGATTGGGATTTCTGTATGCAGGTTACATTGCTAGACACACCTACACCAAAAAGCGACTAGCGACGGGGAAAGCAGCCAAAAACGGTGAAAAATAGCAGAAAAAAAGGTGAAAAATGATGAACGGTTGAGATTTGTTACATTGTAGTCTCAGACAAATTGCATCGTTGGCCCTAAAAAGGGGTTGCAAAACTTAAGAATGGGACACCTTCGACGTAATTATGGTTATGATATTTTATATTAAGCTATATAATCTTTATATAAGATTAAAAATTTGTTTATAGAGTTAAAATAAATATTATAAAAAAAAAAAGGCTCTTTCCTTCCGGTATGCTCTTTGAACCAGTTTTTTGTATGAAATATATATTTATAATATAATAATATATAGTGGTCCACCACTTTTGTTCAAAATATATATATATATATATATATATATATATATATATATATATATAAATAAAGGAAATGTAGGGACATGTTTTGAAAGATAGATATATAAAATTAAACAATAAAGGTAGACTAAATAATTTAGCTTCAAATTTAGATATGTTCAAATCTTAGTTATTCAATCTTAGATATGTTCATAAATAGTATAGTTTATATGATTAAAAGATTTAAATTTCTTTTACATATATTTAAGTTAACTAAATAAATATAATTAATAACAACACAATTAATTTAGGTTCAAATTTACTAGTTAAGATTGAATAATTACATCGAAGGTGTTCTTTATATGATCTAAATTGGTAGACTATTGAGATCAAGAGCTCAGTCTACTATAAAAGGAATGCAAGACAATGAAAATGATCTTGTCCATTCACTTTCATTTCCAACGAAAATTAAATTCACCCATCTGCCACACTTTTTAAGATCTTTGTTGAATATATCCATAATTGAATTTTAAGCTTGTCATCGTGAGAATATATGTCATACATGTGTGTATATCATCTCCTAAATTAATGGCAAGAGAAAGAGCCTTGAACTCATGATATATGTTTCACACTTTCCAAACCACTTCCATTACTTTTGTAAGGTACTCTCCAGCTATTAGTGGTGTAAGAGTTCTTAGTGTCTTACAATTAAGATATTTTTGGGTGTTATACATGTCAACTTGTAGATACATTGATGCATGTCATGTGTTATACATTAACATATACATAATATTTAATAAAATTGAAAGGTGGAAAAATTGGGGCCCTTTCTATCCTTTAGGGTTTAGGATCAAAAGGGGCAATTTTCACTAACTTTCACTCAAGAAAAAACCCTTGAGATCTCTTTGCAAAAGAGAAAGAGATCTTGCAAGAGGGTTGAACATCTAAGGATTGAATATGATCTAATGATGGGTTCACCACCAAGTTTAAACTTTGAAAAGACAATGAAATGCAAGATGAGATGTAAAACCCTAACTTAATGCAATGACCTAGAAAAGTGAACAAAATAATGTAGAAAACTGTAAAACTGAATGTGTGCACCTAAGAATCTAGAGAAGGTTGACTGGAGGTCTAAATCACTAAAAAATCTACTATCAAATCTGACTGGGACTCATTCACTAAGTTGGTCGAATCAGTCCTATTTCCAGAAAACTGTGCGAGAACAAGTTTTTGCCAAAAGGGTATCCAGATCTGCAAAATCTTGAAAATGTGCTAGAATTAGGACTCATTTGCTAGAAGTGGTGAATTAGTCTAGTTGGGCTTTTCTACAACTTTCAAAGTTGATTTTTCTCTTCTTTGTTTTCTTTGCTCTTCTTGACTGATTTATGGATCTGAATCCCTGATTTGCAACCTATAGGTGATCTCCAATGTTCTCCAAGGCTTAATGACAACTTTGACAACTTTGAACATGCTTTGTAAATTTTCTCCAATCTTGCTCCTTATGAAATCTATAACCTATCCCTGCAAATCACACACAAAGGAGAGAGAAAAATATTGTGGGGTTAGTGGATAAGGGTTTTCCTTGGTCAAACTCCTTGTTGGTAATTAAACCTTGAAATGACAACAAATATGAATGGAGAATGATGAATGAACAAAAGACAATTTCTCAACTCACCAAACCCTAGCAATGAGGTGTTGCAAATATGCTTGAAATGGCTGCAATGGATGTGGATCTTGACTCTTGCTTGATTGATGATCCTGAATGAAACACTTGTTTGAATCATAAACTCTACATCACAATTGTTAGCACAATAACAAGCATGACATATGAAATCCTTGACATGATGATTGATGCTTGAAGAATGCTCTAAAAATGCTTGATAATCTACCCTTAAATGCTCTTGAATGCTCTTGTGAACTCAATTTTCTATTAGGAATGCTCTCACAAAAGTCTTAGCTGAAAATGAGTGAAAGAACCTTGTATTTATACTCAATTATGCAAGAATTATCAAAACTACAACACTACAAGCCGACATCAGATCTAGGAGAATAAAATCCCACCAGAAATTTGAATTAAATTTGATTTTGGGTCACATGAGACTCATTCGCCACTTTTGGCGACTCGGTCGGACCATCAGGCATAATGTATGGGACCAAAAATCAAAAGTGCTTAGAAATGTGTGAAAATCAGTTTGGGGCCAAAAGATCCAGGTGGGACCCATTCGCCCAAGGTGGTGAATGAGTCTCAGATCCCTAAATTTGGGCCGCACAAGCCAGAAACACCTGAATTGTGATTGGTTAATGATTGGTGTCAGGATTATCCTCAAAAAGATGCAAGAAATGAGGCTTGCAGATGCAAAATGGGGCCAATTAAAGCATATAAGATTTAGCCCAATTATTAATGACAAGCCTAGAGAAGTGTGAAAGTGTGTTACAACATTTTACAACACTCTAGACAAGGAAAGATTAAGATTAGTTTTGATTAAGAAGAGGTTTATGAGGTTGATAAGACCTTAGAAAAGTGTGAAAGTGAGTCACAACACTTCATAACACTTTAGCAAGGTACCATTAAATCCATTAGTTCACAAGGGCCCAAGACTTAATGTGAATGTGTCAATCACATTACAACACTAAATTAAGGCAACATTAAGCCAAACTCGGCAAGGAGGGCCCAAACAAGTGTGAAAATGTCTTAACATTTTCCGACACTACAAATATGATATTATATTAAATTAATAGTATATCATTAATTATTAATATTATAGTATAATACTAATTTATTAGCTTACACTATGTATAATATTAACTTTTAAACTTTTAAACTTTATAATATTAAATAAATATTTTATTAATTATTATATAATTATATTATATTTACATTATTAATCAATAATAAATATTATTTACATTCTATCTAATATTATATAATAACTTATAAATTAAATTGACACTATTCTATAATTATAGAAACAATATTTTTATATATAATTATATTATATTTAAATTATTAATCAATAATAGATATTATTTAAATTCTATTTAATATTTAAATTTTAGGCAGAGCACACCAAACACTATGCTATGCTTTTTGGTAGAAATAGGAGCACTTTGTGTATTCCCCCTTTTTGAACCCCTTAATCTCCACCACTTTAAAAAAGAATAGTAGTTTACAATGTAGATTTGGAGCACTATGACTCTTGTTCTTGTTGTGTCTTCAAATTTTGAGCATAACTAGATCTCCAATTTCTCATCCAAGATCAACCTTTCCTAATTTGAAGAAAAAGTGGTCACTTAAGACACCTTTTTGGTCCCCATCCCTCTGTACATACCCAAAAGTACATATACAACAAATTCATACAAGCATAGAAAAAATTCATGATAATTGATCCTCTCCATTTGGGTTGACGATTTGATGACCCTTTGATTGTTAAGTAGATGGAAAGGCGAGTGATGACTATTTCTTTTGAACTTGCTGACTTGACCTCCTCTCTAAAAAATTTGAAGGTTCACCTAATACAATAAAAATATACACATTAATGTAGAAAAAATAAATTATATAATGACATATAAGGGAATAATCACTTACCACCATCTAATAATCAGTTTCAATCAAGTGTTGCTTATCTTTATCCATTTGAGGGGTAGGTGTGTGATCAGGAGATGTGATCCCCTATGATAAGCATCAACAAAAAAATTAGACTACAAATGAATATCATTCAAATTTACACTAATATACATGGGATAAAACAAGAAATTATAAAATATAAAATTTATTAATATGGCTCATACCTAGATATCAAAGGAATTAAAGATAAAATTATTGTAGTAATTCCCACCTCCATTGTGCCATGAATATTCAAATGAGTCTGAATTGATTTCATCAACTACAAATATAACAACCTTATTTTACCAAAATCTACCTAACATTATTTAGACATAATGATTAAAAATAGTTAATCTTACCTCAGTGAAATTTGTATGACCACTCCCACTAATAGGTCCTGATGTCAAAGGTCCAACATATACTCATTCATCATCCAATCTAAATTTTGATATTACTATTCATATAAGGAAAAAAATTAATTACATGTAAGTTATATTTACTATTTATTTACTAATTACATACCTTTGTACTCAACATGGTTGCATAATTGGGAGTTGAAGGGCTAATGGATGTAGGATGAACACTTTGATCCTAAAATTGTATTACAGTCAATTTACATTAATTTTCAATTATCATATGAATATATAGTTAATCTTAGATTTTAAAAGGAAATATAGTAAATTTAATTTAACCTTTTTAAAATTACCTATCTATCAATGCCAAATTTCCTATCTAATAAGTCATTTATGAACACCATATCATCCAATATGGATGTGTCCTACTCCTAGCCCCATGCATCAAGAACATCCTCAAGCTCATAATAAAAAATAGATCTATGCTTTCAGCAAAGGTGAGGTGATTGTTAAGACCTCGAAGCCTCACCCTTGTCACTCTATGTTAAAGATCTACTTTGTTGTAACAAGGTCTATTATTGGGAGCTAATGGAATCTAGAATCTCCACCTCAATACTCTCCTTCACAATGAAAGTGATTATGACATGCTTAATGTTTGGCATACCAAGGGGCCTTTTTTGTTTTGTTTTGGGAATGGTGTACCCTCTCTCTATCCTTTGCAAAGATCTCAACTCAACCCTAGAAGTCATGCATGTCAAAGTAGCTTGGGATCTCATTGAGGACAAACTTGTAATAAATTTTCCTCAAAAAATATTATGGGATCTCATTTTTGTTGCACAAAGGATGGTAAACAAATGTTCACCACCTCTCCTAAAAAAATATGTATTCCTTATTGTTGGAAAAAATGGATAAGAAACCTCTTCCAACTATCATGTAGGGTTGAATTAGTTCTTGGATCAATGAAAAATGTGTTTAAAATAGATATCAATATTTTATTTTCACTCGTTGGTATAATATTTTTGAGGCATAAAATTTTCACACTTCCTCCCTCTCATTCGACCACATATTAATTTGGCAACTCACAAAATCTATATGAGAGATGATATATTTCAGTGAGGTGGTGAGGGTTGTTTGATGGGAACTAGTTCCACTTGAATTGTTCAACCTATCAATCAATGCTTAGAGTTCCCTTTTTTTTTTTAATTCGATGTATTATGTTTTTTTGCATTTGAGGAGGATTTCAACAAATTGATGGAGGAGATTATTGAGGGTTTGGTTTTTTATTTTCTTCACCATGGTTTTCATTAATTGGTGAACTAGGTTTTT
Organism: Sequoiadendron giganteum; assembly: GCA_007115665.2. Classification (NCBI taxonomy): domain Eukaryota; kingdom Viridiplantae; phylum Streptophyta; class Pinopsida; order Cupressales; family Cupressaceae; genus Sequoiadendron; species Sequoiadendron giganteum. The sequence goes on along the minus strand of CM021104.1, from coordinate 295,730,266 downwards.
TATTAATTGGTGAATTAGGGTTTTCAAATTAATAGATGAACTAGGGTTTTCATCAATTGGTGAAGGATTTTCAATTCCTAATATTTTAAAAATATTTAATCAAAAAAATCTAAATTATTATTTTATTCAATTTTTATGAGCTTAAAAACTAAAAAACCTACCTCCTTGACCTCATACATGTCATGGTGGAATTTGTATGTCATCTTGATCAACTTTAAAATGTACATACATGTTATTTCTCACAATTTCTTGTTGCAAAGATAAGAGGCTATGCTCAAATGAGATCAAACTCTTTGGATTTTTATTTTTAACATAATTATATTGCAAGTGTATTATAATGTGCACGTGTTATGTCCTAGATGGATTAGAAAGTGGTTTTGGCCACTTTTTTTGTCTATCATATTTCTACACACACCCTTTAGGTCATCCATATAATAGATTTAATGAGCTTTACCTTGTCTTACATGTTGAGTTCATGATCTCTAATTCTTCATTGAATTCTTATAAGTGACTAAGGAAAACATTATTTACTTCTCTAGATGACTTGGAGCACCATTGATGGTCTTGGAATGGATACAATCATACATAAAAATATTCTCAAATTTCTCATGGTACTTTTGGACCCCTCAAAGACATTATCCATGTACAAAAATAGATAGTTTTTTATTCAAAGGATATGGATCTAGGTGTGTGGCCATGTGGAGATGATATAGGCAAGCATGCATGGCTTATGCATTGTAGAAAACTATGGTTCTTCCTTCAAAATTTCATGGTGGTATAAAAAGACATATATAGTCTCTTTTTCTAATTGAGAACAAAGGATGGGAAAAGGCTTAGAGAATTCAAACAAAAGAGAAGAGATTACAAAATAGTAGCCCATTTCTTTCTAGCTATAGGTTTAGGGTGTTTTTAGTATTTTAAATTTTTGAGTTCTCTTCCAAATGGTGTGATATCATATTATAATGAAAAGGAAATGTTTTCATGAGTATATTTTTTATATTTTTAATGCCACCATGAATATAGTATGTGGTTTTAAAAATCTTATTGATCTTCTTGGTTATATTTTCTAATTTGGGTGTTAATTTTGACTAGTTTATCAGTTGGAAGGGAGTAAAACTCCCTATAAATATTTTGTAGGTTATCTTATCAAAATAACATAATAAGTCTATAGGTTTGTTTATGGATAACAAAATTATGTTCAATTGGTTGCTTTATAATTTTATCTGCCTATTCGTTTGCATGCATATGTCCTATCTTATATATGGACTTGAGAGGTATAATCCTTATTGTTATAGATATGTTAAGGAATCATAGAGTGCATTTCATTCGGTATTCTCCTTTGGATCATAAAATCTAAGATTTCAATAGAATTATTGGATAAAGGCATTCATTTATTTTTTCTCAACATCTCATCTCACCAACACATTCAAAACATATAAAATCAATCTTCTTTTTATACTATGTTATTTTTCATTACCTATACTTCCATGTATAGATGTGTGTAATATCATTAGGGGTTTTTAGAGCAATATGTGTTACATTTTATACATGCTAACTTGTCTACTTTATGAAGGTGTAGAACCCTAGTGTTATCAAACCAACATATAGCACTTAATGGAAAATAAATAGGAATGTTTTATGCAATGGGAATAGTTTTTTCTAATGTTTATTGTTATATTTTATAGTTGTATTCAATACAATGCCTCAAGGAATACCTTCTTGGCCTAGAAAATCTTGAAGTCAAAGAAGGAATTACACACCTTAGAAAATTAGTACATTATTGTCCCTAACTAATTTGATAAGTTATATATATTTTACTCTAATTTTGACACCCCTAACACTTAGAAAAGGACCAGATTTAGGGATTTCTTGAACCTATGGTACAACTTTCAACACCAATAATACCTATCATTCTTGAGGTCTTTAAAATCATTGCTAAAAAGGTGGAGATCTATCCTTCAAGCATTGTATTTTTCCTTCAACATTCTTCTACTATCATTAACACATTAATAACTACAATATTCCAAATTTATGAAAATAAACCTACCTAAAATTTATTAGGCCCTAAGTATTTTTAAGCCCTACAAGGAAAAAATTCCATCTTAATTTTTTCCATTGATAATGAGATAATAAGGAATCATTTTATGCTTAGGATAGTAAGAAAGGTATGTTTATTATAAAATATTTATTTTATTCCATTTCTACAATCATTTCATGCCCAATAAATTTCAAAAAATTAACCTCCCTTCTCTTATGTCTTCATCTCTATCACCTCTTCACCTAAGGGAAAGTTGATTTTCTCAAAATTTTGGATCTAGCTGAGCTAATTTTGTGTCATGGTCTCTCTCCTTCAACTAGTTTACCCTTCATTTTTGAAGCCAAAATAATTTCTACATGTTCATAAGATGAAATTTAGTTCTTTTACTACTACACATTCCTTTTCTCTTGACTCTAACATTCAACAATTAGAAATTTACTCCTTAATTTTTCTTGGGGCTACTTCTAACTCTTCATTCTTCACCCAATGATTCCTAAACTCCTTATTCCAATCCTTAAAGCTTCCTACTTTACTCCCACTAATTTTTTTGAAGAAGATACATTTTGCACCCTTTAATCTTATGATTCCACTATTATTGAAGATTTTCAAATTCAAGCCACTCAAACCACATGAACTCCATTTTTAAAGTACACCCCATAGGTCTACAACTCTTTCCTACCTCAAGGGAGATTTTCCAATGATATGACCCCACAAAATGAATCACCTTAATTAATGTAATGTCGAAAATTTGACTCCGACATAAGGAAATATAGGTTCCTTTGAGAGTAAATTCCATTAAATACACTTATATTAGATTAATTTATTAAAATTATCAAAAGGAAATAAATTGGTGAAAATATACTAAAGTAGAAATGTAAGTAAAATAAAATGTGATAACATAAAAAATGAAAAATATAGACAATAAAGAACTTGTGGTTCAAACTTAAGATTCTTGGCCAGGGATGTTAATGCATAGCATGGGCGTCCTCACATTCTATTTTTTTACAGCATAGAAATGAGAAAAAATTCCCAAGATGTATCATTTGAACTCCAAAATCCACTTAACCTACAATTATATCAAGACAATAAAATTGTTTGGGGTTGTTTAGGGGCTTGCCTTAGTCAAACCCATGCTTGGGTGTTTACACCACAAAAAACTAAGATGGATAGATAAATTGATAAATAGATAAATGATAATGATAATGATAATGATTTGATAAGGGATGTGATAAATCCCCAAGATGCTCAAAGATGCAAAATAAAAGGAATTGTATTACCATCAAGGCTTGAGGAAGTCAAAGAGAGAAAAAGAGAGCTAGAAATATTATTGTGAGAGAACACTAGATAGCTATAACAAGATGTAGAGATTTGTGTGAGCTTGAGAGTACAAGAGAGTTGACAAAGAGAGAGCTGAGAGTTTCCAAATGAAAAATTAGATTCAAAAATGAGAAGAGGAGGGAATACTAAGAGGTCATCGAGCCATTAAGAATTATTGTGAGCCATTTCTATTGAGGTCTAAAGTTGAAATATAGAAAAACATTTAGAAATGTCCTTTGAATGACAAATTACCAAGGGACATTTGTGTTAAAGATGGGAATTTGTGCTAAGCACTAGTATTTAGATAATCTATCATCAAAAATGATATGAGGGTTGATGCAAGAAGTTGGGTCCACAAAAAGCTCAAAAAGCGGAAGTGTTTTTTTTCTGTTTTTCAGAATTTGTCACACTTGGACTGAAAATTTGAGGCACTTACACAATGAATTTTAAAAAACGTCAGTTATATGAAATTTATCATTTTGAATCTAATTTCCAAATATGTAAATTATTCAAATACCCATATTGAAGAAATTAAATTTTGATAGGGATCTATAAAAACCACTTTTTAAAAGTCCCTATTTTTTTACCATACCATGCACGTGTACGGACACCACTTTTTGACCCAAATAAAAGTATTTTGCTAATTCTTTTTGGTGAAAGAGAGCTAACAACATGAATATTGATGAGGAATTTTTTTTGTAATTTTTGTTGAATATTTTTTTTTTATTGAATTTTTATTGGCCTTAATTGTTGTTTTTAAAAATTAATGTGTACAGACAACATAATCTGACCTAAACTAACCATTTTTTGAATCTTTTTTTTTTTCATTGTGTAGAGAATTGTTTGAAGATTGATGCCATATAATTTTTTTTACAAGAAACGTAACCAAAAAAAGTTATTAAAAAACAAAAAAAGCCTGATATTTCAAGTTTAAGGACTAGTTTGCTTAGAAATTAATTAAAAAATAGAAAACATAATCCAATCTTAATAAAAATTATATATTTGGAAACTAGACATTGTTTTCTCTAATGGGTTTTAATTCTATAGATTGATTCAGAAAAAAAGTCCATCGGCCATATTGCCAAAGTTGAACATTCTTCTTCAATCTGCCTTAGATTTTTAGTTGTAGGTTAAAGGCTAAGGCTCAGATTGCCAAGCCTTTCTCGATCCTAAAACCAAGGCTACATGTGGGTTGGAAATTCAATTTTTAAATAACGTTTATGTGTTACTAAAATGCGTACGTGTTATTTAAATGAAACACGTACATGTTTCGTAACATGTACATGTTATGTTTTTACCCATTGGGTAAAGATAACGCGTACCCGTTATGTAACGCATACGCGTTCTATTTTTAGAACGCATGCGCCTTTCATAACGCGTGCGTGTTTCTTATATGACCGTTTTTCCCTAATTTGAAAAATCCTGATAAAACATGTTTTTCCTACAACATTCTTTTTCTGCAGTACGATCTGAAAGTGCCATTTTTTGCATTTTTTATTGCAAATTTTTCTTGTGCAGGGCATATTCTATTGCAAATTGTTGGAAGAGACAAGTGCAGGTTGAATTTTCTGAAGTGGAATCAAGTACAAGAATATTTTTTAAAAAAGAGCTTTTGGATGCATTCATGATGTTTTTGTACTTCAAATTTTATAGAAGAAAGGATCTTCATAGTACATAGTTTTATTTGAATATTTGAAGGAGATGGAAATTTGAAAATAGGTTACAAGTGAATCATTTGTTTTGTCATCAAAGAGGGTTTGGTAACCATGGGATCAAAGCAAAGACAAAGAAAACAGTTTAGAAAGTCAATGACACTTGAAAAAATTCAAGCAAATAAAGATATGGAGTGAAAAGATAAAGGGATAAAAAAGAAAGGATTCATCAAATGAAAAATTTGGAAGCATCTAGTTCCATGAATTTTGAAGAGGAATCCATGAATGGTGCAATGAATGTAGATTGTGCAAATGTGGAGATGGTGAATATGGAAGAAAATGCAATTATCGAGACAAACTCAACTATGCCTTCAACTTCAACTTTAAATGATATGGAAATAGTACCTATGCAAACAACTTCAAGTATGTCTTCAAATCCACCTCCCAATGATATGGAAAATGCACCTATTCAAACAATCTCTCTAGGTATTTTTTCAAACCCAAGTCATGATAATATTGATTTTGCTTGTTTAGATGAAGTTGGATACACCATTGATGATATCAATAATTCTAGGGTTGAAACAATGCAAAAACAAAAAAATGATGAAAATATATCTTATGAGAATGCAAATGATAACGAAATCCCTCATATTGATGAAAATGAGAATGAAATCCCTTTCACATTTGAAAATGAAATTTGGAACCCCTTGTGTGAATGAAAATGAAACCCCTTGTATGAATGAAGGTGAAAATGTTTTTTTTACAATTGAAAAAGATGTGCTAGATAACCTTCATGGTAAAGTTTCTTGGAGACAAATTAGAACTTATGGAAATAAAATATATAAAATGTTTTTTTATAGAAAGAAATTAAGATTCCAATGTCAACTCATGGTGCAATTGATGAGAATGTGGAAAATGAGAAAAGATGAAAAAATTAGGTATTTTTGTAAAACCAAAAAAGAAAGATGATTAAGTAGAACAAGTCATATCTAGTGTTGCTAATGCTATTGATTTTATAGGTAAGAAAAGTCGATCTAAAGATAAGAATGTGGCTCGTCGTGCAATAACAACTGCTTTAGTTGATAAATCAACTTCAAATAAAAGAATGTTAAGTAAGATTAGTAAATGTATAAGAGTAAATCCTAAAACTTTGATAAGAGCTTATAAAAGAAGAGAAAGTATTGAAAATGATCTAATTAATCAATGTTGCAGTTTTAGTGGTAGACTCCCAAGATCGGACATGAAATTAACTAATGAAATTAAATCTTTAATTGATAAATTTTGGCATGATAATACAAGAGTATCACCTTGCATTAGAGATGTCTTAAAATTAAGGGTGGGTTCCAAACTTTGTGAACCTCATCCAAAGCATCTCTTAGATATGACTCAAACTGAATTATATAAAAAAAAATTAGATGCTTCAATCTTACCATTGAATATTAACATAAGTCAAAGATCATTTGAAAAGTGTAAACCTTGGTATGTTAGAACTAATAAGCAATGAATCTCTTGTTGTTGTAAGACTCATGTACAATTTCATTATTATTATGATAGTTTTCAATATATACGATGCACTTTGCATGTTAAACAAATTATGCAAGACATTTGTGGTATTAATATGCCACTTGAAAGAATCAAAGATTTTATCGCAGGTTTGTTTTGTGAACCCTCTAATGGAAACTTATTTTATTTAAAAGCATGTATTTCTGGAGAATGTGATAGATCTGCTAAGTTTTCATTATTAGGAGAATGTATGCATGAAATTAGTTTAGATGAATTTGGACAACAATTAGAGGATGTAAAAAAAAAAACGTTGAGTATTCTTTAAAAGATGGAAAATTTGGAAAACGTTGTGAGCTAATTATGGAAAAATTTAGTGTGAATGCATTTATTAAGGAATTTAAAGATAATATTGTACCTAAATATGTTCAACACTCTCATTATGCTCATTGGCACCAGTTGTTGATTTTGCTGAAAATTATACTCTTGCTCCATAAGAAGAAATTCAATCACAGTATTATAATTCAGTGCAAGTAGCTTTTTTTGTTCATATTGTTTATAGACATGAAGGATGATAGTAGAGAAGCTAATAGAAAAAAATTGAGAGAGTACCATTTTTATGTAAGTGATAATCGATTGCATTCATCTGAGTTTGTTCAATAATGTTTTGATATATTTTACAAAAATTTAAAAGAAAGAGGAATTCAAATGCTAGAACATCTCATATGGTCGGATAATTGCATGGGTCAATTCAAAAATGCTAGAATTTTTTATTGGTTATGTAGAGTTCATAAGGAAAATAATATCCAGCACATATGGAGTTTTTTTTAAGTCAGTCATGGTAAGGGAGAACACGATGGAGTAGGTGCATGTTTGAAAAGAGCTCTTGCTAGAGAGCAACTAAAATTTGAGGATGTTGTGAAATTTAGAGATGCACGTGCAATTGTAGATTGGTGCAATACCAAATTATCTACACGAACAAGTGAGAGCTCAATAATTCGATGCTTCTTTTGTTCAGTTGAAGAAAATGATATTTTTTCTCAACAAGATTGTGAAACAATTAATGGAACTACAAAATGGCATTCGTTTGAGAGTTCAAATGCAAACACATGGACAATATGGACAAGGGAGTTGGCATGCTTTTGTCAATTTTGTATTGCAGGTGATTGGGAGGCATGTGAAAATACGAAATGGGTCGAACAATGGCAACAAAGAGCCTTAACACCTACATCGACACATGTTCAACATTGAACGACAATTAAAGATAATCAAGTGTTCGCATCAGATGATTATGATCGTGTTTTAAATCTTGTACAATAAGGTACATTATTTATTGAGTTGAATTTTATATGTATGCATGTTTATATGTGAATTAAATATAAGTCACTCTTTATTGAATTTTTTATCTATTTTTGCAAGACATGTGTATGTTGTTGTTGTACCTGAGGGGAATGAAGAGGAGATGGAGTACTGGTTGGCTAGATGTGTTGAGAGAAAACATAAGTTGGTACATCCTAGAGTGGATGATGAAAACTTTGAGTATCCAACTAGTTCAGTGGTTGTTGTTGTCACCTGCCTTCGAAAATATTTGATAAGAAAGAATGGCTTGGCTGCATTTGAAGATTATGAAAGACACAAGAAGATTATACATTATTCACATTTGATTTTGGCAACCAATATAAAACTAGTTAGATATCAAGGGAGGCCTACTAATAATTTTTTATGGACACTTTCAATGGATGATCATGAGACAATCATAGATTCATTACAAAAAAGAGAGGATGCAGATGGTACAACGGAGTAAATAAATATTGGTAAGTATATCTAGTTGTACATATATTTAATTGATATGTATATTTTTCTTTAGTCATTTCCTAATTAAAGTTTTATATCAATTTTTTTTCAAGTCTCCCTTGAAACTAGATGCTTTACAAAAAAGAGAGGAGATGCACTCTTATTACAATGGAATTTGAATCTAGTGACAGGTAACTATATATAGTTCTAGATACATTTAGTTGAGAGTATAAATATAAAACTAAATTTAATTCATTGTCATTTTATAAAAAAATTATAATTGATTTCATATCCCCTTAAGCCATTCTCTTAAAACCCCTTAAGCCATCCTCTTATGTACCATTAATCAATCCTCTTTCATCCCCTTTAAGTCTCTCGATTAATTCCCCTTAAGCCATTCTATTAGGACCCCTTAATCCATATCCTCTTATATCTACCCTTAATCCATCCTCTTGCATCCCCTTAAGTCACTCTCTCAACACCCCTTAAGCCATCCCCTTATTTACCATTAATCCATCCTCTTGCATCCCCTTAAGTCTCTTTATTAATTCCCCTTAAGCCATTCTATTAGGACCCCTTAATCCATATCCTTGTATATCTACCCTTAATCCATCCTCTTGCATCCCCTTAAGTCACTCTCTCAACACCCCTTAAGCCATCCCCTTATGTACCATAATCCATCCTCTTGCATCCCCATAAGTCTCTTTATTAATTCCCCTTAAGACATTCTATTAGGACCCCTTAATCCATATCCTTGTATATCTACCCTTAATCCATCCTCTTGCATCCCAAGGATAAATTTAAGAAACCCCTCGGCGTAGGTGTAAAATCCTGGTGAATCTGGTATACTTCCTGATGAAAAATATTATTTCTATTAGCGATTTTTTTTGGTGTACGGGAAAAAAAAATCACAATTGGCGAATCTTTTATAATCCTTGGAAGTTTGTGGAAAATCTTGGTGAATTGCAATTTTTTTTAATAGAATAAAATATTTTTCATTGGCGAATAAACCATTTTTCAAACTAGAATTGTTTTTCCATTGGCGATTAAAACCTTTTCTCAAAGAAAAAAATATATTTTCATTGGCGAATTAAAAAGAATCTCAAAATAGTAAAAAAATCTATTGGTGAAATAAACAAATATGCAATGAAAAATCATATGGGGCCGTTCGTTGAATGTTCGATGCCGATGGACGACTATAGTTGCATTCCACAAGTAAATATCTGAAGCACTAGACTTGTGATTTGGAACCTCCGAAATAACACTATAATCGTTAGATGCAGACATGTGGCGAGATCAAGGCTCATCGCTCATCACTCATTCTGTCTTTGCAATGCCTCGACATTGTACATTTAATTTAATGCCTTGAGATGAAGAAAGTGTGGTTGTCGTACTGCTAGTGTAGGCAGTGGCGGCGATTAATGCCATATGTGATATGAACATCTGAAGCAATTTCTTGGACAACTCATACCTTTAATGAAACAAGATTTTTAATGATTTCATATCATTTGAACTTTGAGTGATTTTGATAGCTTGTCAGCTTGAGGTAGAGTTCAAGTTGGCACTTGGCAGTTGGCACGTACCAAGACGTCAATCAAATTAGAAATTTTAATTATGTAGGCGGGTAGCGGCACTACCACACTAGTGGCCCATAAATAGGGATAGTGATTTAGTGATTAGTAGATAGTGCCATAAGGGTTTTTATTTTCTAGGGTTAATAAGGATTCACGAAGAAGATGATGCAATATTGGGGATACTGTAAATTATCCTACCTACAATTATGTAGTTACAGAGTAATCAGTAAAAGACGAATTTCCTTCAAGTTCAAAATTGGTGGAATTGGAAAGAATTTGATTTGGTTAACCTAAATTTTCAAATGGGTTTTGAACCAGCATGAGGAGCTCTGATGGAGATAAGTGCTATCCAAATGCATGGAGGCTGCAGGTAAAATATGGGAGTAGATTTGCTTCTCCTCCTGTATTCTAACAGCTCCCATTTCCCCAACATGGTTGGCCAGGCAAGCCAGATGCATTTATTTTCAAAGAGACATTTGTATTACATCTTCTGTATGGCTTTGGTTCTCAAAGGGGATAAGTATATTTTGTATCTTCATGGCTCCCATTTCCCCAGGATTGATTGGAACCCCCTTTCCCTAGCATGGTTGGAAAATTCACCAGTAGAAGCTTGGAATCATGAATTTATTTTCAAAGCCACGTTTATTTTTAGAGAAAGATGTGTAGTAAGTTTTCAGCAGCAAAACTTGGAAATTGGAATCAATTTGTAATCCATTGTAAGTTTGTAACGAGCAACAACTTGGAATAAATTATTAAATTTTGTCTATGTAACATTGTAAAGTACTAAAGTGACACACTGACATATGTTATAATGTTATTTATACAAAACAGGAGCTACAGTGCTACTCGTCTGTAAAAAGATATGTAATAATGTGACATTGAAATTCAGTTTAAATAAAATAAATGGTTGTGTTGTGTTATTCTTGATTCCTTGAATCTTCGTTATTCATTTATGTCTAAGAGTAAAGAGTTGTTTTCTGAGTTCAGAACTTCAGTTTCTATTAATAATTTAATATATTCAAATCAGTTTTTTTTCTTTTGAGAAATTAAGTAATATACTCTATGCAATATGCACTTGAGAATTCATGGTTATATCTATCGTTAGGCCGATGCCTATGGTATTGACTTTAAAACACGTGTCATGTTAATTTTTTTAAGTTAATATCATAAATTAGTAAATTACTCAAGTTTCAAGTTCAACCGTTGGATGAACATTTGATGTATGGTTGTAGTTACATTCCGTAATGAAATGAACAGAGCGATGGCCTTCCCAATTTAAACCTCCGGAATTACCCTATAACCGTTAGATTTAGAAAGATCAACGGTTAAGATTATGACAATAGCAAACAATCAATATGAAAATTTTATGACGGTTTGGTCATTTAAATGCCTATCAAAAAAATTGTTTAATTTACGAATTTTTATATAAAATCTTTTATAAATGGAATATCTTGAAAAATTAGAAAACAATGATAATTATTAGTGATAAATATAAAAATCTACTGTTATAATTAACAATTAACAAAAGTTTCTAAAATCATATTAAAAATAAATCTTGTTAAATATATTCTAAAAATTAAAAATAATTATGTTTTATTTTGAAAAGATTCTAAATTAATATATATTTTTATAATAATATTATAAATCACATATATTAATATAAAAAATGATAGCTATTAATATTATAAAAAAGTCAAAAGTTTCTAAATTTATATTAAAAATATTCAAAAAAGTTATATTCTATTTTCTTTTTATAATAAAAATTATAAAATGAAATATATTATAAATTAAAATACTATATAATATTTTTTTACGGTTTAATAAAAATATAGCAAGTTAAACTATACGGTCTAATAAATTTTATAGCTACAATATACGGTCTAAAATTGAAAAAAGGGTCAAATATTTAGTAGACCATCAAATTCCAGGCTTTTTGTCAACTGTCAAGTGATTAATGTTTATTTTTAAAGTTAATATCATAAATTACTCAAGTTTCAACCGTTGGATGAACATTTGATGTATGGTTGTTGTTGCATTTCGTAATGACATGCACAGAGCAATGGGCTTCCCAACTTAAACCTCCAGAATCACCCTATAACCATTAGATTTAGAAAGATCAACGGTGAAGAATTTGCAACTTGTAGACGTAAGACGTGTCATTCACTTTAATGTTCCAATTTCGAGAAACAAAGCATTTAAAGCACTTTGTACTGCTAAGTGTCAACTGTCAAGTGATTAATGTTTATTTTTAAACTTTAAAGTTAATATCATAAATTACTTAAGTTTCAATCGTTGGATGAACATTTGATGTATGGTTGTAGTTGAATTCCGTAATGACATGCATAGAGTGATGGGCTTCCCAACTTAAACCTCCAGAATCACCCTATAACCATTAGATTTAGAAAGATCAACGGTGAAGAATTTGCAACTTGTAGACATAAGACGTGTCATTCACTTTAATGTTCCAATTTTGAGAAACAAAGCATTTAAAGCACTTTGTACTGCTAAGTGTCAACTCTCAAGTGATTAATGTTTATTTTTAAACTTTAAAGTTAATATCATAAATTACTCAAGTTTCAACCGTTGGATGAACATTTGATGTATGGTTGCAGTTGCATTTCGTAATGAAATGCATAGAGTGATGGGCTTCCCAACTTAAACCTCCGGAATCACCCTATAACCGTTAGATTTAGAAAGATCAACGGTTAAGAATTTTCAACTTGTAGTCTTGTAGACTTAACTCCGAAGACGTGTCATTCACTTTACGAGAAAAAAAGCATTTAAAACACTTTGCACTTTGAAATTGTAGAGTGATTTTTAAAGTCTTCAATCTTCAGATTGCTCATTGGCCATTGCAATGCACCACCATGTTTTGGATTCCACAAGTCCACTTCCAACAATGCCATTCTAGTTTTCAAGCGTCGGGTCTCATTTTCTGGGTAAGAGAAAGAATTCCTGCGGCTACATTTCATCGTTTGACATTTCTTAAAATCTTATTTTGTCAAAGTTTGAAGTTTGGTTTTAGAGTTTAGAGACTCAAGAATTCATTAAAATTAAGGAGGACTAATAGGTATTACTTATTAGGGAATTCAAATTTCACAACTTCACATTTGTACAAGCATGTCTACCACCAGTACCACTAGAGCAATGTCCGATTTATCATGGTCTGTGCCGAAAATTATGATGATAAGAGAAGAGAAATTGTTAATAAAGATAAGCAAGAAGAATTGTTATCCATTAATGCAGAAGAACTTGGAAAAGTGTTGGGGTTTACAGCCGAAGAATTTGGAAACCACCACATTGACCTAGAAAAGCTTGCTAGTGATTATGAAGCAGTGGAAGAAAGGCTGAAAAGTGATTTCTTAAATAATATAGTTAAGGATAGAAACAAATTGAAAGGTGATCAGAAGCCTCCTTATAATTTGGATTTTTTTAAACCATGGGTTCAGGATACTATTTCCATGCTAGCATTTTTCCTCTGTTTGGATAGCAATTTGGAAGTGGGTGCAAGCCTCCTTGAAATGGTATATAATATCCATTATGGTGATGAACATGTCAAATATAATTATACTCAGCACATTGTATAATCCATGCATAAACAATTTTTAATGATTAAAGCAGGTTCCACGAAGACATTTAGGTTCACAACCTACTTGTGCTATCTTTTTCTATTCAAATTTAGAGGAATGTTTCAAACCAACAAGCTTCAAATTCAACCCTACAATAATGCAAAGGAAAATAAAATGGCTCTAGTATATGAATGGACCACTAAGATAAGGATGCATGATTCTCGAAGGAACTACAGTCATTTTGTAGACTACTTTTTGGCTCCATTGCATCAAGTAATTACAAATAATCCAATGCCTAGATTTCCTATGTCATGTAGAAACTGCATGCAACTAGGAAAATAAATACAATTGGTTGATTGGTACTTAATGGAAGAATATATTGTGCTAAGATTTTATGGATCGGGAGTACAACCATACAAACTTCTAATACATGTGACAGAAAGGGTTTTTGCATTGGAATATGTAAGGCAGGTGCAGAGTGCTGATGAACTACACTTTCTCAGTCAGCAAAAGAAGACCTTATTTCCTTCTTTACCTTTTTCATGTGGAGGGTTCACATTTGAGAGAAAAGCATTTAGTGTGGCACATAATCTTTTGAATTTTTTTGCATTTGATGTTATCTTCCACTGGCAGTATGATCCATGTGACATCATTAAATCAATGATTGTGGCCAATAGGAATGTTGCAAATAGAATTCAACATCAAAGTAAACCCTTGCTTGAAAACTTGAGAAACAAGGATTCTTGGGATGAGGTCAAAATAGCAATGGAGAAAAGTGCTGCTGAGAATGGTATTTCTTTTGAACAATTGTCAGGCGAAATTATGGCATTGCACCGAAAGACAATTAGGACATACAAAAAAAATTTATGAAAAAAGTGATAAACCATCTAGTAGAGTAAAAATTCTAGGTTCTCTAGAGAAGGATGTTATACATAAAAAATGGTCACGATAAAAAATTACTACCTTTTGGTCTATGAGGAAGGACCTAGGAGAAGAAAGAGCTCTTGCAGAGTATGATGATAATGAAGAAGATGAAGAGTTTAGCAAATTGTGGAATATAGAGCATCTTGATGAACGTGATGAATCTAATGATGATATTGATATGGAAGAAGAAGAACAAAGCCATGCCAATTACAAACCTATTTTAAGTGAGGCCGCAAAAAAAGAATATGCTTCAACATATACTTCAGGAGCAGCCATACTTCAAAAAATTGGTTATGAAGGTGGTCCTTTGGGGTCCAAAGGACAAGGCCCTTCGACAATACAAAGTGTTGAGCATAGAAAACAGTTGATAAATCTGGCCTTGGGTTTGGAGGTGAAAAAGTAGACCAAGGGGATATGAGACAAAATCAATTTGTTAGAGATTCTAGTCCTCATCCTCATGGTCAGATACAATCACAACTAGGACATGCCCTTGGTGGACAGTTTAGTGCAACTGGGAGTGCCATTGGTGGTGATGGTATGGGTAGTAGTACTAGTAGTGGTCAACATGTGCTACAACGACAAATTACACACAATACTAAGGAAAACAAAAAAAGATACCACAGAAACACCAGGTGATCAAGGCAATCAAAAGAGGCAAAGGATTTTGACAGGTCCAAGTCACACTATTAGTGGATCCACCAGTACCACAAAGGAGTTATTTCCATAAACTCCCACAAATCCAGATAGTGTGGGTGTGACATCATTAGCAACTGCAAGTACTCCTATTCCTTCGCCATTCAAGAATTCCATTGTTTCTGTCTCCCCAGGTTATGATTTCATTGAAGAGTTTAAAAATAAATCAGACTTGAATAAAAAAGAAAAGAAGCAACTGATGGAGAGTGCGTCTGCTGTAACTTCAGAGACTGCAACAACCATGGTATTATCCACATTTGACACAAATAAATAAATCGTGGAGTACACAATTGTTGTTCCCACAGTTCAAAACAAATCAACAAATTAGATGGATCGATCTGAATACGAGGTAACCAATTTTCAATTGGATTTTTCTGGCCTAAAAAATACTGACAAAATTAATGTATCAAAGAAGAACAATGAATTGGTGTGCACATCATTGCTAAAGCAAGATAGAGAGAAGAAAAGATTGCAGACCCAAATAGAAAAGTTACAGGAAGACCTAGCAAGTGAGAAAGAAAATAGGAAAGTAGCGGATAACAAGAGCAATGAATTATAAAAAAGAATAATAAAATCTACCTCTACATCAACAAGCAAAGAGGATAAATCAAATGAGAGAGAAGTGAATGACCTGAAGCGAAGGCTAGATGAGAGCAGCAAGAAATATGATGAGGAAAAATCCACTTCAAAAAAATTAAGAGTAAGCATTGCGAATGGAAATGTACAGTGGGAACAAAAATTGGAGAAATAGAGAAAAACAATTGAAAGATTGGAGAAAGAGCTGACGGAAGCAAAAGAATTAATTAAGTCTTCTCAAAATAAGTTATCTACATTTTGTAGAGATATGGTGAGGCATATGAAACAAAAGATCTGGGATGAAATAATGCAGAGGTTTGATCATTTGTGTGACATGTTTCAATTGATTGATGCTATCAGACAACATTATAAGAAGCTCAACAAATATTAAGTGGACAACAAAAATATGCTGGAATTAGAGAAATCTGCAAATGAAGTTCTATAAACAGTCTACAAAGCTAGTGACAATGATCTGAAATCAAAAGGGTCGGATTGAAACCTCAATGAATTTGTCATCTATCATTGAAAAGTGTTCGAGAATGTCTGGAACAAAGGAATATTTGCATTTGGTTGCAGACAAGATGAAGGTGGTGGATGAAAAGGTAACGAACTTCACAGAGCTTGGTTTTCCAGAGGCTTTTGACACAAATGAGTGATTCATTGGAAATGATGGTTTCAAAAAGAAGATGGAAGGTGCAAGGAAGATTGGTTTGGACTAGTTTCCTCAGAACCCAGATGTGAACTATTTTAATTTGGATTCAATCAGAAGACTGATAACCTTGAATGCAAAATTGATTGAAGAATTCAAGGCAGGTTCCACTTCTAATTACAATCATGAAATGTTAACAAAACTTCAAGTCAAACAACATCAGTTAGAACAAATGGCAATTCCACCTCCTGAAGAGTGGAAGTTTCTAGAAAAGGTGATACAGTGACTTGATTTTTATTTTCAACCTTTGATAATATGAGTTTCCAAGTTCCAACTCAGCTCTGTGCAGATTTGTCTTTGGGCATTGGCAAGATTTTGCATTGCTAGTGCCAATATGTACTCCTTCATGTCAAATTCAACTAAAAAGATCAAATTCAAACTTCAGTAATGGGATGATGTTCAATTATTTGTATTATTTATTTTATCATTTGAACTACTGATGAACTTGATGGAACTTCTAATTTTTCTCTCTTAATTCCTCTTTGTCTTGACCTTGTCCTGGTATGTCAATGTGTCATATTGTTTGGGAAAGAACCTAAGGTTGGGGTTTTTATTTTGGTTTTCATGAGAATCCTAATGTTGTATGTAATACCTTAGGTGAAAATCTATTCGGAGGTTACCTTTTTTGGGTGGGTTTTGTTTGTGTTTTTTAACATAAACCAAGTTTGTCTCCTAATCTACCTATGGAATTGCCAATTCCAATCAAGGGCATGGGATGATTACAACATTATTTCGTAACTTATGATAGTCATTTTATTTGCAATTTGTCAACAAGCTCTAAGTAAAGACATACAGACACATGACTTCACAAACTCATACAATTTAAACCAGTGCCATATACCATTGGGGAGTCAAATTCACAAACATTTAAAATTTAACAACAGATTCAATTTTTCAAATACATAGCATATAAGATCCCTGGAAATATTGCATTACAATAGTGTCAATCCATATCCTAACCCAATACTTCTTACTTAATCCCTTTACAAACATATCCATCCATGATTCCATCCAAACATTTTAATTAATTCCTTGAATTAAAGCCAAAATGGAAAACATACACACCAGAGCACTGAGCAGTGAGATGAACACCATGATCCTTGATTATACTATTCAAAATTATGATATGTTTATACAAAGGAGAGACATGAGCTCGGAATATAACATCATAACTCAAATGCTAGTACTATTGCAAAACATCAAATCTTCATAAACCTAAAACTTTTTCTGCAACTATACCTAGACTCGACCTCAAAATATCTGACTTGCCAACCCTTATTTCTGGCCTTGAAATCCTTCTTATAGAAAAAAACGGAGCAAACAAGCATCAGGCTAGAAATTACACGTCATTGGTCAATTATTAATAGACCATAATCAATTATACTATAACTGTTGAGTTGTTAGTTGCCGATAATAAACACTGTTTTACTCCTCTTCGGTTAAGTACTTGTCCACCCATTTTTGGTATTCCTCATCCGTTGGCCAGTTAAAATTCACCACCTCAATCACCCTAGTATCATAAGGTGTGTACTTCACCGCAACCTGGTTAGCCTCTCTCTCAAAAGACTCTAATAATATGTCGGTATTAATTATTTTATCCATACTACTCACCAGCAAGTCATAGTCTGAGCCATCACAAATCAATTTGATTTGTGCATCAATAACCTCTTCTGCCCTATCTTACCACTGCTGCAATGTCTTAATATTTCCCTATGCATCTATTATATCTGGAAGAAAAGTATCATTCCAGTCATCAAAACTCTTTACCAGTTCTCTAATTTTTCTACTCAAATCATCAAGTAGGGCCTGGAATCCCTTCAATGATTTCACAAAATTTAGAGTAGGCTTCAATGAATGAGGCCTGTTGTCTACATCAAACCTGGAAGCCTTAAACATAACATCTAAATCAGTGGCTCGAGGGATCCACTTCTCAACCAAAGGTAGAACTACTTCCCGATCTCTGTTAATGTTTTTAATTCCACCCAAGAACAAAGAATACAAAGAATGTACAGAAGACAACCTACAATCAACCTTCTCATTTAGATGCCTCAAAATGGTGTCAACCACCTCATTGTGTTTAGCAATTGCATCATCCTCACTTGCCTTTAGGGCAATCTACAATTCTATGATTTTATTCAACATTTGCTTCTTGGTAGGATCCACAGAATACTCAACTTCCTCTTCAACTGGCTCTGGTGCAACCCTGAGAGCAGGCGTCTGAATGGGGGACCCAGAAGTAGAAATGATTGGGATATTAAGGGGAACTGACCCTGAAGTAGTGGGTAGTGCGCTGATACTAGGGGCACTGGAGAATTCTCCTACCTGCCCATATTTCAGTCTATCTACTTCAAACTGCAGCTCAAGATTCCTCTGTTGTATTCTACTATATTCTCCAATTATTACATTGTATTTCTCCATTAGACTCTTCTTTTTAGCTTCCTCCCTTTCAGCTATCTTTTGGGCCAATTTAGCCACATTCAATGTCAAGCTTGTGGCTTCTGTTGTTGAGGTTTTAGAAGCTCTCTTGATGATGAGCCCTCCCCTTAGACTTGGGCCAATATCAGCCACATTTGGTTTTCTACCCTGGGGTGCCAATGCCCATATGGCCAGAGTTTCATATTCCTCACTAAAAGTAGAGTCTTGCAGAGCTGCCTTAACCTCTTCCTCATTGTTTTGCACAGGATGCTTGGACTGCAGGATAGCATTGAATGCTACAGCATCAGCTACATCCCATTCAAGCAGAAGTAAGACATCAGCCTGAGTCACAAGTCTCCTTCCTTCTTCAAGAGTAATGCTCTTGAATTCCTCCATTAGTTCGACATTAAATTCATCATCATTCTCCTATTCAGACCTATCAGGTCTTGACTCTCTCCTTCTCTTGCATTTATCTTGATATTCCTCTAATTTCATTCTCCAAATTAACTACAAGAATACAAGAGTCTTCACGAAGGCGTCATCATCCAGGAATGCCTTGTAGGCCTCCATCCTAGCATCCTGTACACACTGCCCCTTTATATCCATATCTGTTAACACCAATTGTGTTGATCTAGGAGGAGAAGGGATACCGACCTACATGTCTTGATCAGTTATAATTATTTCATCCATCAAAGCCTCTTGTGTTTCCTCAACCCTTTGCCTCTTTAGGCTTGGCTCTAATAGTAACTCTACTGGATCATTTCACGATGGTGAATCTAGGTCCACAATCCTTATCCCTCCAGGTTTCTTGATCCCTTGACCCGGTTGTGATGATGCTTGCATTATTTATTTTCCCCTTTTATCTCCTGCCTCCTCATCACTACTATCATCTCTCTTCTTCTTGTATAGAGGCATGTCCTCTGGTGGCTGATAAGTTGGCCTTGTTTCTTCAGGCCTCGCCTCTGGTCTCTGAATTCCCAAGTCTAGTTCAAAATTGACTTTCTTGGTTTTCAAGGTGCTCATGATATCTTTGAAGTTATTAATTAAGAAATCTATTCTTTTGTGAAATGGAGTGAACTCCATTAGTGGATCATATTTTGGATCCATTTTATGCACCATAGCCAGGAGTTTCTCATAGGCAATCCATTTCTCTTTATTCAATTCTTTCCTACTCAAAGCAAACTCATTTCTAATTAGATCCTCAGGAAAATTGAAAACATGTGCAAACTTGCCACCTTTAATTTGTTGCCTGAATAGGGAAAAGAATCCCTCGGGGTCATGATGCCTCTTAGATCCACTCTTCAAATGATAATCATAAAAAAATCTTCCAAAGTGGACCCATCCTCCCTTGGAAAAGACAAAATCAGAAACAATACTATAATCAGGGAACAAAGTCCCTTTTCCTTTCCCTATCAAATTATCCTCATGAATGCAACCTAGTTGCCACATGACCTCAGCAAATCCCATCCTTGATGGTACATTATATGGGAGAATGTGAGGAGCTCCCTGGAAACCATAAACCCTTAGGACAGTGCTTACGAGGTATAAGATGATGTCACCCCAATTGTGGCACACCTTCAAATCAGGCTTCCTCACTTTGGGTCGGAGGAAATCATGCAAATCCTCAGGGACCCTTGGCACATTTACCACCAATCTAGCTGTAAGTCCGGAAGCAAAACAGTTATCAAACTACATAAAGCTAGCACCTCCCCTGTTGCAAGACAAATTTGCACTCCAAACCTGTATTGGTAATCTTTCTCCATTCACTTCTCGCCTCAACACCATTTTCTCTAAGAAGAAGTCGGCATTCTTGTACAGGAACATATGCATTAATAGGGAGTACCAAAATAAAGGAGTACTAGTGTCCCCCATATGCAACTTCAACAAACCCTCATGTATCATTTCAGCAAGAAAAGATGCATAGTTGTACAGTAGAGAAAAATTAGGATGTTGAATCTGAGCCCCCATAAACATATAAGCAATGGGCATCACGGTATTAGGGCTGAAACCTAAAATATGGCAAAGTGAATAAAATATTGCCAAGAAGTGATCAGCAAAATAGCTCAGTCTGAAAGGCTCCTGATCAGTTGGGCTGATATGAATCGTTGAACTACTTGCCTTGGCTAAATGAGGAGGAAGCAATTTTGATCTGAAAAGAGGCTTTGACCTAGCATATTCTTGCTTCATTTCCTCAAAATCTACCTGGACTAAGAATGGGCTATATTCACTCAAATCGAAAACTTGCCAAATCTCATCTGCATTTATATTCAGTAGAACCCCACCATCAGTATCCCTGATAATCCTTGTAACAAGATCATATCGTGCTGCCACTGCTCTCAGTAGGTCAATATCAGGAAATACATTTGGTACAATTAGTTTCCCCATATCGTACTTCCAGCCATTACAGAAAGGATGAGGCACATTTCGCTGCCCATACCATCTCCTAAACATTTCTAGGCCCGTCATTTGGACCCTAGCATCTACAATATTATAGGTTTTACACCTTATTCCCTCGCCTAAGGCTTTCCCATTCATTAAAACCAAACCCCTCTTCTTGTCGTTCGTTGATAGCGGGAATTGATCTAGGAAATCGTCGTATAAATTCCTTTGCAAATAATCAATATGGCCAGAATGTTGCTTTGATAGCACCATTTCGAATAACCAGGGCTTCTCCTAAAATCAAATTCTTGAACAAACTAGGGCTACCCAAAATGAAATTACACCAAAACTTTGCAATTTCCCACAATTCAAAAGAACCAATAACCTTACAGTCTTAATCAGCAAGACCCTTGACCAACACAATACAACCCTCCACAAAAAACACATTCAAACAAAAACCGTGGCATAGAAGTTAACTCATGGGATTTTGTGCCTTGCAGAAAACCAAACCTCGCTGTAATTGCTTGAAAAACTCAATCTTTGGCTCTGGACCGCTTCGAAAACATTTGAATTCCTTTGTGGTGAAGATAGAATGGAATTAACTACTTAAAGCCGATGAAAAATGGCCAGTAGATGTCTCATCCGCCATTAAAGCTCACTTGCATGCCACGCCAACGACTTCAATCATATTTGATGCAAATTTAAATCCTCGTCGTCGATCTCTTGTTCCTGTTAGATCATCAATGATCAGACGGCCATCTTCAAAAGGCCGATAGACTGACAACATCTCCATGTCATTATCGAGGGCCCACCATAATACATAGTGCCAAAGGAATACAAGTGGCATCCACCCGTGATATCACAATCACTAAACACCCTTCACTTTAGGATCACGCGATGGCGGGCAACCGTTGATTCCCTCCATCGGCGATCATGATCATTCACAACAGTGAGCAGCACCAAAACCTATCCGTCGAGCAACTTTTCATCAAGGTTAAAACATTGTCGTCAATCTCGAGCACGTGCATCTCACATCTGGTTTAGTAACCCACTCTATAACGTACTAAAGTCTGATACAAATATTAAGCACTTTATTTACTCCTTTTTAGCATCGACAACCTGGGACATGTGGCGCCCGCCCGTGATATCGCAATCACCAAGCAACCAACGATGATGTCATCACAAGATTGCGGGGAACGGTCAAGATCAACCGTAGGGAGATCGACAATCACTAAAAATAACCCCTGTAAAATAATACAATTACTTAAAATAAAAGAGGGG
The DNA here is from genome assembly GCA_007115665.2 of Sequoiadendron giganteum. Taxonomy (NCBI): domain Eukaryota; kingdom Viridiplantae; phylum Streptophyta; class Pinopsida; order Cupressales; family Cupressaceae; genus Sequoiadendron; species Sequoiadendron giganteum. The sequence goes on along the minus strand of CM021104.1, from coordinate 295,707,845 downwards.
AAGGGGACACCACCTAGGACAATGACAAACGATGGCTCAAAGTTGTTCTAAAATATAGGGCACGGTCTGACCCAAACTTGAGAAATAAAAGGTCAGGCAAAATATTTAGCATTTTTATTAAAAGGGGCCCGACCTAGATGATTCAATGGGACATAAGTTGTTTTGAAACCACCCTCAAAAAGGTAACGTCAGAAAAGACCCAACCCAAAGATATACATTATATGGCAGGTTACTAAAGCGGTTATGAGATGCACCTGCTCAAAATCAACGGAGGTGTTATAATCTTGATGAAAAATTTGCTCGACGGTTATGTTCAACAACGGTGACTATTATGAATGAACATGATTGTCAATGATGGAGATCAATGGTTTGTCCGTCATTGCGTGATCGGAAGATGCGAGGTGTTTATTGATTGCGATATCACGAGCGAGTGCCACGTGTATTCCTTTGGCGATGCATAGTGTGGTGGGCCCATTGTGCTAAGATGGAGATTACATCAGTCTTTTTGAAGGCAGTCATTCGATGCTCTGATGAAAGTGAAGGATCGACGGTTGGGATTTGAATTTGATTGACATTATGTAATTTTCCTTCATTCTATTTTACCACAAAGTTATAACAGATTTTGGTTGTGTCTTGATGACAGTTTGGGCCACTTTTGGTGCAAGTTTCTTGAGGTTTGGCGGCTGGTCAGTGCATCAGTCATTCTATAGTAGGTTTTAAACTCATTAGAGTTTAATGTTTCAGGACAGTACTAGCATCTGAATGGAAATTACTCATTTCGAACTCGTGTCTCTCCATTGTATAAACATATCATTATTTTTAATAAAATGATCAAGGGTTATTTTGTTCATTTCTAAGTTATGGATGTTGAACTATTAGTCTATTAGCTTCTATTATATTTTGACTAAAAATCCTGATATGATTCATGAAGTGCAATATAATATAAAATATCATGGAGACTTGGAATGCAATATAAAATATTAAATAAAATATCCTGATTCATCAACTACTGTTTGGAATATGATTCATGCAATGCTTGAGTGCAATCTAAAATAAGATTCTAAGATATCATGAACTTGAAGTGCAATGATTCACAATTTTCATTTAATAGAATATAAAATATCATCAACTATAGTTTGGACTTTGGAACAATGGAAACCGATTCAAGAAGTGCAGTAAAAATACCTAAAACCTGCTAAATCTCTTCTGTTTCCCAAATGGAGTCAGGGTTCTCAAACCGATGCTCATCTTCAGATAAAGTAAAAGATTCATCTTGATTCGGAGATTGCTCTGCACTTTGTTCAGCCTATGTCTCAAAATCAACATTCATTGTTTGATTTGTGTCAATTTCAATATCATTGTCATCTTGATCTATCCCAAGCCCACTGCCACTGCCACTAGTACCACCACCAGTATCGACGACTCTTGGAATTGTAGAGCCTGTGTTGCACAACCCGGCCCCTCTTCTTTCACATGTGGACCTCCAGATTGCGAGTGGCACCCTTTCAAAAGGAAATTTTTTGACATTATACGTAGTTCCTTTCATCCTCAAGCAATTTTCCAAATTCTTGTCCAGTTTGTTTCTTAACTTTGATTTCAAAAACCCCAATGTACTAAAAACTCTCTCATCCTCCACCGGCCCCAATATCATTGTTTAATATAAATCAGCAAGTTTGAAATATTCTGACATCGAACCATACAATATTTCACTCTGACCTAAGCTTGTCCAAACCTTTTTTATTGATCCAGGTTCAAAGGCCTTCTCCTTGCCCATGGAATCAGATTGTTCCCTCATAGCTATTGCAAAACTCTAACATTGCTTTCTAAGCTTATTTTCATTTAAAATTCCTTCTATTGCCTGCTCATTGTATGTTACCTTTTTCGAAAACTATTCGATCACGATTTTTACTTGATCATGAAAATATTTTGGGTTATCTCAGTTTACCCAAAATTGAGGATACACAATACCCATGGCTTCAAGTATTTCATGTCGAGGGAATCTTTCACGAATCTCTGAGGAAAAATATTTTGCAATTTCCTTCAAATTATCACTAAAAGATTTGACAATGTCGTTAAAATCTTCCTCGTTAACAAGTACTTCTTTTCTAGAGCACCTGGCTGTCTTACAATGGTACATTGGTATCTCATATCCACGTACACAAATACATAAGTGCCCGCTTGCATTAAACTGTAAATAATTATCAAGATAATTCAAATCAGTAATTTTCCACCACATCAAATAATTTGCGCCTTCTTGTGTTAGATCTAGATATAGATGATCGAGGGTCAAGCATGTAAGTTTACGTAGATTGGCATATTCATAAATATACATAGTTCTATCTTGGGCTTTCTTCACAAGATTGTTCATCTCATCCGGCATGGGGAGAAGACTAGCTAAAGTCAAGAGTGTCTCTATATCGCTTAACCTATGTAAGAGTTTAGGAGCTTTGTCTATTGTGCTGCAATGCTCGTACATCAACCCAATCAAGGATTGATATTCTGAAAGAACTCGTTGTGCTGGTCCATGTAGGGAGATCCTTCTAGTATCGACATCCTTGAGAATCTTGTTTCCAGGTGTTATTCCCTTAGCAAAATGTTGAAATTCAAGGAGACGTTTGGGACTTTGGCAGAAGTATGCGTGGATCTCGCAAACTATATTTTCAACTTTTGATACTGTTGGAAACTTGCTTACAATTTTAAATGCTAAATTCATTATGTGAGCCATGCAGTGAATGCCAAGCATGTATGGTGCACAAGTAGTTTGTAACTTTGTGCAAAGACCACTCCTCTGACCTTGCATCACTGCAGCTTCATCAACTCCTACACACACCAAATTTTTGGCAATTGTCAACTCATCCAAACCTGCAATTTCATTCAAAGATTTCTTGACTAGTTCAAATATATTTTGCGATGTTGAATTGTCCTTCATTTTATGAACACAAAGAAGATGAGCTTGGTGAACATGTTGTTCTACAGTATACAAATGCATACAAACCCAAGAAGTATTGTCTACCACAGTAACTTCATCTAAAGATAATGCAATGAAATTTGACTCTTTTAATTTCTCCTTTAAATCTTGTTTTTCCACTGTAGCAAGATAGTTCGCCAATTCCCATCCAGCGTTTACTGACCAATGTGAGAAGGGAAAGTGAGGAACACTCAAATAAGATAATAAATCAAAATATTATGGGTAGTCTGTCATAAGACGCCCCCTAGAAAATATATGAAAAACAACACTCATCTGAATAATTTTTGACAGATTTGCTACTGCCATGGCTTTTCCAAAATGAGCCTCAAGTGTACCTTCACATTTTTTAATCTTCGACATTCTATGGTTATGCTCTCCATAATCTGTGGCATACTTAACATGAAGACATTCTTCCTTTGATTTCCATCGTACGACTGATTGTTCCTTTCCGTCTATGATTTGTTTTTCGTAAACTTTGTCGATATGTTTTTCTATAGTGTCAAGCTTTAGCTGCATCATCTTGTCTCTTCCACATTTCCAACTATAAATCTTACATCTTACCTCTGTTGCCCTTTCAATATCATTTTCGTTTGATACCCCCATTGGTTCAAGGAATGGGTACTTCGACAACCAACCAATTTTAAAATTCCTTGTCATTTCCCACTCGTGCCCCAATTTTGCTTTGCCTTTTCTTTTCTTGCTACCAAAATCATCCTCATCCAAGTTGATTATCTCCTTCTAGATATCCAGGGTATCCCTTGGAACATCTTCTGTGGTATTTCCATCCTCATTTGATACATTTTGATTTAACACAATGACAATCTCACCTTGACCTTTGTGTGGCGGAAGAGTTGATGATGTATCTCCATCTTCAATAATATTTGGTGGAAGAGTTGATGGTGTAGCTCCACCTTGATCTGATGGATTAGAAGCTTTGCCAATTCCAAAGTAAGACTATATGGTACCTCCCCATTTTGGGCATTTTGATGGCCTCCTAGTCTCTTCATTACCCGCCTGCTTAGGAGTCTTACCCTTGTTGCTCGACATATTGATCTCACTTCGAATAAAAGCTGGAAAAAAATGTCTTCTTGTTTGAGAAGGAAAGACTGACAGAGAATATAGATCTGATTCCCTACTTAAAATTATGTTTAAGACTGAAGCAAGAATGGAAAACAGATAAAGAAATCTTATTATTATAACTAATAGTCTAATAACTTATAATAGTATGAAGAAATGATCACTCACCTTTGAGTCTACGTTTTTAGGTTTCGCTGACTTCTGAATCAAGAAGTAGAACCTCAGAACCAAACAAAATGTGTAAGAACAAATAACAGTTTCAATTGTATTTATATCAATCCATATTTGGCGAATTTCGTGGGATTTTGAAATGCTATGTTAAAAATTTGGCGAATCATGCATGCTTATACAACGATACCTTGAAATTTTCAAGGCAAAATAGGTCCTCATAAGCAACTATTTATAAATTTTAATTGGTGAAATGGGTCTTCACAAGCAACTATTTGTAAATTTTAATTGGCGAAATGGGTCTTCATATACTGTTGTTTTTATAGTATTGGCGAATATGTTGGTGACTTTGACATGCTCCTTGGGATTCCAAGAGAAAATATTGATTGGTGCATTGGAAACGCGTAGTTTGTTATGGCGAATTTATTGCCTAAACATGCCTCGTAAAAAAAACTACTGGCGAATGGACATGCATTGGCCTGATAGTCTGTGAATTCCTAGCGATTTGAACACCCTGCAGATACGGTAGATTCACCAAATTCGAATTGCCAGTTTCCTAGAATTCGCCAATTGGCGAAGATTCACCACTAAAGTTATCCCTGGTTTGGGAAATTAGGCATCAGTTAGAAGGAAATTCAAAAGACTTCCCCAAATTATGGAGAAAGAAAAAGGAGGGGAAGAATTCCAAACCAGGAGAAGCTCAAATGGCATGTGGAGGCAAGCGGTCAAAAGAAGATCAATGAGATGCTAAAAGTAGGGAAGAGCGTCTTGCAAGTAAGGATGTGTTTGGTGGTGTTGCCATTGATGTCGACACAATTCTGGTTGATTGTAGATGGTATTTGTAATACCACAAAATCTGAAAACTTAAACTGTTATCACATATTAGCATGATGTAAGTTTGAAGCAAGCAAACATGCAATATTCTTATGAAATAATCCCACATGTTTCACGTTGCAAACAAAATAACAAGATAAACTAATTGAGAGCATGAAAAACATGGTGCATACCTATTCCATATTGGATTGGTGCTACTCTTTGTGTAGAAAGCAACCCTTTCCCAACCCTTGATAAGTTAAATGATGATAGACAAAGATATAAGATTAACTCAAGTTGCCTATAGTAAGAATGCTCAAATTGTAGATGCAAATGAAGGACAAAACCCCTTGAATTTATAGGTGAGATTGAAGAGAGAAGAGGAAAAGTTGAGAAATGTGGGACTAAGCCTCAGCCAATAGGAAGGAGCCACTTGTCACCATGTGAATGGGCCAAGTTTGTGCAAGTTTTGGTCAATGTGTGGCCAATAAATGACATTAGGTGGCCTTTTCAAATTTCAAATTTGACTTGTTGGAGGGAGAAAAAGGGGTCTTAAATGCCAAGTGGGGGACATGCAAGAGGGGAGTTAATGCTATTTTGAAGGGACAAGTCATTTGAGAGGGAAATTCAAATTGGAGGAATATTCCCTTTTATAACATGTTGAGGGAAATTAGAAGATTTAATAAATCAATTAAATGATTTATTTGTGCAAGTGGGAAAAACTAGAGGATGTGACTTGCATTAAGTTTAACATAAATCATGATTTAGCTAACTTAAGAGAGGATTAGGTGATTGTGACATTTTGGCTTAGACTTTTAGATTAAAATAAATCAAAATGAGAGGAAATAATGGATATTGGCCATTTAATTAAATACATTTGTTTTAATTAAATGGAGAAACCTTAGGAGATAATCAAATAAAAAATGATTTATTTAATTAAGGAGAAAAATATTAATGTATGATGTTAGTTTCGCATGTCTATAGTACTTGTATAGTTGAGACACTATAGAAGTGCTTAGAGTACATGGAGCTATATTTATGAAGTTGTAGTTGGGTTTTTGCCAAGTGTTTTTGAGAAAATTAAGAAATAATGAAGGTAGTATTGGGTGTGTGTTCTAAGTGTGCTCTGGGATTGTGCTCTGCATTTCTTCTGTGTTGATCCTATTCCTGTGCGGATCTGTGGTATTGTTCATGAGCTTCAATGGATAATATATCCTAAGTTTTAGCTTCTAGATCGATGGAGAATGAAAGATGTGTTCACTAGTGTGTGAACTGGTTTGACATAACTATTTACTTGTAGGATGGGAGAAATGTTTTGCTCCGCAGTCTTTTGATGTTTTTTTTTAGATCTTGAGGATCTGGGAGATGATTCATACTGTTGGTTTCTATGTTCTGACAAATGTGCTTGTGATTGGGTGCTCTAGAAGGCTTGCTCCAAAGCTCTTGTGTGTTGTTGGTTGGTCTGGTTGGACTGGTGAAGAATATTATGTGTTTGAAGATTGTTGCAGTTGCTGCGGATGTACCTAAAGGTTTCTTAGAGATGGTAAAATATCTAGTGAAGCATGCTGAGTGATCCACGTGTGATCATATTTCTAGAGATGCACATAATTCAAAGATCATTGTTGTTTTCACTAGGTTTGACCAACCTCATGTCTACACGTTACATAAAGATTTGCATCGAATTAAGGAAGTGTGTGATTGATCCAAGATGTTTTTTGGGTCCTAATTAAATATGTAATTGGTCCTCTCTCATTCTTATCCACTACGAGAATGTTGAGTAGTCAACCTTGGAGAATTCTTTTAGGGTTGAAGATGGTATAAAAGCAATTCAAGATATTTTGAATTGATGTAAGTAGAGAACAAGAAAGTGAAGTGTGTGAGCAAGTGTGAAAAACATAGTGTAAGAGCGAATCAAGGTAGCAGTACTTTGATGTGTTAGATTCTTGAAATTAGTGAGTTGATGGTGTCTACAATCTTCTGATCAAGCTGTGAATGTGTGGAAACTTTTGTGGTGGATCTTTATTTATCTTTTCTTTTTTTGTAGGCAGGGAGCCTCCTTCTAGAGAGTGAGTCCTATTGTAGGCAGTGAGCCTTTATATTTGGGTAGCGAGCCTTTATATCCGGTATTGCATTATTACTATATTGTGAGCTAATCCTCACTGTGGTTTTTCCCTCATTTGGTTTTCCACGTAAATCTGGTGTCTCTAGTGTTTTCTTTTCATGTTTACACTTTATAACAGGTTGAGTTAAAGTGGAATTAATTAAGGTTAGAAGTAGAGGAATTTGTTACAACTGATTCACCCCCATTTCTCAATTGTCTTGTGCATTTCAAAAATTAATATCAGAGCTTTGGTTCCTGGATGATAAGCTTAACCGCTTGAGGTAGATCAGATGTCGCACAATTTGCAAATCCCTATTTTTGATGGAGCTGATTACAATAACTGAAAAGAATAAATGATAGGTTATCTGGTTTCTCTTGGTTTCAAGACTTGGAAAGTTGTGGAGACAAAGTATGTTGCACCATCCACTGGTCCTTCCTATGTAGATGAGATTGTGACTTATGAGGAGAATGAAAAGGAAAGGTATGCTATCTTCAGTTCTCTATCTAGAACTGAAAGGACAAAAGTTATTTCTTTAGGCACTGCTCATGAAGTATGGGAAAAATTGAAAGACATTTATGAAGGAAATGATAGAGTAAAATTGCCAAGGAAGCTAACAAATAAGCAAACATTTGAGAGCTTGAGAATGGAAGAGGGTGAAGATATTGCAAGCTATTATCAGAGAGTTGAACTTGTAGCAAATGAGATCAAGAATCAAGGTGGTACCATGTCAAATGGAGATATAATTGAGAAGATCTTGATGACCCTACTAGAGAATTATAGTGACAAAGTCTCTGCTATTGAAGAGTCATATGATCCAAAGGTATTTACTAAGGATCACCTATTTGGTATCTTGATTGCATTCAAGATGAGAAAATTTCTAAGAAATAAGGAGAAAACTGAAACAATCTTTAAAGCAATGAAGATAGGAGATGATTCAGATGATGATGGTTCAAAAGAGTTGGAAGAAAACCTCACAAGGAAATTGAAGAAAGGTATTGGTAAATACAAAGGTATATTGCCCTTTAAGTGTTTCAGTTGTGGAAATATTGGTCATTATGCCTCAAGATGTCCTAATAGAGCTACACACAAGAAGAACAAAAATGATAATAATTACAAAGACATGAAGGGTAGGAAGTTCAAGAAATTGTATTATGTCAAAGAAGATGCAAGAATTTCTGATGATGAGTCTGATTTTGAGGAGGATAAAGATGAATGTCTATTTCTAGCCCTGGAAAGTAAAGCTGAAGATGCTAACCTTGAAAGAAGTGCAAAGGAATTTGGTTCAGAGAGCAAGAAGGATGAGATAGAAGGTGCTCTGGCAACTGATTTTCATGCTAGATAGGATGAAGACTTTTGGGTAATTGACAGTGGGTGTTCAAATCACATGACTAGAGATAAGATTAAGTTGACTAAAATTGAAAAATATGATGGAGGAATAGTTATGTTTGGAGATGACTCTGGTGCTAAGATTGTTGGTAAAAGAATAATTAGTTTTGATGGAAAACATAGTACTGACAATGTCTATTATGTTAAGGGTTTAAGGCATAATATTTTAAGTGTTGGACAAATTTTCAACAAAGGATTTAATCTTATGTTTCAGGATAACACCTATGAGATTAGAAAAGGATCTAGAACTATGGTAGCAACATGAAGAACTCATGGAAACATCTATCTTCTTAAGATTGGTGATGGTCAGTGTTTTGTTTCACATATTAATGAAAGTTGGTTGTAGCATTGGAGGATGGGACATGTAAATTCCAATAATCTGATCAGGATCAGTTCTAAGGAAGTTGTCAAAGATCCACCTAGAATCACAAAGCCTTCAAATTCAATTTGCAGAAGTTGTCAGTTGGGAAAACAAACAAGAAGCAGTTTTAAAGGAAAAGAACAATAATCTACCGAAGTGTTGGAATTAATTCATACAGACCTTTGTGCTCCTACAAGAACTAGAAGCCTTAATGGGGACAGGTACTTTATGCTCTTTATTGATGATTAATCTAGGATGACATGGGTTACTTTCCTTAGAGAGAAATCTCGGCCTCTTGATAGATTCAAGGTATTCAAGGCAAGAGTAGAGAATGAGGTAAACATGAGAATCAAATGTTTAAGGTATGATAGAGGTGGAGAATTCACTTATGGTGAGTTTAATGCATTTTGTGAAGAATATGGCATAAAGAGACATTATTTTGCCGCTAGAACTCCTCAACAGAATGGAGTTGTGGAAAAGAAGAACCAAACTATTCAAGAGGCTGCCAAAACTATGATGAAAGAAGAAAATGTTTTTAATGCGTAGTGGAGAGAAGAAATTCACATTGTTGTCTACATTCTTAACAAAGTTCAGATCAGAGGTAAAAACACTAAGAATCCTTATGAGTTATGGAATGGTAAGACTCCTAGTGTTAAATACTTTAAAGTGTTTGGAAGCAAATGCTACATTAAAAGAGATGATGAGAATCTTAGGAAGTTTGATGCTAGATGTGATGAAGGAATCTTTCTTGGATATTCAAATAATGACAAGGCATATAGATGCTTTAATAAAAGACTGAGTAAAATAGTTGAAAGTGCTAATGTAAAGGTTGATGAAGCTATGTATAGACCAATTGAGATAAATGAAGTTGAATCAAATGATCCTATCTGTGAGCATGTGCAAGAAGAAGAAAAGGAAGAGAGAGAACAAAGTGATGAAGAGGAGATTTCAGAACCTACACCTAATAATCCTAAATATGTACAGAGAAATCATCTGGAGGAGAAAATAATTGGAGACATAAGTGAAGGAGTAAAGACAAGAAGCAAAGTGGTTGAGGTAAACTTGTGTTTACTTTCTAAGATAGAACCAAAGACTGTGAGTGAAGCATGCAATGATGAGAGTTGGATTAGAGAAATGAAAGAGGAACTGCAATAGATAGAGAAGAATGAGACATGGGAACTAGTCCCTAGACCTGTAAACAAGAATGTAATTGGTTCAAAATGGGTATTCAGGAATAAGCTGAATGAATATGGTGAAGTAGTAAGGAATAAAGAAAGACTTGTATGCAAAGGATATTCACATGTTGAAGGAATATATTTTAAAGAGACATTTGCACCAGTAGTGAGAATGGAAGCCATTTAGATTTTCTTGCCATTTTCAGCTCATAAAGACTTCAAAGTGGACTAGATGGATGTCAAATCTACATTTATGAATGAAGAATTGGAAGAATAAGTGTATATGGAGCAATCAGAAGATTTCAGTTGTCAGACAAACCAGACATGGTCTACAAGTTGAAAAAGGCTCTATATGGACTTAAACAAGCTCCTAGAGCCTGGTATGCAAGGTTGAATAGATAATTGACACAACAAGGATTCAACAAAGGATCTGCAAACAACAATCTTTACTTCAAAGTTGAGAAAAAACTTTTTTGATAGTTGTGGTATATGTTGATGATATTATCTTTGGTGGAAATGAAGGTATGTGTAAGCAATTTGCAGAAGAGATGCAAAAAGAGTTTGAAATGTCTATGATTGGTGAGTTGAATTTCTTCCTTGGACTTCAAGTGAATCAAATTGATAAGGGGGTATTCATTTCACAATCTAAGTATGTTATGGAATTATTGAAGAAGTTTGGAATGGATGACTCCAAACCTGTCTGTACCCCTATGGTAACCGGATGTAAGATGAGTAAGGATGATGAATCTTCTAAAGTTGATCAGAGCATGCATAGATCTATGATTGGTGGACTGTTGTATCTTACTACTACTAGAATAGATATCATGCATGCAATATGTTTATTTGTAATATTTCAAGCAAAACCTAAGGAAGCACATGTTACAACTGTGAAGAGGATATTCAAATATCTTAAGGGAACTCCAGCTTATGGGCTATGGTATCCAAAGGATAATGATTTCACATTGAATGCCTACACTGATACAGATTGGGGTGGTTGTGTAGATGACCAGAAGAGTACAAGTGGCGGTGCATTCTTCCTTGGGGGAAAAGATTGGTTTCATGGTTAAGTAATAAACATGATTCAGTTTCTTTATCCACTACAGAAGTGGAGTATATTACAACATCCTATTGTACGCACATAATTTGGATGAAGCAAACATTGAAGGACATAGGTGTGATGTGTGATGAGCCTATCTTTATCTTTTGTGACAAAACAAGTGCTATAAACATTTCAAATAATTCGGTGATGCATTCTAGGAAAAAGCACATATCTATCAGGTATCACTTGTTGAGGGAGAAGGTGTTGCAAAATAAAGTTAGACTTGAATATGTACCTACAAAGAAAAAAAATTCTGACATATTCACTAAGGCCCTTTTGAAGAATACTTTTGATTATCTCAGGGGGAAGTTATGGGTTACTTCCCCTCATTCCTTGAACTAAGTGCACATGGACGTGCATCAGTCCAGTCGATTTACAGATTCTCTTGATCCAGATTGATGATTGTGGTCTACTCCTTAGGGGGAGTAGAGAGATGCATTGTTGTAGTATGTGATGTGGATGCACTCCTAAGGGGGAGTGATCATAGCTCTATATGGCAAGATTTTTCATGCAAAAATTCCCTTTGCCATTGATGTCAAAGGGGAGAGAAATTCATGTGAAAAAGTAGAAAAGGGAGAGAGAGTCTTGTAAGGAGAAGAGAGAAGAAGAAGAAGGAGATTGTGTATCCTGTCTTTGATGTTTTTTCACATCATTTGTTGCTATCAATGACATAGGGGGAGATTGTTGCAAGTATGGATGTGTTTGGTGGTGGTGTCATTGATGTCAACATAGTTCAAGTTGATTGCAAATGGTACTTGTATAGTTGAGACACTATAGAAGTGCTTAGAGTACATGGAGCTATATTTATGAAGTTGTAGTTGGGTTTTTGCCAAGTGCTTTTGAGAAAATTAAGAAATAATGAAGGCAGTGTTGGGTATGTGTTCTAAGTGTGCTCTGGTATTGTGCTATGCATTAATTCTATGTTGATCCTATGCCTGTATGGATATGTGGTATTACTCATGAGCTTCAATGGATGATATATCCTAAGTTTTAGCTTCTAGATCAATGGAGAATGAAAGATGTGTTCATCGGTGTGTGAACTAGTTTGACAAAACTATTTGCTTGTAGGCTGGGAGAAATGTTTTGGCTCCACAGTATTCTGATGTTTTGTTTTATATCTTGTGGATTTGGGAGATGATTCATACTGTTGGTTTCTGTGTTCTGAAAAACATGCTTGTGATTAGGAGCTCTGAAAGACTTGCTCCAGAGCTCCTGTGTGTTGCTAGTTGGTCTGGTTGGACTGGTGAAGAATATTCTATGTTTTAAGATTGTTGCAGTTGTTGCAGATGTACCTGAAGGTTTCTTAGAGATGGTAAAATTTTTGGTGAAGCATGTTGAGTGATCCACGTGTGATCATCTTTCTAGAGATGCACATACTTCAAAGATCATTGGTGTTTTCATTAGGTTTGGCCAACTTGGTATCTACATGTTACATAAAGATTTGTATCAAATTAAGGGAGCATGTGATTGATCCAAGATGTTTTTTGCATCCTAATTAAATATTTAATTGTTCCTCTCTCATTCTTATCCATTGCGGGAATGTTGAGTAGCCGACCTAATTTGAATTTGTAAATTGAAGGATGTTTAGCCGACCTTGGAGAATGCTTCTAGGGTTGAAGATGGTATAAAAGAAAGTCAAGATCTCATGAATTGATATATGTAGAGAACAAGAAAGTGAAGTGTGTGACAAAGTGCAAAAAGTAGAGAGTGTAAGATTGAATCAAGGCAACTGTAATTTGATGTGTTATATTCCTGAAAGTAGTGAGTTGACGGTGTCTACAATCTTCTGATCAAGTTGTGAATGTGTGGAACCTTTTGTGGTGGATCTTTATTTATCTTTTATTTTTATGTAGGAAGTGATCCTTTGTATCTAGGTAGTGATCCCTTTGGCAGTGAGCCTTGGTATCCAATATTGCATTATTACTATATTGTGAGCTAATCCTCACCATGGTTTTTCCCTCATTGGGTTTTCCACGTAAATATGGTGTCTCTGGTGTTTTCTTTTTGTAATTTGCATATCATGTTTACAATTTATAAAAAACTGAGTTAAATTGGAATTAATTAAGGTTATAAGTAAAGGAATTTGTTACAATTGATTCACCCCCTCTTAGTTGTCTCGTGCATTTCAACAGAGCAAAGCTCTTCCTGAACAACCATGAAAATATTAACATTGAATGTTAGGGGATTAAACGCCCCTAATAAAAGATGCCTAATCAGACGTCAACTTGAAGGTTTTCAAGTAGATGTAGGTTTGTTGTAGGAAACAAAATTGGATGAAGAGGAGCAAAAAAGGTTAGAAAGCAAGTTAAAATCTTGGCGATGTGTTCGGGTCAAAGCAGATGGGGCCTCCGGTGGATTGTTGATTGTTTGGAAGCCACAAATGGTGATAGTTGAGGAAGTCAATAGTAGTAGACATTGGTTTGCCTACCGGGTAAGAAGTCTCATATCAAATTTATGATTCTTACTCATTAATGTTTATGGACCTAATTCATGCATTCAAAAAATGCTAGTCTGGCAAGAACTAGTTTAGTTTTGAATCAATCAATGCAAGACTTATGTGTTTTGGGGGGATTTCAATGCTATACTGAGATCAAAAGACAAAAGAGGAAGTGTGGAAAGAGCACTTCAATCACAGGTTGATTTCAAAGACTTTGTAGATCACAATATGTTACTTGAATCTCAAATGGGGAATGAAAATTATACTTGGAAAAACAAGAGGAAAGGCTTTAGTAGCACAGCAGAAAAACTTGAAAGATTCCTATTTAAAGGGGACTTAGGCAGGTTTCGCTTCACTTTGGAATGCAACATCCTCCCTGGGGTGGGGTCGGATCATTTTCTGTTTAAATTGGAAATTTATGGAGAAATAAGCTCAATGAGTTGCCCCTTCAAGTTTCAGTCTATGTGTCTCAAAGACCCGAACCTTGGGGAGCTAGTCAATCAACGGTGGCTAGGCTGTAATCCTAGCGGTTCAAAAATGTTCAATGTAATGAAGAAACTAAATTTTGTCAAGCAAAATATCAAGCAATGGAACAAAGCAAGCTTCAAGAACATCTTTGAAGAAAGAAGGTAGATTGAAGAAGCCTTGAAAGTGGTATAAAGGATGGTGATATCAGAGGGAATGGATGTAAAAAACTTTGAGGAGTAGAAATATTTGCTTGGGATGCTAAACAAAGTAATAGAAAAAGAGGGTGGTTTTTGGAGAAGAAATCTAGAGAAGTGTGGCTCAAGGCTGATGATAGGAATGCAATTTTTTTTCACAATTTAACATTCTCGCGGCGGATAAGAATAACAATTCTATATGGGTTAATGGTTTAGGGTTCATTTCCTATTCTTTAGGTTAATGGTTTAGGGTTTAGGGTTTCTAAGATTCATGAGATGCTTAGAATAAAAAATCTATATGGGTTTTAAGGGTTTAGGGTTCATCTCCTAGTCTTTAGGTCATATGGCTTAGGGTTTAGGGTTTGTAGGGTTCATGAAATGTTTAGAATAACAAATCTATATGGGTTTTAAGGGCTTAGGGTTCATCTCCTAGTCTTTAGGTCATATGGTTTAAGGTTTAGGGTTCTAGGGTTTCTACGGTTTCTACGGTTCATTCTTGTTGGAAAAATAAGAATAGACAACTGAGAGGGGGGGTGAATCAGTTTTTATAGAATTTAAACTTACTTAACCTTTATCAACCTTTAATCTCAGATCTGATAATTAACAGTGAAAGCATGAATCAACAACACATCAAAAACACATGAACACTGATATTTTATATGTGGAAACCCTATTAGGGAAAAACCACGGTGGATGTTAGTCCACAAGATTATACCCTGTTAGAAGTATAATGAAAAGTGAATAAGGCATGTACATGCATCCGAGCACACTGCCTAGAGCTCACTGATCAGAAGGGAAGGCTCACTGTTGTACATAAAACAATCAGATTAAATTCATCTGATGAGGTTGAAATGATAAATTAGCTTCTACAAAATCTTGATGATAGTTTTGGTTAGGCACAGAAACACTTCTTTACACTTTGCTCAATCTTCTTCACACTCTATTCTAAAATTGAATGATATGATCTTTATTCACAAATTTCGCATTCACACTTCACATACATTCATTAAGCACACTTCAAAATGAGGAAACAACCGCTCTTATATATCTGCTACATGAACTTTCATTAACAACTCTGTCAACCACAAATAAATAATAGATGAACACAAACTGTTGGCCTAATTCATGAAAAAATCTCAATGCGTACCAACCTAAGTCGGTCACAACGTAATGAAGACCTAAATCAACATCCTTGAACATTCCAAGCATTCAAAAATTAATCCATAAAGATCTGCAACACGCTACCACCATCATGTCGGCCAAGAACATGAAAACTTGAACACACAAAGGAAAAATCTTTGATCATGAACACACCGATCAATGTGGATGTACCATAATGATAGAGCATGATATAGAAACATCACTGATCATCACAGGAGAATACGCAACAACTTAATTTACCAGAGTTTCATTCTCTTCTTCCAAAACCACCTACTATAGGAACAAAATAACTATAGGAACTCATAACTCACTCTAATCTTGATGCGTACCACTGAAACTTCTGGAGAACATACTAGATAGGCTCAGCAACAAACCCTTTAATGCATAACTTTTGATTACCAACTTACAAAACTTTCCACCATTCTGATCATCACAGCTTCACAAATTTCCTGCAACATATTTATTCTAATTTTCTCAATATCCTCGACATATACAGCCTTCACAATCATCAATACTAATAGTGTTGACATCAATAACAACCACATATCAGCAACACAACCACAACATCCAACAATCTCCCCCTTTGGCATTGATGGCAACACATGATGTGAAAAATACTATCAACACAACTAGCTCTTCTCCAACAGTCTCCTTCTTCTCATATTGTTCTTCTCCCTCTTACATTACTCTTCTTTCATGACTCTTCTCCCCCTTTCTTCCTCAAAGTTTTTTCACATTACTCTTCTCCCCCTTTGACATTAATGGAAAATGTACACAAGCTCTTAACCATATCTAAATCATCTGACTACTCCCCTTGAGTAGCAACCACCACAACATCAATCTAAAACAAGATATGACTATGAGTGCATGAATTGATGCAAAGACTTGCATCTTAGTTTAGATGAAGGGAAATCACCCCTAACTTGCCTCTAAGATACTCAAAAGTATCTTTAGGTAACGGTTTAGTAAAGATATTTGCAATTTGTTCCTTAGTGGGCACATTCCAATCTGACTACTTTATCACTTACTTTGTCTCTCAAAAAGTGATACTTGATAGATATATGTTTTGTCTTTGAATGTAACACCAAATTCTTGGAAATGTTTATGGCACTTGAGTTATCACAAAATATAGCAATAGGCTCATTATACTCAATTTTGATATCTCTGAGCATCTGCTTCATCCACATTACTTGAGTACAATTATTTGCAGCAACAATATATTATGCCTTAGTAGTAGATAAGGAAATGGAATTTTTCTTTTTACTTAGCCAAGACACCAACTTCTTCCCCAAGAAGAATGCACCACCACTTGTACTTTTCCTGTCATCCACATCTCCTGCCCGATCTACATCTGTAAAGGCATTCAGAGTTAGACCATCATCCTTAGGATACCATAGACCAAAGTCAACTGTTCCTTTCAAATATCTGAAAATTCTCTTTATTTTAGTCATATGCAATTCCTTCGGATCAGCTTGATATCTAGCAACCATACATACAACATTCATAATTTTTAGTCTGGTTTGAGTCAAATAGAGTAATCCACCAATCATTGACCTGTACCTTGTTTGATTAGCTTTAGGAGAATCATCATTTTGTATTAACTTGCATCCAGTTACCATGGGTGTACCAACTGGTTTTGAGTCTTCCATGCCAAACTTTTTCAGTAACTCTCTTACATATTTGGACTGAGATATGAAGATTCCATCATCTAACTAAGTAATTTGCAATCATAAAAATAATTTCAGTTCTCCAATCATTGACATTTCAAACTCACTTTTCATTCCATCAGCAAACTTCATGCATAAGTCATCATCACCTTCAAAAATAATGTCATCAACAATGACTTCAATAATCAACTCTTTATCCTTATCCATATTGAAATACAGATTGCTATCAATAGTACCTTTATTGAATCCAAGCTTCAACAAGTATTTATCTAGCCTTGCATACCAGGATCTAGGGGCTTGTTTGAGTTGATACAGTGCTTTCTTCAACTGATAAACCATTTCTTTTTCATCAATGAGTATAAATCCATCTGGTTGCTCAACATAAACTTCTTCTAATTCACCATTCAGAAATGATGACTTCACATCCATTTGATAGACTTTGTAATTCTTGAAAGTAGCATAAGCAAGACATAACCTTACAGCTTCAATTCTGGCAACAGGGGCAAAGGTTTCTTCAAAATCAATACCTTCCATCTATGAGTATCCTTTGCATACCAGTCTTGCTTTATTTCTAACCACTTCACCTTGTTCATTCAGCTTATTCTGAAAGACCCATTTGGTTCCAATCACATTTTTATCTTGAGGTATGGGAACAAGAATCCATGTATCATTTTTCTCTATCTACATCAGTTCTTCCTTCACTCCTTCCATCCAATATTCATCTTTACATGATTCATTGACATTGCTAGGCTCAGTTTTGGAAATCACGCAATATCCTTTTGCAATTCTTCTTCTAGTCTGCACACCTTTGTTCTTGTCTCCTATAATCTGATTCTCAGAGTGATTTAGCTTTACATACCTTGGAACTTTTGGATTATCTCTAACTTTTGGTTCTTTTATTCTCTCTTCTGCACTTCCACTAGCTTCTCCTTCATGATTCTCTTGATTCACCGAAACAATTTGAACTTGATTTTGTGTCTGAATAGTCTTTCCTTTATCTGTACTATCTTGTTGGTCATCTAAATAATATCCACAGTATCTAGATAATCTAATAGTGTCTTCATCAACTCTGACATTTTCACTTTCAACCATTTTCTTCAATCTTCTATTGTAGCACTAGTAGGCTTTGCTCTTAGTAGAGTAAGCCAGAAAGATTCCTTCATCACTTCTAGCACTAAACTTGCCAATATCTTCATCTCCCTTGATATAACATCTACTTCCAAAGATTTTGAAATATTTAATAGTAAGCTTATAACCAAACCACAGCTCAAAAGGATTCTTACCAAAATTACCATTAACATTTACCCGGTTGATAGTGTACACAAAATTTCTTATAGCTTCTCTCCAATAGATATGAGGAACATTAACTTCCAACATCATAGTTCTAGTAGCATCTAGAATTTTTTTGTTCTTTCTCTCAACAACTCCATTCTGTTGAGGGGTTTGGGGAGCAGATAACTATCCTTTTATTTCATGTTCTTCACATAATGAATTGAACTCTTGGGAAGTGAACTCACCACCTCTATCTAATCTTAAGTATTTAACCTTCAAACCTATCTCATTTTCTACCATAGCCTTGAAACATTTGAAATTTTCTAGTGCTTCATGTTTTTCTCTCAAGAAAGCAACCCATATCATCCTAGAGTAATCACCAATAATCAACATAAAGTACCTTTCTCCTTGTAGACTTCTGATTCTAAATGGACCACATAGATCAGTATGTACCAGCTCCATTACTCCATTAGAATGATGTTGTTTGCTCTGAAAATAAATTATTGTCTGCTTTCTCATCTGACATTCCTTGCATATAGTGTTAGTAGGCTTCACTATCTTAGGTAGATCTTTGACTGCTTGAGTGGAGCTTACATTGACAATGTTATCAAAATTCACATGACACAGCCTCCTATGCCATAACCAGCTTACATCAACTTGAACAATTAAACAACTTTCACTAGCAGCACTTAAGTGAAAAAAGCTACCTCTTGTCTTTGTACCTGAAGCAATTATATTTCTAGAGCTTCCCAATATCCTACATTTTCCATCTTTGAACTAAAGATTGTATCCCTTGTCTACCATCTATCCAACACTCAAAAAATTATACTTCAATCCTTCAACATAAAGGACATCATCAGTATTATATTTACCACCAAGAGAAATAGTGCCTCTGCCACAAATCACACCAGCATTATTATCTCCAAATCTTACAACACCACCATCATATTTTTTCAAGCTTATGAACTTGCTTTTGTCACCAGCCATATGATGTGAGCATCTACTATCCATCACCCACTCATCTTTTTCATCAATTTTGGCTGCAAGATCTTTCTCAATATAATGATTGTTAGCAGATTCAGTGGACACTATACCATTTTCCTTGATAGCAATGAATACCCATCTAGCTTCATTTCCAGCTTCTTTAGTAGATTCATCCTCAAGAGTAGAGGGACCATTCTAAGGAATATTATATCTATTCTTTTTAATCTTCCAGAAAGGCTCACCAATGCACTTCAAATGACACTCCATTCTGACCTTCCACAAAGAGTAATTTGTACCAAATTTGGGACTATCCTTCTTGTATGATGTCATCTTGGATCACCTCAAGCTATTGAAATTTTTTAGAGGAACCTGCTTTGATACCAATTGTTGTAAAAATAAGAATAGACAACTACGAGGGGGGGTGAATCAGTTGTTAGAGAATTTAAACTTATTTAACCTTTATCAACCTTTAATCTTAGATCTGAGAATTAACAGTGAAAGAATGAATCAACAACGCATCAAAAACACATGAACACCAATATTTTATACGTGGAAACCCTGTTAGGGGAAAAACCATGGTGGATGTTAGTCCACAAGATTATACTCTATTATAAGTATAATGAAAAATGAATAAGGAATAAACATGCATTCAGGAACACTTCCTAGAGCTTACTACTCAGAAGGGAAGGCTCATTGCCTTACATAAAACAATCATATTAAATCCATCTAATGGGGTTGAACTAAGAAATTAGCTTCTACAAAATCCTGATGACATATCCGATTAGGCACAAAAATACTTCTTCACACTTCACTCAATCTTCTTCACACTTCGCTCAATCGTCTTCACACTCTATTCTAAAATCGAATGATCTGATCTTTATTCACACTTTGCATACATTCATTGAGCACACTTCAAAATGAGGAAACAATCACTCTTATATATCTACTACAGGAATTTTCATTAACTCTGTCGGCCACAAATAAATAATAGATGAACACAAATTGTCGGCCCAATTCATGAACAAATATCAATGTGTACCAACCTAAGTCAGTCACAACATAATGAAGACCTAAATCAACATCCTCGAACATGCCAAGCATTCAAAAATTAATCTATAAAGATCTGTAACACGTTACCACCATCATGTCGGCCAAGAACATGAAAACTTGAACACACAAAGGAAAAATATTTGATCACAAACACACCAATCAATGCGGATGTACCACAATGATAGAGCATGATCTAGAAACATCATTGATCATCACAAGATCATACACAACAACTTAATTACCAGAGTTGCATTCTCTTCTTCCAGAATCACCTTCTACATGAACATAATAACTGTAGGAACTCAAAAACTCATAACTCACTCCAATCTTTATGTGTACCACTAAAATTTTTGGAGAACATACTAGATAGGCTTAGAAGCAAACCCTTTAATGCACGACTTCTGATTACCAACTTACAGAACTTTCCACCATTCTGATCATCACAACTTCATAGATTGCCTACAACATATTTATTCTAATTTTCTCAATATCCTCGTCATATACAACCTTCATAATCATCAATGCTAATAGTGTTGACATCAATGGCAACCACATATCAGCAACACAACCACAACATCCAACAATTCTATCAACTCCCCTTAATTCAAATCATTGTATGACCCTTAGGGTTCTAGGGTTTCTAGGGTTTCTAGGGTTCCACCCTCTTACATCCCCTCAATTCATTCTATCAAATCCCCTTAATCCACCTCTTGCATCCCTTGAATTCATTCTATCAACTCCCCTTAATCCACCCTCTTGAATCCCCTTAAGCCATCCTCTTATAGGACCCTTAAGTCAAATCATTTTACATACCCTTAATCCACAATCTTGCATCCCTTAAGTCACTCTCATAATTCCCCTTAAGTCATCCTCTTAGGACCCATTAATCCATATCCTAGGGTTCATGAAATTCATCCCCTTAATCCGCCCTCTTACACCCCTTTAATTCATTCTATCAACTCCCCTTAATCCACCTTCTTGCATCCCTTGAAGTCATTCTATCAACTCCCCTTAATCCACCATCTTGCATCCCCTTAAGTCATATCCTCTTACATACCCTTAATCCGTAATATTGCATCCCTTAATTCACTCTCATAATTCCCCTTAAGCCATCCTCTTAGGACCCATTAAGCCATATCCTAGGGTTCATGACATGCATCCCCTTAATCCACCCTCCCTCTTACACCCCTTTAAGTCATTCTATCAAATCCCCTTAATCCATCCTCTTGCATCCCTTGAAGTCATTGTATCAACTCCCCTTAATCCACCCTCTTGCATCCCCTTAAGTCATCCTCTTAAAGGACCCTTAATTCATATCCTCTTACATACCCTTAATCCACAATCTTGCATCCCTTAAGTCACTCTCATAATTCCCCTTAAGCCATCCTCTTAAGACCTATTAAGCCATATACTAGGGTTCATGACATGCATCCCCTTAATCTACCCTCTTACATACCTTTAAGTCATTCTATCAAATCCCCTTAATCCACCCTCTTGCATCCCCTTAATCCATCCTCTTAACTCCCCTTAAGTCATTCTCTTAGGACCCCCCTTAAGCTATATCCTCTTAGGTCCCCTTAATCCATCCCATGGAAAACATCATTTGAATTTTTATGGGATTTATAAGATCCAATTTCCTAACTTTTACTATATATTGTTATTTTCTCGCATGAATTATTTACTTAAATGACTCATGTAAATTATAGTTACTTTACTTACATTAATTATTTTTGTAGGTTCTCATCAAATCGGTCTACCATGTGATTGTCACTGAAAAATTATTTTATTAAGAGACTATGTAAATATCAATTTTTGGTCTTCACCTAAAAGTTGATAATCTTTAATTGTATATACATGTGCACATATATGTTTCATCATGTTATATAGTTGTATTAAACATCAATATACATTATATATGTTTGTTCAATGTATGAACTTCAATGAACTTATTAGTCACTTTTTAAATATCTTATTCCTATTTTATAGATTATACATTTCATGTCTTGTATTTACCACATTTTATATAATTGTTCAATTGTATAGATTATACATTTTATACATACAAGGAGATAGATTTTTGTTTATTGATTCAAATATTTGCTAGAATTGAAAAATAGTTAAAATTACCTGCCCTTAATTTATTATGAATATAATCTAAACTATTTAAGGAATGTTTTAATTTGTCACCTAACCATGTGATAAATTATATATATGAAATTTGATTCTAGAGATAAGAATTTATATAGTGCATGTATTACTTGAAAATTAGATAAAATTTATATACATACATGAGTGCATATAATCATCAAAATGAACATAACATGATCATAATTGACTGCATATATAATCATCATAGTAAAGTCAACTGATATAAATAAACACAAATATGATAATATTAATTGATATAATGTATGTGAAATAGTCTATGAAGTAACATGTTCAAAATGTATATGTCAAGTCCAACACATATATTTAAATAAAACTAGAGATCTATAGTCCATTTAAAATTTAAAACCATCTAGCTATCAAGCCGATTAGTCAAATCAAGTCTCCTCTTTGTTCCATGTCAATTAGATGTACCTACATCATTCTCTAAAAGAGTACAAGAAACTTGAAATTAGATTCAAAGTCATTTAGAAATTTTGATATAATTAAACATATTTAAACTTGAAAATATAAACTTTTAGATAAAAATATAAATTTAATTAAATATCTAGTAAATACAATAAAAATTATTTTTAGTATGCATAAATTACCATATGATCATGTGAATCTACTGGCATATTTTGTTCAGCGAGTAGCATAACTGTCACTTGAGAAGATCCAAATGCCTAATCTACTATATCCTGCATATTCATATAAAGAAAACAATATGTTTAAACCTCAAATATATATCTATTCAAAATATCTATAGCAATTGTTTAGGAGACTTAATAAAGTTTACAACCTCGAATGATATGACCTCATGATCACGCACCTGATATTTCCCATGCATAAATGTTGATGATGTCTCGGGTGCACCTGCGATGGGTATCTCATGAAATCCCTACATATAGATGTACAATAGTTTGTATAGATCATTCACGCATGTGTATATAAATAAATAAATTAAATTAGATCTATGATGTGTATTTAATTTAAAATTAACAAAATTTTGAAAGCACGCACCTGAGCTGATGATGGCTCAGGAGTGCTCACCACAACTTGTGGTTGGTTAGTACTAGGTATTGTATGACCTCCCTGCATCTAGATATAATATATCATTTAACATGTGTACACATTCAAAATAAATTAGATATATCCACACAAACTATTTAATATATATTGGTTCAAGTACCTAACCAAAAGGTGAGCCTAGATCTACAACACTCGACATATAGACATGATCATTTTGAGTTTCAATCATCGGGTGATCATGTGTCTACACTGAATACTTATTGAATTAATATTGTATTATATATATAATTTGATGTTATTATTTACATGAATTTTGTACATTTCAAAAAAAAAATTTAAGTTCAAAAGATGAACATACCTGTGTAGGATGATGCTCAAAATATAGTAAATCCATATATGACTTTGTCCCAGATGCATGTGGGTCACCTGAAGTGGATGCCTGAGTATTCCTATTGCTCGAGCCTCCATGCTCTCTATTGACCACTTCAGCCGCCACGTGTGTAGTCTGATGAGTGAGATGTCTTGAAATTGAACTCAATGTTCCTAATGTTGATAACATAGTCTATTGTTAAAATGCAGTGGGAACACCAGGAGAAGGAGGAGGAACAATAGGAGCAATTAGAGCACGTTGCTAAGGATCAACACGTGCTCCTAGTCTATGTTGGGGCATGCCAAGCCCAACTCCCTGAAATGACCTCATATCAAAATAGTTGGGTTTTAAACCCAACTCAAGCTCAGCCCATAACTTTCTCAAAAAGTATAGGGGCACCTCAGAATTTCCATGTGGTGGACTATCAAACACCATCCACCATCTATCCCAAAAATGTGCAGCTATCTGGGGGTGCCTACACCATAAAATTAAATTTTTTTTTTTGGTGGGTGGAATTGGTTGGTTTGTTTGGGGGTTAAAAAAATATTGGCACATGGCTTGTTTGGTAATTTTAAGATCATTAATTTCTTTATAAGATAATTCATCTACATAGAATTTTCTCCTCTCTTCTCTTCATTGATGGAACCTATCTAGGTCTGCATGAATAGATTGAACAAAATTGACAATAGTTTGCATCGTAGATGCAAACTATGTGAGATGGGGGGGGATTCTAGGCTCATTTTTTATCAGATCTATATTTCCCTGAATCACAATAAGATTTTCCCTAATGCTCTCTCTCAACTGATCCTGATCTACTACGGGGGTGGGGGATTAGGAGGTGGAGAGTTTGGAGGTGTGGGGTTTTGATGTGGTGGTGGGTTTGGATGTATGGGATCTACAGGAATTTGTGCATCAAGCATAAAATCCTCTATGTTAAATTTTGGATCCATGTGAATGTAACCAAATGGCAACTGAATGTTAAACAATTAAAAAATATATATCAACAAACTAATTAAATAATGCACACAATTTGAAAGTTATTTAAAAATCACATTGAACGTGCACATATTCAAAATACATTTCATTTGAAGACCATTCGATTTATAACATTAAAAAATCCATAACATTAAAAATCCATAGCCTATACACATTAAATTGAATCCATAAACTTATTTTTAGCTAGATATCACTTGATAATTAAACTATAGCCAAATTTGATGATATGCATTAATTGATTTATTTAAAATAAATAAAACCACATGGATTAAGGTAAAGACTTAATATTTATTTAAATAAATCACCATCAACATTTAAACTAGGAGTTTGATAAAATGTATCAAGAATTGAGAGCTCACAAAAGGCTACGATATCAACAATGAGGCTTCTTTGAATCATTGTTGGAAAAAATAAATAAGAAGATTAGAAATAGACACTGTGAACATGAGGTGAGGAACCATTTAATTTCTATAGGTAAAGGACTAAAGAATGAAAAATAAGACACATGTAGATTATATAACTTTGATTTCTCAAATTGGGTGTTAATAGGAGGTTAGGGGTTGTTTAGAGTGTCTTCTATTACATATATAAAGGTGGAAAAAGAGAAGGAAAGGTCCCCAAGATAATTTAGGTTATGAACAACTCAAGAATGAGTGTCAAAATGGGTAAATGATGAAAACCATGTAGTTTAATTCAAGTAAAAAATATACTAGATTCTATTTATATTAAAGGATTATTGTTAGACAAGGGTGCTCAATGGAGCTCATAAATATTAAGCCTATCATTAATTAACTAATTCATCAATAAGTAATTTATTTTTCTAAGTTTTTATGGGTCTTTAGAGCTTTATCTTTTGGGGTGAGGGGACGTTTACTTATAGGTTTGGTTGTTTCCCAACAAGAGTATATGTATAGAGCTAAGGTATATCGATTCTGAATACATGTGTATTTATCAAGTATGACATAGAATTTAATTAAATCCAAGGACATAAATTGATTTATCTAAATTTTCAAATTTCATGATAAGAGACACAAGTTTTCTATAGTGGGACAAAGTAGTTAATAAGAAATTATAAGTTTAACACTAACATTAATTTATAATCTCATTCGTTGTTTTCAAAGCATACTGTTTAGATAAGAATAAAAAAATAATAGAAGACATTCAAAGGGACACATAGATATATGCTAACTTGGTAATTGCAATACATACAAAATAAACTAAGATGAGCTTGAGCTCTATTGACATATTGAAAATGGCTTCTTTAAGTACACAAAGACTTCACTAAATTTAAATTTAGTTGTCCAATGAAATCATATTTATACATGTGAATTGGTGTGCATAATCTATCATGCAAAAATGGAACAAATTAGATCTTTACTATAAATTATTTAGAGATTTGATGACATGAAAACATATCTATGTCAAATAAAAAATGTAAGAAACCTCCAAGGAGGGATACTTCTAAAATTATGTGAAGTGAAAGTTAAGAACCAATGACAAGGAGGACGCAAAATAAAGTAAGGAAGGAGGGAAATTACTCAATTTGAGCAAGAGCAACATGAGATTGAAACTTGTAACCATACTAAAAAATGAGAATGTTTAAACTATATAGTTGAGTATGGAAATGGTGTAACATCTAGTTTACGTTTAGGGTTTAGGTTGAGTATGGAATGTTTTAAGGTAAATAGGGTTTTAGTTTACGTTTTAGGGTTTAGGTCCAAGGATTAACCTAGGTAAATTAGTTTTTAAGGACCTATATTTTTTAGAACCTAGGGTTTAGGGTTTTGAAATTTCTAAATTAAATGTGTCAAATTTAGGTTTATTTTTTATGGTTTTTGATTTAGAATTTAACGTTGTTTGTTTCGTTGATATTTTCGGTTAATTAAATACAATTTAAAAACTATAAAATATTGAACTAAAACAAACTAAACAAACAAAAACTAAATAACAATTATAAAACAAAAATGCAAGATATAAAGCAAAAAAATGGTAGAATTCAACCAACCTGGAGGTCACTGAGGTCGGTTGCATTGACAAGAGGAGTTGGTAGTGAAAATTTTCTTGGATCGGGCCCTTTGAAACATGTACGCGATCTTCCTTCTCCTTCTCTGGCACGACTCAAACTGACTATGAAAATGAAATCACAGTCACTTATTTAAAAAATAAATAGCTTTAAGAAACACATACGCATTTCAAAATGCATACGCATTTCATAACGCGTACACAATTTAGGTTCGCGTACCTGAATCATAATGCATACGCATTTTGGATTTAGGCTCAGGTACCCGATCCATAATGTGTATGCATTTTTTAAAAACACGTACGTATTTTGTGCGAAATTTTTTGTTTTGGCCGGAACATCCCCTCTTCATGGACCCAACTTATTTCTTTTACCCATGAGACAAGAAGAACATATGACAAATGCAAAAGTAACACAAAAAGGTGACTACTGAAAAGAAGGCTTGAGCATCTCGAGAGGGAAAAGGGCTAATGCAAGGGTTGAAAAAACCCTACACAAGCACTAGGGGAATGGATACTAAAGTGGGTATAAAACATATTATGAAATTGCAAGGGTATGCAATTTACAACACCTTTTTGCCTCTAGAATTTAGTAGGCTTATGGACCTATGTGAATATTCATATTAAATGAAAAGACTAAAAATAAATAACATCATAACATCAAAAGGATATTGTAGAGGAATTAGAAAACTCTTGAAGTTTAGGAACCATTCCCCTAGGCTAAAAGTCTACAAAACAAATACATTAGAAAAAAATCTACACAAGACAATAAAAACATACAAAACCATAGGTTAGAATATCATAAAATACAAATGCATTTATAAAAAACATAGATAACACATACACACAGGAAAAAAATTATACAAAAAAAAGAACTAAAATTTTGAGTCAACAAAGTAAAAGCGACCTCGATGTGGGAGGTTATTTTGATACTATGCATCATCTCTAAAATACAATGAAAAAACAACATATAGAATAATTCTTAAATGAAGAGAAGAATTTAGTGATTGATTTCTTTAAGGAGATAATGCATCCAAAAGATAGGGAAGAAATCAATATATAAGAGATTACATGACTCAGACACTAGCTTACTCTACCACTAGGGGTCATGCATATGATAATGTTAAAAATAGATTATGATCTAGCAAGGTGTGTATGCTAGGGTATCGTTGATATAAAAGATAAATTAGATAAATTACACAAGATATCAAGATGCATTATGTTAGGTGGTTCAATGATGTAAAACATACATTTGATAAAGTGCACAATATAGTTAGTTGGATCATGCTAGATGGCTCAACAATTTACAAGATAAATAACACCTCAGAGGGCTTAGATAAAGAAGTGCCACAAGGATGAAAATAGCTAAAGTGAATATAAGAATGCACAAGTGAGTAACATATATGCCCCCTTTAAATATTAACATGTGTAGTATGTTAATTTTTGAAGGAAAGAAGAGGGGAAGAAATAATGGAGGGAATCCTTAGGAAGGATGCCAGCCTCTAATACAAGTTTTCTTTCCCCCCTATAATATAGATAAGGACAACCATGATAAAGGATATTGTTTCGTTACCATAGATAAATTATGGTTACACATGAGAATGTACTACCATGAATGGCAATGAGAACAAAGATAGATATGATTGCCATATAGTGAGTAGCAACACAATAAAAGAAGAAGAATTTTTATGATTTAAAATGAACCAGATAGAGCTTAACCTCAATACCACATGCCATGCAAAGAAGAATCAAGTGCATCAACAAATGGAAGAGTGATGGAACTAGAGTCATGATGTTGAATTTTATTTTTCAAGGCTCGATATTTATTGTTGCAATGAACAAGCACTTAATTATATGCATAGAAATAAAGTTTTTTTAACATTTTTATGAAATTTCTTATGTCTAGGAGGAGGAAGAGTGATCAAGTGTGCTTTGAGAAGCCTCAAAAATATATTCTCTTACCTAGATAAATTATAAGGAGAAAGAAGCAATCCTTTCTCTTGTGGACAAAATTTTGACTTTTTAAAAGAAGAGGTCATAGAGACATCAAAAATAGAGGTGGGTATGTAGAAAGAGGAGAAGGTCAATAACCTAAACCCAATGTAGAAGAGTGTGGTGTCAATTCCACAAGGACCTTAACTTATTGTTCCATGCACTCAAGACCATTTCCTTTATTTTCATGATAAGAAATAATTTTAAATAAAATCCTATAATATGTCTCAAAATCAAAGGGAGAAGGAGAGTCAGTGTCACTAGCCTTAGAAAAATGAGAATTGTAATTGCATATATAATAAGAAGTACTAGTTGAATTTACAGAAGAAAAAGGATCAATTGTAGAAGGAGAATGTGAATCCTAGTTAAATGAAGGAATGTAAAAGTTAGAAGGGTCAAACTTCTATTGACCAAGCTCATGATAGGTGAATTCTAAGGATCTCCAGGCATCACCAAGACATGAATTTTTAGAATAAGAATGAACATCATCATCCACATAGGTGGGAGCTAGTGTCTTGGAGCTTGTAGTGGAAGAATATACAAAGTTATGAAGAGGATGGAGAGCATTATTTGCATGGCCCAATTCAACATATTGACAGTGTTGAAAGGGGTTAGGATTTTCTTCTTTTGTAGTAGTTGTTAATGATATTTGTGAGATGTCAAAGTGAGTTTGGTTGACTTTATATTCACCAAAAAAGGATGGTATAAATTCAAGTGATCCCCAATTGTCACCAGGACATGTATTATCATTATAAGAAGGACTAGTAGGACCATCATTAGAAGAAGGATTTATGTTAGGAAATTAAGCTTTACATATAATAAATTAGTTATTAGGTTAGTTATTTGGATGGGAAGTTATTCTTGTAATGGGATAATAATGGCTTTATAGAGACAATGCATGTGAATGTAATATGATCCTAAAGAAATATAATATTTTTTTATTGCTTTTATGCTTGTTTTAAAATGGTATAAAATGTGCAATATTCTCACCACTCTAACATTAGTATTAGAGAAATACAAATGTTATGCCCACATGTTGAAATATGTAGAGTAAGAAGGAATTGTGAAGTTGTGTGAATAAGAAGCATAAAGAATGGAAAGAGAAGTGTAAAAGAATGCAACATAAAGGCATGACTAGTTTTGGGAAAGGCACAACTGATTTTTGATACATATATTTTTTGGTGTTTATTACTTGTAATTATGTGGGACTCAAATAGTGTAGTAATTGAATGGAGGTGTTGAATATTTTGAATGGCTTTGAAGAGGAATGTGTGATTTTTCTATGTCTATGAAAATAACTATTTTTTTCTAAAATATCCATTCAGTTTGTTGGCCATGTTTGTTGGCCACTATCATTTGATTTACTATTTTTTAATCATTTTATGGTGTTCTTAATTATTCCCAAGATATTTTGAACAAAATATATGTCATGATGTTTCTTCTATATATTATGGTTTTAAATATTTATGTTGTTCAATCCAAGGCTACAAAGTCATACTTGATGGTTTGCAAACTAGACCAAAAAGTGGTTTATGGAAATTGGAGTAGAAATAATCTAGTATATAAAATAAAATATGTTAGGATATATTGAGGTTGTGTAGAAATATTTGGAGGTGTGAGAAACCTATTATGCAAAGGGAGGGAGAGAAAGAGGGAAGGAAAAATATGGAGAGAGGTAGGAGAGGTGGGCATAGAGAGAGTTAGGGAGAGAGGGAGGGGTAGGTGGAGAGAGGTTGTGTGTGTGTGAGGGAGAGGGAGGGAGAGAGAGAGAAGGGGAAGGAGGAAGATAGGTTGTTGTAGGGTGGGAGGGAGAGAGAAAGAGGGAAGGAGGGAGATAGAAAGAGGTAGGGAAGGTGAGGTAGGAATAGAGAGAGCTAGGGAGAGAGGGAAGGGTAGGTGAAGAGAGGTTGTGTGTGTGAGGGAGAGAGAGAGAGAGAGAGAGAGAGAGAGAGGAAGGAGGGAGATAGGGAGTGGTAAGGTGGGAGGGATAGAGGTATTTATAGAGGGTGGGAGAGGTAAATATAGAGAGAGTGAGAGAGAGGGAAGGAGGGAGGAATAATAGGATGGGTAGGTGTAGAGAGGTTGTATGTTTGAGAGGAAGAGAGAGAGGGGACCTAAGGTAGGGAGAGAGGGAGAGGTAAGGTGGGAGAGGTAGGTATAGAAAGAGTTTGAGAGAGGAAAATAAGGAGGGAGGGAGGGGTAGGTAGAGAGAGGTTGTGTTGGAAGGAGGGAGAGAGAGGGAAGGAGGGATATATGGAGAGGTAGGTAGAGAGAGGTAAGGTGCAAGGAATAGAGAGAAAATTAGAGAGAGGGGGGAAGTTAGGAACGAGTGAGATGTAGGTAGAAATAGAGATGGTGTGGGATGGATTGAGGGAAATTTAGGTCGAAAGGGAGAGGTTGAGTGGAGATAGAGAGAGGGAGGGAGGGGTAGGTAGAGAGAGGTAAGGTGCAAGGAATAAAGAGAGAGGTAGGGTGGGAGAGGTACAAAGAGAGAGATCTAGTGTGTGTGTGTGTGAGACAGAGAGAGAGATGGGATAAATAGGTAGAGAGAGGGAGAGGGAGGGAGTGAGGGATAAAGAGATGGATAAGTGGAGATTGATCTACGGTTCCACCTGAGGGATGGAGGGAGAGGGATATAGAGAGTAGATAGGGATGAAGGTAGAGAGGGGATATAGAGAGAAGTAGAGGGGGAATGGTATGAGAGAGAGGTAGAGAGGGGGGAAGGTGGGAGGGTAAGTTGGATTGAGAGAAATGTAGGTAGAGAGGGAGAGGGTGAGTGGAGATAGACAAAAGTATAGAGGGAAGGTGAGAGAGAGGGAGAGAAGGAGATGTATATATTTATCTCAACTCTTTGTAGTTTTATTATAATAAATATGATATTTAAAAATCCCATGCAACAATCCATCAAATAATGTTTTTATAATATATTATATTAGTAAATATAACATATTATATTTATGTAATATAACATATTATATTTATATTAAATATAATGTATATTATATTAATATTAATATTTCTCAGTATATATTAATTTATTATATATTATATTATATATATTAATATTTTTAATTAAAAGAAACAAATATCCCTTCCATCAAATATTTTTTATAATATATTATATTATTATATATAGAATATTGTATTTATATAATATAACATTAAATATAATGTAGATTATACTAATATTAATAAATTTCCTAGTATATATTAATTTATGATATATTATATTATATATTAATATTTTAAATATATATAAATGTTTATATTAATATTAATATTATAACATGTTAAATTTAAATCTATAGTGCTATTTATATATATTAATATTTCTAATTAAAAAAATGGATACCCACTTCTTAACTTTAAGAAATGGATATCCACTTCTTAACTTTAAAAATGGATATCCGTTTCTTTAAAAATTGGATATTTATTTTTAACTTTTAAAAATGGATATCCATTTCTATCAAATATCCGTTAATAACAAATATTCGTTTTGCCTCGATATTTCTTTGGGAATTGGCTTGGGGTGTCCAATTAAAAGTCAACATCCCCAATAAGTTTATAAGGGTGGCAATGGTTTTTCAAACTTTACCCTTCATGTTGACGAATTCTTTTCATCCAAATTTGATGAAACGAAAAGGGTTTATTCAACAAATTGTCAGCATTCTACCAATATAAGATATGCTTTATTTTGAATTTAATAGATAATTATTATTGATTTTCTACATGCACTATGTGTAAAGTCATGATTGATAGGTTGATTGAAAACCATCTATAACTTTTAAACGGTTATAGAATTTTTTAATCCAAAAGATGCATCACACGCTATGCTTCACAAACTATAGTTTTAAAAAATCATAATTTTTTTACCAAGTTAGGGTGGTTGGGCAAATGGTTTTTAATATTTTTAAATATTTCTACTAGAAAATTCATAACTAATTATTTACTTGTAAAAAAATGTGTGTCAAATTTGGGCATGTGTCATCTACTTATATTGAAAGATTAAAAAAATATATTTTTTTTTTCTCATAATTATGGTGGCCGAACAAACACTTACTTTTTATTTTTTTCCAAATTTTAATGTATTGCATTGAAAATTTAAATTTTCATCAAATAAAATTACTTTTTTTCCAAAAAAGGCCTAGTAGCTTATAAACTACATTCAATTTGCTACAAATTCCTAAATATTTTCAAAATTATGTTAATAACCTATTCAAATTCTTATGTGAAGTTGTTTAAGTATGTTTTTCTATATTTTTATTGTCACTTAAGGGCCATGTTTGGCCCATCATGATCTTGCACTGACCCACATAAACCAACTAGACTTTGATGATTATATTGCACCACAAGGGAGAGCCAACCTCCTAGGGTTTATATTGTGTCAGGTTGTGAGGATGATGAATTTGATGTGTTTTTAACAAGCTTATATGATATATAACCCTAGATTTGAAAATGTAATTCACCAAACAAACAAAAATAGAAAGTAGCAAAATATACCTGGATTTGAGAAATGACAATAGTGAGGAACCTGATATAGGAGTTTGGGCATAATTTGCAAGGACAATGGAACAATGCATCCTAGAATAGATTGCTTCTTTTTTAATCTACAAATTTTTGGATTATAGGTTGCAGTCTACACGATGTTTTTTGATATTGTTGCCTACTAAAATCTCCAAATCTTACCTGCATACATGAAAATAGGGAAAAAGGTTATGTTGTAAAGGGGCTTGCCTAAGTCAAACCCCATGTTGGTATTTCTACATCCACATACAATGATTGATAATGATCAATAGGGCATGCCCTAGGTCAATTAGAGGCCAAAACAACAATAATTGACTAAAATGGTGAATGATAAATGAGAATGTTATCTTGATGTGAGAGCCTTGATGAAGTGATGTCACACAAGTTGCCACAAAATTTTATTGATGGATTCGTTGATTGCTTGATAGAACTACAAAATGTTAGCTCATAAAACATAATGGATTGATGCAACTAGCATGTAGAGGATAACTCAATACATCTTCATGATTTGTCATGATGGATCATGGTAGCTCATTGCACATAAATTTCCTCATTCTTCTTGATTCTTGCAGCCTTAAACTTGATTAATGAAAGTGTTGTAATAATTTTGCTAATTTTTCCCTTGACTGATTTTAGGATCTTCAATTTTCTCTCTAAAATTGTTAAGTGTGCTTCTAGGTCTCATTAGGATTTCAAATGATAAAATAACTAGTATTTATATGCAATTATCTAATTTCCTGAAAAATCAAATACCAATAGCTGATAATTGAAATTGGAAATTCAAAGAATAAAATACCCACACCGACATATTCAAATTTGAAGCCAAAAGAGGTGGTTTAAGGTGCAAGGTGCCCAAGACCAAACCTATTCTTCTTAGGGCCAAAAGTTTCAAGGGAAAATATTAAATGCGTAATTTCATTTCCCATGTTTGATTTTTCGAAGATGTTTGTAAAATGGGTATGGGTAAGTGCACCAATCTGTGACACAATTTAGGTGCCCAATTGAAAAAAGGTTAAAAAAAAACCTGAAATAAGCCATTTGGCGCTCACCAAATTTGGCATGCACCAAATGGCTTTGTAGACATAAAAGTCAAAAATTGGGTTTCAAACCCTCATTTTGTCTTCAACCCGTGGCTTGAGAAAGAGGATTTCAAGTCTACAACACGCGCTCACCAAATCTCTTCCATTGTTTGCATCCTTAGCTTGCCATTTTCCATGAGGATTTCACCAACACATCGAAGAGGTCAAAGATTGCAAAGAGGTATGTATTTTTATTCTATTTATTTTGAATTTGATTTAGAATACAAATTTAAATAGGTTTTTATAGTTAAACTTTGTTCTAATTCTTAGGGAATGAATCTCCACCTCGAAACATTGAGAATTCACAATCACCCCCTCACGAAGAGCCTCCTATACAAGAACAACCCGAAACCCCTCCATCAATTCATAGGCATCCTCAAGGAACACAAGAAAATATTCAAAATCAAATTAAAAACAATAAAAAGAGACATTCAACAATTAATTGCAAGATTAACCGAGCATGCTGAAACCCACCCTTATAGGAGAGGGATTGTTGAATCATTGAAGTCAATTGTAACTCATGTAGGATAAATGAGCGAGCAAATGAATTTTTGGACAAATAAGAGGCATGAGATGAGACAATTTTATGCTAGTGGTTTGTCATATGCAGATGTCAAAAAACTAAAAATTAGAAAAGTTTACTTGTGTGCCCTATTTATGGACCCGAAAACCAATGAACCTTTGTCTCATGAATGCAGGAGCTTCCCCATCCATTGGTGCCACCATGAATTAATTAAAAAGAAATTTTGGGAGCAGTGGTGGATGGTATTTGACCAACCTCCATGCAATAACCATGAGGTGCTGCAATAATTTTTGAGGAAACTCTATTGTGAGTTTTTCCTCAATAAAATGCCAAACTATTTTGACATCCTAGACTTTCAGGGTAGAGGTGGGGGCTCCACACATGATAGACCTGTTGCACGACGTAATCCACAGTTGGCACCGAGAGCCTTGGCCAGAGCCATGGTGGAGTATGTCGTTGATCCTTCCATTGTTAAGGACAGTGTAGAGGTGGGCACGCTGAAGTCAATTGACTCACTCACCCAGACCATTTTACAGTGTGTGAGTCCTCTAGTAGAGCCTGGTGTGGAGGAGATGTGTAGGCCCCGAGCTCCACCCCACCATTGTGGCACTTGTGGTGTTGTTTGCACCTATGATTATCAGATTGCTCATGATGCAGCTACACAGCCTACATCAGTTGCAGAGGCAATGGCTTTCACAGATGATATTCTGAATGATACATTCGGCATTGACACTCAGGTAAAATGTAGCAAGTTATTTTAATTTTGTTTATTAAATTATATTTTGAAATTTAAGAATAACTAAATTAGTAGAATTTTGATATGATGAAATTTTAGGGTCGCATTGTTCATGAGGCATGCTCTATTCCTACAGACCCTTATACATTCTTGATGATGAGTCCATAGGTATGCAACTAGTATTAAAGATATTATTATTGCATTTGAACAGTTGAATGTTATATTTAAATGTTTGTCTCATAACATGCTTTGGATTTCAAACAATTTCTTGGTGCACCTTCTTCCTCCACACCTCATGATTCATATCCTCAAACAACGTACACTCAGGTAGCCTTTATTCATTAATGGAGTTGTAAATCTATGTTAGCTAGTTTTCATAATTTTGTGTATATACAAATCTAAAAAATTGATGAGAAACACAAACATTGCATTTGTATTCCTTGATTGTGTCACATTATGTTCTCCTAATTCACTTTTTATTCCTTTATTCCTTCATAATCCCTTAGCATTAACATTTAATAGTTCACCCTATTTTCCATGATCCCCTCCTAGCCCATCCCACTAATATCTTCTAGTTCATGTTATGTGTCATTATGTCCTTCTACTCCCATCTTATTGTACCCATTATTATTTCACCCTAGATGTTCCATGATCCCCTATGTTCCACCCTATGTTCCTTTATATCATCCTATGTTATACCATATTTATCCACGTTTCATCCTAGATAACTCTTCTCTATTATTGCTACACACAGGTCAAGTTCGCACTTCATGTACTATAGTCAAACCCTAGACACCTCCTAATTCACCCTATGTTGCCTTATTCCCTAATAATTGCATCCCATTAACCTCTAATTATCCACCCCATATTTTGTTATCCCATCCTAGCCCATCCCATCAATCTATACTAGTCCATCCTATGTTCCATTAATCCCTTTGGTGTAAGGGCACCACTCTTTTCTATGTTTCTTCATTAAGTTTCTGATAGGCAAGGTGTGTTAGGATATTTGAGTTGAGTCCTTAAGTCTTAATAAGGTCCAATGTGACCATTCTATTGTAATTGATCAACTTTGAGGGGCTTTT
Organism: Sequoiadendron giganteum; assembly: GCA_007115665.2. Taxonomy (NCBI): domain Eukaryota; kingdom Viridiplantae; phylum Streptophyta; class Pinopsida; order Cupressales; family Cupressaceae; genus Sequoiadendron; species Sequoiadendron giganteum. The sequence continues at coordinate 295,670,965 of CM021104.1, read as the reverse complement.
GTATTCATCTTGTAAGGTTTATAAATCATGTGGAAGGAATTATCAAAGTTGACAATGGGTGTGAAGGTAGATAGGATGATGTTTTCCTGAGTAATTCATGATTTCTTAGTTGAATAAGGTCTCATTAGACTATTTGTAATAGTTTAGGTGTTTAAGAGGGTCTAGGAAACAATAAAGAGTCAAAACTTGAAAGTGCCAAATTTGTGAGTTGCATAAATGCAACAAATTTGTTCATGAGAGGTTTAAAAAGTAGTTGTAAGGAATTTGGGAATTTTTTTGATGAGGATAAGTCTTTAAAAATGCATGGCAACTCGTTTTGTAACATTGGCTTGAAGTTTGAATCATTGGCAATAATAATATCTTTGTTTTTCATCAAATTTCTGAGTTTTTTTGTCATTTGTAGGCATGTACGAGCTCATACAGATTGATTGTGCCATGTAAATCATTTTACTTTGTGGTGGCAGGTGTTAACAATCTTTTGGAACAATTTTGAGAGAGATCCATTGTGATTTGTGGTAAATATCCTTGTTTTCTTGTGACAGGCCGAGGACACACTGGTTGAGGGCTTTGTAACCAAAATCATGATTTAAGGGCCCTTACACTGACTATACCTATTGTAGCTAGTGTAATGGGCCCTAGGGAGTATGAGTAGGTTGTAGGTTGCATGATTAGAGTTGTGGAGAAGGAACTAAGGAGATACTTGTTGTTTGATGACTTTTGTGAAGAAAAACACATGAAGATGGAGCCTTGGGTCTAGGCTTTGTGGAAATCAATGAGAGTGTAGAGTTTTTTCCAACTTTTGAGCATATTGGGGTCAAAATATACATGTCTGAGTCGATGGCATGGTCTGGGAGGTTGTGCAAGTGGGACTTTGAATAAACCCTCTTAACTTGGCATGAAATTGAGGGTTTTGGAGTTTGCTATGTTGGAGGTGTCAACCCTAGGTGTTGATTGTGTTTTTAGAGGTTTGAGGGCATAGGAAATTTTTTCCCAAGGTTTCAAGGGTCTTTTTTAAGTTTAAAGGTATGTTGCTTTGTAAATCTGGCCTAATTCATGGCCCAGGATAGCATTGAGGGTCTAATTTCAAGGGATTGGTCCAAAAGACTTGTATATGGTTAAGATATATGTTGTATAAATCTGAAATGGGTATCTGAATCCACCTTCTAATTATCAAGTGTTTTCTAAAGCATGGGATTTAAAGTTCAAAACTTGAGTTTGCACTACTTCTAGGTTACATGGGTGAAAGTGAGAAATTAGACTCCCGATTGTTGTCAAGATTTGAGGATTCTTTGGATTAATCTAATAGGCCATTTTATTATTTTTAGATTCCTCTTAAATGCAAGTTGTCACTTTGAATAATTTTGAGCCCCCTCTCTGCATCACCCTTTTATTCACATCCCATTACCCTCTCTTGTTTCACCTTATGTTCCATTATCCCCTCTTGGTCTTTATATCAACATGATACATGATATATTGTTTCATTTGCAATTGTTGACAAGAGACAGCCCTAGTCTTGTTGGTGGCACGATGGACCATGGAGTTGTCGCAGCAATAGCTAGTTCTAATCCATTGAGAGAGGTATGGAATAGATTAATCGATTTGACATTATATTTGCTCTTTTATGCTCTATTATAGAAAATTTTCATGATACTTTTATGTAGTTTAATTTCTATCTTGATGGTTGCTACAAGTGGTTGTCACTCCAGATTGTGGATGTGGTGATGTTGTAAATATGCATGATGATTATATGTATGCGGTAAGTGATTATATATTTTGTTATATGCCATTCCAAAATTCAATTTCTATGTTTTAACATATTTAATTTTTATTGTATCAGTTGAAGGTCCAAAGTGAAGAGAGGAGGACTAGCGAGAATGTTTGAAAGACAAGAGAAGCAGTAGTCACTCCATCCAGCCGAATTTCGAAGGCAGTACAGGATCTATTTCCTTCCCATAGAGGGAAATGACTATGTATTAGTGTTGTTTGTTGTATGCCTATGTGGCATTTTGGAACATATGTTTTGTACTATCGATATATACGTGACATTTTATGTCCATATGGATCCTTTGTACTAAGACTGTATGGTTTTTTTAAATATATTGTATATACTTTTATCAATATATATCATTATATAGCCTTTCGGCTTTTTGATTAAAGAAAATCTTATTTTTCTATTGCCATTCTTGAATGATGTTATCATGCGTATCGTGTAAGTTGTATGCTTGAATGTTTTAGGCATGGATTTTGTTTACATCTATTGCTTAATTAATTACTGTTGAATGCTCAATAAGCCCCATCTAAAGCATATTGTGTAAATAAGCTCCATTCATGGTGGTTTGTATCCTTTGGAATGCTTCAATTACTTGTGCCTCACTTATTCACATGTATGCTTCACTTATTCACATGTATACTTCACCTATATTGTGTGTATTCACGTGTATGCTTCATGCTTCGAATGCATAGCAGCAAAAATCTTTTGGGGAAAATTTTGGCAAACCAAAAGTATAATAGTTTGTGAAAAAACGGGGAAAAATTGTAGAAAAAGAGATAAAAACATTTTTTTTTAATTGAAAGGTATTGCCATAGCATATAGAGATATAGAGAGCAAATAAAATAAATATTTTAACTAATGAATTGTAAAAAATGGATTTTTGTAGTTTATATTCATATCGTTGATTACATTGCATTGCACATCTTTCAAAGTCAAAGCATTACTTCACTTTGCATAACTAATAACTAGATGTTGATAGATGATAAAATTTCAATTACAATATAGTTTGTACAAATTCAACCTAAGCAATTTTGCAATTTATTCACACTGCATAACTAATAACTAGGAGCAGCTACCAATTGCATTTTCTTATCATGGCATTCTATGAGACCAAATTTCTTTGAGTTATTTTTTCAAATAGTTCCCTGCCTTGTCTATGTTACCATATTTTTCATACATGTCTACCAAATTATCTTGTCAAACAGTTCACTGCCTTGTTGCTATGGCTAAAAGCCTAAAACAAGTGATTACAAACAAGCTATGGATGCCTCGAAAAAATATATCAAAAGCATAATAGTAAGCAATAGCATAGACAAGGCAGTGAACTATTTGAAACAATGTATCAAATAAATGTGGTGATGGAATGCCATGACAAGCCATAGACAAAGCAGTGAACTAGTTCAAAAGATGCCTCAAATAAATGTGGTCTCATGGTGATGGAATTCCATGACAATCAAATTTCTTTTGATTGTCATGGCATTCCATCACCATGAGACCTCATTTTTTTGAGGCATTTTTTCAAAGAGTTCACTTCCTTTTCTATGCTACCACATTTTTCATACATGTCTATCAAAGCATTATATCAAACAATTAATTTCCTTGTTTCTATGGATAAAACCCTGAAACATTGATGCAGTAGGGGAGGTCCTGCAATCTCACTAAACACAATTCCAATCATTAATCACAATCCTCAAGTCACAAATCCTCAAAACTATGGATTGTCATGAAATTCCATCACCATGAGACCACATTTCTTTGAGGCTTTTTTTCAAACAATTCACTGCCTTGTCTATGCTACCACATTTTTCGTACATGTTTACCAAATCATTTTATCAAATAGCTCACTGCCTTGTTGCTATGGCTAAAAGCCTAAAATGGGTCAATTTATTGAAAATCATATTCCCAAAACTCATAACAATTTTCCAATGCATCAAACATGCTTAAAATAACCTGCACATGCTTAAAATTTCCTCACAAACTACTACCCCAAAGGATTTCAACCATTTCCACTCTTAAACCACTGAATTTCACCAAAACTCATCAAATTGCCAACTAGAGCATCACACCAAACCACTCAACTCACCTCCCTTGCTCCATAAACCATGCACATATGTTCCCTACCCGTAATTATACCATTCCACTAAGTTACAGTAGGATACAATGGGTGGAATGGCTAAAAAGTCATTTTTACACACTCAACTACTTGCATTTGACAACTTTTTCCCCAAGCAAGAAATTGCCACCACAGGAAAAGGCCTCTGAGATAGTGAAAATCAAGATAGGCTATTGTAGAGGTGTCCAACATGATCCCATAAGATCATATGGGAAGTTTCTAAGTGTCATGGTGTTCGAAAATGAGCATGTTGAAGTTTGCAGTCATTTTGCACTTTGGACCCTTAAGGGATCGATCTGGTTGAACATAGCTCAGAGCGATTTCGCATGTTTGGGTGCAAAAGAGGACCATTCCTGGTGTAAATGTACCCACCCATATGCATTGGAACAATCCATTTGGTCACACGAGCTGCAGAACAAAAGTTGCACCACTTTACAACTTTCAACTACTTGCATTTGACAACTTTTTCTCCAAGTGAAAATTTGCCACCACAAAAAAATGCCTTTGAGATAGAAAAAACCAAGATAGGTTATTGTAGAGGATCCCAACACAATATCGTAGGATCAGATGAGAATTTTCTAAGAGTCGTGATATCCGAGTAATAACATGCTGAAGTTTGCAGTTATTTTGCACTTTGGACCCTTAAAGGATTGATCTAGTTGAACGTAGCCTAGAGAAATTCCGTGTGTTTGGGTGAGAAAGAGGACCATGCCTAGCATAAACATACCTATTCAGATGTGTTGGAACAGTTCGTTTGGTCACACGAGCTACGGAATGAAATTTGCACCACTTTGCAACTTTCAACTACTTGCATTTGACAACTTTTTCTCCAAGTGAAAATTTGCCACCACAGGAAAATGTCTCCAAGATAGAAAAAAATGAGAGAGGTTATTATAGAGGGGCCCAACACAATTTTGTAAGATCTAACAACAATTTTCTAAGCATCATGGTATCCGAGTAATAGCATGTTGAACTTTGCAGCCATTTTGCACTTTGGACCCTTAAGGGATCGATCCAATTGAACGTAGCTCGGAGCGATTCCGCGTGTTTGGGTGTGAAAGAGGAAATTCATAGTGTAAACATACCTATTCGGATGTGCTAGACTAGTTCATTTGGTCACATGAGCTACAGAACAAAATTTGTACCACTTTACAACTTTCAACTACTTGCATTTGACAACTTTTTCCCCAAGTGAAAATTTTCCACCATAGGAAAATGTCTCTGAGATAGAAAAAACCGAGATAATTTATTGTAGATAGGCCCAATGTGATCTTGTAGGATAAGATGAGAATTTGTAGGATAAGACGAGAATTTTCTAAGCATCACGGTATCCAAGTAATAACATGTTGAAGTTTGCAGCCATTTTGCAATTTGGACCCTTAAGGAATCGATCTGGTTGAGCATAGCTCGGAGCGACTCCGCGTGTTTGGGTGTGAAAGAGGACCATGTCTAGTGTAAACATACCTATTTGGACGTGTTGGAATAGTCTGTTTGGTCACACGAACTGTAAAACAAAAGCTACACCACTTTGCAACTTTTAACTACTTGCATTTGACACTTTTTCCATCAAGTGAAAACTAGACACCATAGGAAAATTCCTCTGAGATAGAAAAAACTGAGAGAGGTTATTGTAGAGGGGCCCAACATGATATCATGGGATCATACAAGAATTTTCTAAGCGTCACGGTATCTAAGTATTAACATGTTGAAATTTGCAGCCATTTTGCACTTTGGACCCTTAAGGGATCAATCTGGTTGAACGTAGCTTAGAGTGATTCCACTTGTTTGGGTGTGAAAGAGGACCATGCCTAGCGTAAACATACCTATTTGGATGCATTGGAATAGTTCATTTGGTCACATGAGTTGCAGAATAAAAGTTGCACCACTTTGCAACTTTCAACTACTTACATTTGACAACTTTTTCCCCAAGTGAAAATTCGCCACCACAGGAAAATGCCTTTGAGATAGCAAAAAATGAGAGAGGTTATTGTAGATGGGCCCAACGCAATCCCATAAGATCAAATGAGAATTTTCAAAGCATCACGGTATTCGAGTAATAGCATGTTGAATTTTGCAGTCATTTTGCACTTTGGACCCTTAAGGGATCAATCTGGTTGAACGTAGCTCAGAGTGATTCCGTGTGTTTGGGTGCAAAAGAGGACCATTCCTAGCATAAACATACCTATTCAGACACATTGGAACAATCTGTTTGGCCACATGATTTGTAGAATGAAAGTTGCACCACTTTGCAACTTTGAACTACTTGCATTTGACACTTTTTCCATCAAGTGAAAATTGGACACCATAGAAAAATGCCTCCGAGATAGCAAAAACTCGGAGAGATTATTGTAGAGGGGCCAAACGTGATCTCGTAGGTTCAGACAGACATTTCGTAAGCACCACGGTTTATGAGTAATACCCTGTCAAAGATTGCTTCCCTTTTGCACTTTGGACACTTAAGGGATCGAGTCGGTTGAACGTATCTCAGAGCGATTGTGCTCTCTTTTCAATGGAATTAGGTGGGCAGCAGACTTAACTCTATTTTAGTTTTGGTTTGGTTGGATTTCAAGTGATTTTGTGCATTTTAGAAGCCAATTACTAAGGGTCGGTCTGTATACCCTGTTTTAAGGGTTGAGTGCATTAAAATGTCATATTAAGCCTTACACCCACTGTATGCTTCTGTAACTCAATGGAAAGACTTAGTTAGGGTTATAAAACATGTGTGCAAAGTTTTTTGTGAAAGAGAGGCGAATAGAGGGTTTTTAGGTGATGTTGTAGATGTCAAATGGTGCATTTTTCAGTGGAAAATGGTGGTTTAGTGCTAGGGTTTGAAGAAATCTTTGGGGGAAGCGATATCTCTTGAAATTTTAAGCTTTTTCAGACCTTTTTTAAGGTGTTTCAGGATTTGGTTGGTTGTGGGAAGGTTTGGAGTATGGTTTTTCAATAAACCCTTGCCTACACCTCACCCTCAATATTTGATTATCTGATGGTCAATAGGTTGGTCAATAGGTTGTTGTGGGTATTTTGAGCATGATTTGCCTTGAATAAGGTAAATTAAGACCATTAGGTATGTTTTAGGATTATTTTTGGGTCTAGTAATCAGAAATGGGAAAATTTCAATCTTGCACTAGAAGTTGCCTTTGTAGCCTTTGAAGGCAAATTTGTGTATTTGTATATGAGTGTGCAAGAATGGAGTTTTGTTGATTTAATAAGGCCATTTCCAAGCCATTTGTGTGGGTTTAGAGGTCATTATTTGTAGTCATTAGGTTGGAGGAGTCTAAAGTTGCAAATTTGTAAGTTGCTTAAAGCAACAAATTTGAAATGCAACGGTTACTTGTTTTAAAAGTTGGTTTTTAGATAGTTGAAGGCATGGATCAGTAAGAGAAGGGTGTAAAGGACTATGTAAACCCTTGATAGGCTCAAATGGAGGTTGTTTTTGAAATTTTGGAGAAGATCTAATAAGAATTATTCACACTTTTCTCTGTTTTTCTGATTTTCTGTGTAAATTTGTTGATTCCATGCTTGGTACGGCTTGTAGCTTGTCTGTACGGCTGTAAGGCTGATATGGTTCGATAGAGGAGTGAGATAGATTCCTTTTGGAAGTGGTTTGGTCCAATTCCATAAATACTAGAGGGAGTTATCATCATTCTTCTGGAACTGGTAAAAAACCCTCAAAAACTAGGGTTTGATCACAAAAATGCACACAACTCGCCATTCCCTTTTGGTCAAGGCTTAATTCTTGGTGGAATGGTAGATTTCATCATGTAATTTATGTTTGAAGAGGTTTTGGATAATGGTAGGGAGTTTGGAGTGATTTCTTGGTTACCTTAGGCTTGGCATCCTCATGTGACAAGCCTAATTTTGTGTAAGTATAAGTTTGATCAGTTGTGAGTGGAATCTGTTGAGAGGGGTCATTCAAGGGTGTTGAGATGTGTGTATTGATGTTTTAAGAATTATGTTCATGGATTAGGGGAGTTGGGGAGTGCTTATATACCTTGTTTCTTGTTTGGAACAGCCTCATTAGGTCCCCTTGTGGCATTGTAGATTGGTCCATAGTAGTTGTTTTGTTGAATTTCATACCCTGAGGTCTTGGGGGTTTCAAGAGGCATGCATAAGGGGTCTAAAACCTATGTCAATTTTCTAGTTCTTGCCTCCAACCGGTTTTATTGTTGACTGTCCTAGTTGACAAGGCTACAAGGAAGTTAAGGCCTGATGTTGTTTTGAAGAGTCGTTGGTTGTTCCTAAAGTGCAAAGTCCTATTGGTGGGTGTTGAATAGTCAAGTAAGGGATGTTGAAGATATTCCCAAGCCTCTGATCATGTCTGGTCTAATGGACTCCATGGTTGGGAAATTGAGGTACCCTGTTGAGTCAAGTGAATGTTGATGTCTTAGTGGGCATATTTGAGAGAAGTGTCAAATCACATCTTGGTTGATCCACTCTACATTAGGAGGTGCGTATACCTATTTTTGGTTATACCCTAGGTGGAATTTGGGGTGTTTTTACATGAAAAAGCGAGGTTGGATAGCGTTGTTTTCAAGTTTTTAGCAAGTTGCTCCAAAGGAGTCGTAGGTGGAATTGAGGTATGTTAGAGATGACCTAGGTTACATCAATTTCTATGAGGCATACGCTGCCCCTACCTTGTCAACCCTATGGATTTGGCAAGCGAATGAGCTCACTAGCTTGCCAATTCGGTAGGATTGACAAGGTAGGTGGTGCAGAAGCACCTAAGCACCTAGCCATAAATCTCCATGTTTGATGGTCAGAATGCACCCTTGCATTAAAAATTTGTCAAAAAGTGAGTTTGTAAGCCTAAAATGCAACATGAAAGATTGTATCTCAATGAAATAATGCAGTCATTAGTTTAGTTAGTAGGAAAAGTGATAAAAGTTGCAAATTTGTGGGTTGCATAATGCAACAAATTTGTAATTGCAATGGTTATATGTTTTGAAAATTTGGTTTCTTCGTGGTTAGGGGCATTGATCAGTTAGAGAAGGATGATAAATTCTATTTAAATCCTAGAGAGGCTCGAGTTGTGGTTGTTGGAGTGGAGGGAAAAGAATAAAGCTTGGAAATTACTTTGTTTTCTCATAGTTTTACTAATTTTTCTGAGTTCCCTACCTGTGTACAGGCCGAACAGGTCTTATATGTATTGAATTCCCTTGAGAAATAGTATATAAATGTTCTAACTTGTGTTTGGTGCCTTGGCAGGGTTTGTTTTAATCTTTTAGTGCCTCAATTCATCAAATTGCTCCTACCGGGTTCCTGAACAACTTTAAGGGTTTGGGGTTATTCTAATGGCATAACCATCATCCCACCTACTGTCATCGAATGTAACTTGGTGGAATGATGTAGTTGAGTGTAGGGAATGTTACTTTAGGAGTAGGAGGCATGGAAGGATGATCCCTTGGCTTGAAGAATGAAAGGAAGGGCTAGAGGTGTGTGTTTTCCCTTGGAAATTGGTGGGTTAGACCTATGGAATGAATAAGACATATTGTTAATGGTTAAGTGAGTGTTCCTTAGTCATGGGTGGACCTATTGAAATATTTTTGAGCAGTTATATTGGGTAGGAATGGCTAGGAAGGTGAAGATTCAATAATGGTACCCTAAAACCCTAGTTATTTAGGCTACAAGGAGGGTTTTTGCATTGGAGGCTTGTTTGAGAATTTGGCGTTAGGAGACTTGGAAAATCCTTGGTTTGGGAACTTGATTCAAGACTTTTTTTTTGGTTAGAAGGTCGAGTGTGGAGATATAAAGGTAGTCTCTTAGTAAAAATGGCCTAATTTGAGGCTTAAAATTGTGAAAGTCCAATTTTCAGGCACTTGGTCCTAAGAAGGTGTATTTTATTTTCTTGTACGTTGTGTATCTTTAAGAAGGGTATTTGAATCCATGATTAGTTTCCTAAGTTTTTTGGAAAAGTTTGGCCAAAAGTCTAAAAAACTGGTTTGCAACTCCTGCAAGGGAAACATATGTCAATAGGTGAGTTTTGAGGAATTCAATGAATCTGCCTTGGGGATTGTGCAATGTTGATTTAATTATCATTGCTTGGATTTTGACAACCTCTTTAGGGTCTTTTTTGAGTTTGATGTTATTTTACAAGGTTGAGTTAATTGAAAGTTGATGTCTTGATTGGCATATTTGAGAGAAGTTGTGTCAATTTGTGTCTTGGGTTACCACCACCTCTGAATTAGTAGGGGCAATAAAATATTCCTTTCTACAGTTATATTAAAAATTTATTTCATTTTTACTCATAAATCCACATGTTTTTCCTTGAATACAACTTTAAATGTAAACCATGAAGCATTACAACTAATTTTAAATATAATATACACATTTAATTGAGGCATATATTAAGGAATATACACATTTGCATGTATTAATTTGTCATAATTTGTATATATCAAAAAATACATTAAGTCAATGACAAATATTACAATAGTGATGGAAGAAAATCTTGAAAATATTCCCATTTTTCAATACTTCTAGCAATACATGCAGGGAAATAATCCTCCCATTTGCAGCACAGATCATGAAATATATTGTACTTGAGAAGAAACAAAAGGAGTTGTTGCCCAGTTTCGTTTCTCCATTCCACCTCAACTGGCCTTGTTATTTGCATTCCAAAATACTTCAAAACATGTACATCCCCTTCTCCCTATGAAACACATGGGTAGTAGCCCCTCTATGGTTGTGTAGTATCATAGGAATTTGGTCCACAAAAAACCTGCAAAATCCTATCAATATTAGACATGGACTCACATAAAAATCATTAAAAGAGAAATAACTAAATAATGTCATTCATACACCTAATGATACCTACTATCACCTTCATGCATGCTAGATAAGGAGGTCGATTGAAGGTCCTACAATGGTGATGTGCCCCTTCGCTACTTTCTCATCTCTCAATGATCCTATGTATAAATTTCAAACATATCACTGACATAATTAACATAAAACATGTAGCATATAAGAATCCGATAAATCTACGAGATGGAAAAGAAAGAGAAGATTGACAACCAGAAAATGCACCAACAACCGATGTTTATCATACACTGAACACTTGCACCACCAACTGATGTTGTTCTTTTCTTATATACTTTGACAAACTTCAGTATTACCTACAGTCACAATCGAAAAAGGATCAATGAATCATAAATGCATAGGACATCAAACACTAATGGTGAAAAATCTTGATTGCAAGGTGTTGGTCCAAAAGAGTGATCAATAACATGACTTTACAAATTCAATGTGCATACTTACAAATCAATCCACGGAACCATCCGGGTCTTCTCTACTCTTTCAAGTATTGCCTCGTGGTTAGACTCATGTGCTTTACACAAGTTCTTGTTTGCAGGTCTGCCCTTATATTTGATCAAATGAATGTTGGTGGCGACGACAAGGTTCGAGAAGTGAAGAATCTTCCGATGCATGTCAAAGTCCTCAAACAACCAAACTGCAACATTCTTAACTGGATACCTTCAAAGCCATGTTCTAGTAACAACCACCGAACCTGTAGGGTATTCTATGTTTTCTTCATCTATAACTAGGGCCTCCAATTTCTTTTTGGCCTCGATACAATGGCATAGGTAATAATTTATACCCTCTTCATTGTCTTCATCTGCAATCATCGCATAAACATTCCTTGCATTGATATGTTCATCTTGTTAGATGTATTTACTAAGCAACATAATAAAACCTATAAGTAAGAAATATTACCTTGTTCTAGTAGGTCCGATACATTATCAAAGTCAATGGATGATTGCATCTCCATGATTTTTAGAGTCATCGGGAGTTGATAAGTTTCAAGTGGGGTTAGACTTCTTACAGACCATTCGCCAACCCACTATATTGACTCACAATCATTACATGCTTGAAGTGTACATGCAGAACAAAAGCATGCCATCTTCCACATATGGATAGTCCATGTACCTGGCATTGGAACTTCTAAAAGAGTGTAGCTCGCTCAATCCTATAAGTTTACAACAATCCTCATATTTTGCAATGTTAGTATCATCTAATAAATGAAAAAATATATGAACTAACAAATTACCCTCACTACCTGGACCCATTACACCACTAGACAATTGATCTTGCATCTGTCAACTTTACACTATTTGTGTACTTTAACTCTTCTCGTGCTAGGGCTCTTTTGATACATGCACCTTCTCCATCATGCTCCCCCTTTCCATGCCCGGCCTCTGAGAAGTTCAACATATGTTGAACACCACTGATCCTATACATCCTGCTCAACTAGTAAAACATTTTGGCATTCTTGAATTGTGATGTACAATTATCTGACCATATGATATGCTGACTAAATGATATGCCCCTACTAACCAGATCAGCATAGAACATATGAAAGCAACCTTGCACAAACTCTGTAAAATGTGTGTGATCATCACTGATGTAAAAGTGATACTCCCTCAATAATTTCCTATTTTCCTCTGTACTATCATTTGCATGAATGAATACTATATGCACAAATATAGCAACCTGCGTGGAGTTGTAGTACTGTGATTGCACCTCATTTTGTGGTTGTAGTGTGTAGTTCTCAGCAAAGTCAACAACTGAAATGATATGACAAAGTGGAAATGTATCCTTGCATAACTTGAATTGTGAGTCCAACCATTGTGCTCTGTGTGTATGCCTTGCATACTCATAGACCACCTAATCAGGGAAAATTCCCATAAACTGATACACTAGAATCTTATCACTGACCAATTCACACTTCTCTTCTTCGTTCCCATCTTTTAGATTGTATGCCACCATCTTATATTTGCCGAATTCCACAATTTTGTCTCCAATTGTGTGTGTACTAGCCATGTGTTGGAAAATTGGCAAATGTTGCATGCCACCACAATGATCACATGTGCCATCCAAACATGATTTTTTGTAAAAAAAATTGACCATCCTCTCTTTCACATAAAATGGAAGATAAAAATTTCCTTGATGATTTAGGTGGAGGCATTATGTTACATTCCTATAAAACATTGTCAGTATGCATATCTACACATATACGTCAATAAACATCATAATGGTTAGAAAAATCAATATGAACCCTACAACAACAAGTAGTGCGTGTGATATTTATTTTGACATACAAAGGCTTTAGCATTTCAAAATACCTTTGATATATTTTAATTTCAAGAAACTTCTATACAAAATCAGCAAAAAATTGGGTTTGAGTGGTATGTAAATAATGAATTGGATGTGGCTCACGGATTTTACTACCAATTCTCCTTATTACAACATCTCTTTGATTAGGAGAGGTCCTTGTGTTATCCTTCCAATAATTCACTATTAAATATCTCAAGCCTTGAGCAATTTGTGTATCTTTATGTGGCACTCTACCCGAGAATGCCCATAACTCATTTCTATTTGGATCCTCCACTCTTTCACGCCTTCCTTTGGCTCTCATTAGAGATGATCTACTTATTTTCAAAGACTTGCTTGCCTTTCTAAGGTTCACCTTGTTCCTTGTTTGACTGCTTAACAGTGTTGTTGTCATCACAAGTCGTGTGGAACAACTATCCTTTGTGCGTGAGGTAGAACCCACGCTCTCGTATGCACTCATCAAGTTCTTTACAATGGAATTTTCACTTGAGTCATTTGAAACTCTTATCCCAAGAGCCTTCATGGTGGGCCTAAATTTGAGTTGCCTCATCATTTCAACAAATAGTTGGCATCTTCCACCCTCACTTAGCTTCGCAAAAAATAAACTCCATATCCTCTATGCATATCTTTGACATGTATGTTTTGGAGTCTTATTAGGCATCCATTTCAAAACATTGGAATCAATATCAATAAAAAATGTAGGTTTTCTAAGCAAAACTCTAGGAGGAGTTCTCAAATGTAAATTTGTGTCAACATTGGGAAGGTCAACAACATCAGGGATAGATCGTGTACCTTCAATTAGAGGTGCAATTGATGACATACCTTGAGATTGACATGTAAACGATGTTGTACCTCCAACTTGAGATATCATTTGTGGAGTGCCTTTAAATAGAGATGTGTTTTTTGATGTACTTTCAAAACACAATATTTTTGATGGTGTGTCTTCAATTGGAGATGTGATTCCCGATGTACTTGGAAAACCACATGTTGTTGTTGATGTGTCTTCAACTGGAGATGTGCATTGAGCTTCTCCTATGGTTGATGATGTTCCCCCAACTTCGGTATCCATTCTTGTCCTTCCATGAACTTTCCTCATTTGTGCCCTTTGTTTTTCCAATTTCACATCTTTCTTAGATTGCACAAGAATTTTTGGCTGTATGGGCTGCAATTCCTTTGCTTCATGAGCTACATTTTTTTATTCTCTTCTTCTTGTATTTTTAACTGCATGTTCTTCCGATGTTAGAGGCTTCGGTCATTTCCTCGGCATGACCTTGAATGCTGCATGTTCACAAACACACATAGAACAAAAGTAAGTAATGCATTTTACAAAAATATTGATAGCGCTGATTACATTGCATTAAATATGAAACACACCAAAGCATTTTATGAAAGAAGGCAGCAATTTGTTTGGAATTATCAAACATGTTTATGCTAGACAAAAAAATTCATACATGATGGAGTTAGATGTCTATAGGGTTAGATATTAGAGTAGGGATTTTGAGTGTGTTTGAAGAGTTGGCAAAGTAGCTAGAGGCTGATGCAGTACATGTAGGGATCCACAATGAACTTGTTCAAAGATTTAGAGGAAGGCTCTTAATAGACTTACACAACTTGATCACTTAACTTACCAAGAAACACCATTTTTGATGCAAAGAGGGGTGGAAACCATTCAATACACCAAATCAATGAGAATCAATCATATTCCAAAGCAAAATCAAATGTTCAACTGAAAATCCCAACTTCTACCAAGCTTTCCCTTGTAGCACGGGTAACTCGGTTCAAGGGCCTTTTCACCAAGATTTTCCAACACACTTGACAAACTCAAGGATGATTAAGATACGCATTTTCAAGTTATAAAACATAGGTAAACCCCAACATCAACTCCTTTGGACCAACATTGACTTCCAATAGACCCACCTTGGAAAAGGCTATTCAATTGGCCTAATTTACAAAGAGAGTACATTTTAAACACTAGATCTTCACTCAAAATCCTCAAACAGTAGTATGTTATGTGTCAAAACCTCCAATTTCCTAATTTGTTTCTAGGTCCAAGACCTCTAGACCCCCAATACACCAAACCCTCAATTTCAAGAAAAATACTTGGGGTTTTAATGAAACTCCTATCTCCCAGACCTACCAGAGCCATACAAAGAACCAAACACACTTACCAGACCTTGTGCATGGTGAATAACATATTACATGGACATTCCTTCCCATATTTTGTCAAAACACCACTTGAAGCCCTCATTTTCACCATGAAAATACCCTGCTACAATCCTACAACATCATCCCAAACACCCAACCTTGACCCCACAACATTCTAAATAGGTTATGTATGTATTTTACAAGTTAGAGGACCCATTCCACAAGTTATAGTAGGCACAAAAAGTGGAATGGGTCGAATTACATCATGAAAAACCTTCAATCCAAGAACACTGTGAAAGTAGGTAGCAGCAGTAAAAACAAGATAAATTTTGCTATACAAAGAGTTAGAACCTCTAAATAGGTGAAAATGAAAGCTAATTCATTAATATACAACATCCAACCAATTTCTTATTATCTTAGAGTCCGTGCAGGCCGTACATCAACAAGAAAAGTGAGAGAAACCAGTAAGTGAATGTGAATTGGTCAGTTGAGCATTGAATTGAGGTTTTTTGAGATTGAAGATTGTTTGAAACTGATCTAATTATGATTTTTGAAGGTTTTTTCTACCTGCTCTGCATCACAAACCTAGGGTATAATTTTTTTCCACTTAAATGAAAACTAGAGAATCTTGTGTTTATTGTTCTCAAAACCAAATTTGTGATTGTCAATGAAGTCATGAAGAATATGAATTCAAAGAAGGGTTTGTGATGCTATATCTTATAATTATTCACTATTTCTTTGGCAATGAGGTAACTTAGAAAGAAAATAAGCATTCTCAATTGCACAAAAATTCCCTTTTTTATTTATTAGAAAGGTAAATGGTATGAATGAATGGAAACTTGCATTAAGAACTATGTCAACTCACTTGAATTTATCTAAGCACATGTTCAATGAAGGTGATTTTTTTATGAAACAGAAAAATTAATGGACACTTGCATTAACATTGATGAAAGCTATTAGGTTTTCCAAATTAGTTGAAAATAGAATGAAATAGAGTGAATTCCACTAGCCATGTTGGAAATGGACTACTATAAGCAATGCAAATAGAATTCATAAGTAAATTTGAGTTAAGTAAATGTCATGTTTTTCATTTTTTTGTTCTTCAAACTCAAAAAAATTAAACTTTTTTATGCAAATCCCATCTAATTCAATGTTGAATTCTATGTCCAATTGTTATGATTAATAAAATCATTAAAGAAATTTAGTTTATATTGTCAAACACAAACAAATATACTAAATATAAACATTTAAATATTACCAAAATGAATATATTACCTCAGATAATGTAAAATGATGTAGAAACTTCAAAATGTCTTCTTCTACATTGTCTACCATGCAAATTGGTCATAAAAAGGTGATGGATCAAGCATAGATTGGTACAATATGAAGTCGACTGCATAAAAAAATGTGTTTCTAAATTGGATAAAGTGTTGAACCAAACAAATACAAAATCATGTGGGCCTGAATCATGGGGTCAACCCCTATTTTACCATTTCAAGGTAAAACACATTTGGCCCTCTCCAAATTTGGTGAGCACCAAATGTGTTGTTTTGAAAGGGAGCTCAATTCCATAGAGACAAAGGGAGTGACACTCGAGATAGAGAGAGAGGTGATAGGAGTGAGAGAGACTAGTCTAGGTAGTTTTGTAGCTATTGAGACCTGAGAGTGATAGAGACTTGAGAGAGATAGAGAGTTATCCAGTTACAATGGGGGAAAATACCTGACAACGTGAGAGGGGTTGGGAGGGATGAGACCTGAGAGATACAAAAATACAAAAGGGGGAGAGAGAGAGAGAGAGGGAGTGTGGGAGAGGGGTTGGAGTGAAATATATTTTTCTAGGTAGGGTGGGAGGTAAGTGAGGCCTGACAGAGAGGGACTATGAGAGAGGGCATTGGAGTGACACAAATTAGTCTAGGTAGCATGGGAGGGAGTGATACCAGAGAGAGAGAGAGAGAGAGAGAGAGAGAGAGAGAGAGAGAGAGAGAGATTTATTCAGTTATGGTGGGGGGAAGACCTAAGAGAGGGAGTGGGACCCTTAAACCCTTAACCCTCTACCCTCTACCCTCTACCCTCAACCCTCAACCCCCCCTCTCTCTCTCAACCCTACACCATCTACCCTTAAATCGTAAATTGTAATCCCTAAACCCTCTACCCTTAACCCTTAATCCCTAAACCCTAAACCCTCTACCCTATACCCTCTTAATCCCTCAAACCTCAGCCCTTAACCCGCTACCCTTAAACCCTAATCCCTCAACCCCTATACCCTCTTAATCCCACAACCCTTAACCCTCAACCCTTAAACCCTAATCCCTCAACCCCTATACCCTCTTAATCCCTCAACCCTCAACCCCTAAACCCTAATCCATCAACCCCTATACCCTCTTAATCCCTTAACCCTCAACCCTCAACCCTTAAACCCTAATCCCTCAACCCCTATACCCTCTTAATCCGTCAACCCTCAACCCTTAACCCTTAAACCTTAATCCCTCAACCCCCATACCCTCTTAATCCGTCAACCCTCAACCCTTAAACCCTGATCCATCAACCCCTATACCCTCTTAATCCCTCAACCCTCAATCCCTAAACCCTAATCCATCAACCCCTATACCATCTTAGTCCCTCAACCCCTCTACCCTCTTAACCCCTCAACTCCTCTACCCTTAAACCCTAACCCCTCAACCCCTATATGCTCTTAATCCCTCAACCCTTAAAACCTAATCCCTAAACCCCTATACCCTCTTAATCCCTCAACCCTCAACCCTTAAACCCCCCTCAATATACCCTCGTAATCCCTCAACCCTCTAAAACCCTAATCCCTCAACCCCTCTACCCTCTTAATCCCTCAACCCTCAACCCTTAAACCCTAATCCCTCAACCCCTATACCCTCTTAATCCCTCAACCCTCAACCCTTAAACCCTAATCCCTCAACCCCTATACCCTCTTAATCCCTCAACCCTCAACCTCTAAACCCTAATCCCTCAATCCCTATACCCTCTTAATCCCTCGACCCCTCTACCCTCTACCCTTAAACCATAACCCCTCAACCCCTATACGTTCTTAATCCCTCAACCCTTAAACCCTAATCTCTAAACCCCTATACCCTTAACCCTCTACCCTCTACCATCAACACCCCCCTCTCTCTCTCAACCCTACACCATCTACCCTTAAACCATAAATCATAATCCCTAAAACCTAAACCCTCTACCCTTAACCCTTAATCCGTAAACCCTAAACCCTAAACCCTCTACCCTCAACCCTCAACCCTTAAACCCCAAACCCTCTACCCTCTACCCTTAACCAGGTTAAACCCTAAACCCTTAAACCCTCTACCCTTAAACCATGAATCGTAATCCCTAAACCCTAAACCCTCTACCCTTAACCCTTAATCCCTAATCCCTAAACCCTAAACCCTAAACCCTCTACTTGAGAGAGAGAGAGAGAGAGAGAGGGAGAGGTGGTGGGAGGGACATACTTGAGAGAGAGGGAGAGGGAGAGGGAGAGAGATAGAGGCATTGAGAGAGGGAGGGAGTGACTGTGAGAGGGAGAGGGGGTAGGATGGGGATACTTGACAAAGAGAGAGAGGGAGAGGGGGTAGGAAAGAGATACTTGAGAGAGAGAGGGAGAGAGGGAGAGGGGATGTGAGGGAGAGACCCGAGAGAGAGGGAGAGAGACAAAGTGGGAGAGAGATAGAGGGAGTGAGAGAGAGAGGGAGTGGGAGAGAGAGAGAGGAGAGACATAGAGAGAGAGGGGGTAGGAGGGAGACTTGAGAGAGAGGGAGGGAGGGAGAGGGGTGGGAGGGAGAAACCAAGAGAGAAGGAGAGGGAGAGAGGGTGGGAGGGAGACACTTGAGAGAGGAGAGGGAGACAAAGTGGGAGAGAGGGGGTGGGAAGGAGAGACCTAAGAGAGTAGGAGAGGGAGGGAGTGGGGGATAGAGAGATGGGAGAGATACAAGGAGTGTGAGAGAGAGAGACTTGAGAGATGGAGAGGGGTTGGGAGGGAGAGGGAGTACTTGGGGGAGAGAGAGTACTCGGGATAGAGGGATTAGAGAGAGATGGAGGGAGTGAGAGAGAGAGAGGGGGGGTGGGGGGAGATACCTGAGAAAGAGGGAGAGAGATAAGTGTGAGGGAGATACCTAAGAGAGAGGGAGAGAGATAGAGGGAGTGAGATAGAGAGAGGATATGGGAGAGAGATAGAGGGAGTGAATGAGAGAGACAAAGAGAGACCTGACAGAGGGAGAGGGGGTAGAAGGGAGAGACTTGAGAGAGAGAGAGGGAGGGAGAGGGGGTGGGAGAGAGAGACTGAGAGAGAGAGGAGAGAGAGGAGAGATAGAGGCGGAGAGAGAGAGGGACCTTGAGAGAGAGAGGAGAGGTGGTGGGAGGAGATACTTGAGAGAGATGGAGAGGTAGAGGGAGAGAGATAGAGGAGAGATAGTGAGGGAGTGACTATAGAGGAAGAGGGGGTAGGAGGGGAGACCTGACAAAGAGAGAGAGGGAGAGGGTAGGAGGAGATACTTGAGAGAGAGAGGAGAGGGGTGGGAGGGGAGAGACCTGAGAGAGAGGGAGAGAGATGGGAGCCGGGAGAGAGGATAGAGGAGGAGAGAGAGGAGGAGAGAGGAGAGGAGGTGTGTGTGAGAGAGAGAGGGATAGACACCTGAAGAGAGAGTGGAGAGAGAGAGGGAGAGAGATAGAGTGAGAGAGAGGGAATGGGAGAGAGATAGAGGAGGAGTGACAAAGAGAGGAGAGGGGGTAGTGGGAGACTGAGAGAGAGAAACAAAAGAGAGAAAGATAACAACCTAAGAGAGGAGATAAGGAGAGAGACAAAAATACCAAAGAGGAGAGAGAGAGAGAGAGAGAGAGAGAGAGAGGGAAAGTGAGAAAGGGGGTTGGAGTGAGATAAATTTATTTAGGTACCTATGTGGGAGGGAAAGAGACTTGAGAGAGGGGATTGGATCGAGAGAGTAGTCTAGGTCGCATGGGAGGGAGTGAGACCTGAGAGAGAGAGACTTCATAGGGATAAAGAATTATCCAATTAGGGTAACGAGTTAGAGAGCGTATGAAAGGTAAAACCTCAACTATCCATCTACGATCATAAACTGTGCACTCAAAGCATTATCAAAGTTGTCAACCAAAGAGGGGAAATTCAAGTTTTGTGCAAAGCAGGCAATTTGGCGAGCGCCAAATTTGGCACTCGCCAAATAACCTGCTTTGGACGTGTTAATTGACAAGATTTGCCAAATTTCCTCATATTTTCGTTCGTGCACCTTGTCTCTTTTGCATGTCTTTCAATGCAACTATATAAAGAAAAACATGATAGTGTTAACCTCTCTCTTAGCTATCTAAATATATAATTATTTTTTCATTTTGATTTAGTTAAGGTTTTGATCCATGACTCCTTTTGTAAATGCCTCTGTTTTTTGTCAAAAACCAACATGTGCTAGTTTTAGGATAGATTTTTAATCGTTCATCGAAATGTGAAACAAATTTAATTTTTTGAAACTAGACTCCATTCTACACATGATGATAAAAATAAAATCAATTTTTGATTGGTTTTCAAAAAATTTAGGGGGGAGCACGCTCAAATTTCAGATTTTCAAGATGTGTCCACTTTGAAAATTCATAGAATATTATATATTCATTAAAAAACTTATCCGAAAGAACGAGTATAAACTACATGGTGTTAGCTAATTTCTCACCATTAGGATTTTTAAAATTCAAAAAAAAAAAATTAAAAAGGGGGGGAGCCCTCAGGCGCTATGCTATTTTTTTGATAAAAATAGGACCTATTTTGCAAAGGCTTGAAGAAGCCAAAGAGACAATAGGAGAGCAATAAATATTGTCATGAGAGAACAATAGAGATTTGTAAGAAGTTGTAGAGTTGAGAGCTTGAGAGTGCAAGAGAGTTGAGAGAGAGAGAGAGAGAGCCAAGAGAGTTTCCAAATGAAATATTATATTTAAAAATGATAAGAGAAGGAAAGAGGAAGAGGTTGGCGAGTCGTTATGAACCATTTTGAGCCATTTTCACTGACCTGAAAGGTGACAAGTAGAAAAATGTTCAGAAATGGCCTTTGAATGAAATATTATCATGTGACACTAGCATTATGCACAGACATCCACGCTAAGCATTGGTGTTATGATAATTTACACTAAAAAATGACAAGAGATAAGAACATAAGAGGAATGCAAAATTGACACAAAAAAGGTGACTACTAAAAAGATGGCCCAAGCATCCTAAGAGGGAAAGAGGCTGATAAAAGGGATGAAATGGGCTTACACAAGCACTAGGGGAACGCATACCAAAGTGGGTATAAAACATAATGTGAAATTGCAAAGGTATGCAATTTACAACACTACATATAAGGGATTAATTTCCTCCAAATCCCATTAGTAATTTATCCAAAAGTTTCCAATCTATAATTTATACAAGCATCTTCCTCCCTATTATTACTCCATGTAAACTCACTTTCCTTCAATTTAATATCCTACAAAGAAAGGTCAAAACAAGTAGGTTGATATAAAATCAAACAAACCAATACTCTCATATTCCTTCCTTCTCTTATAAACGCAAAGTGATATTTAAATGCCCCAATAACCTAGTTTTTAGTGTTATAATGACCCCAATAAATCTTAATTCCTCCAACAACACTTTCCTTAAAATAGTCATTACATGAACAATATAAATTGGAACAAATAAACTTGAACCCAGTTTGAATCCTAGAAAAATGAAAATGTAAAGAGCACGAGAACTCACTAATCAAAGCACTTGAAAACTATCTTTTATCCCAAAAGGGGCTAAACCTCATGTCTTGAACCCTTCGTAGTATTTGTGACCCTTCACTAGAAAACTACAAACATTTCATTATTCCTTGAAGATCCTCACCACTTACATTTGTCTCTTGTAATAATAAAATACCAATTTTATTGACCTCTGCTAGTTGTTTGACCAAATGACATTTTTCAATAGTATTGAGTCCCCAAATATTTTAATATCATTTTATCTTTTTTAGTAGCAAAGAGGTGCCCACCTCCATTACGGATTTTTTTTTATAGAGGTCTAGATTTTAGTTCATATCCTCTATTGCTACCACCTTTTCCTTACTAGCCTCCATTTTACAACCTTTTGTCTTTCCTAGACCCATATCTATCATCATCAAGCGAGTTGCAACTTGTTGGGATTTGATGTTTTATAGGTTATGGATTTCCTACTTACTACCTTCCAATCCTTCAACCCAACTTTTTCATCAAACATATCCCTCACATACTTCTTGCTCTCCTCATCTTCTACAATATTTTCCACCAAATTCTTCATATTATCCTACAAAACCAACTCTTCATCCTTTTCCTTAGGAATTTATCCTAGTTCCAATTCCTTACATTCTATAACCTACTCCTAAACCCCTACTACTTTATCCTCTAACATGTCAAACATCACTCTCTAACCCATCATCTCCCTACTTGGGGATGAATTTAAATTCTCTCCTTTGGCATTTATCACCAAAATTTGACCTCCTTAGTCTACTCATTCCTCTTTGGCTTGCTCCTACATCCAAATTTTTTCACCGTATGTCCCAATTTCCAACATCTAAATCCCAAAATAGAAGAGATTCATAATCCAATTCTTGAACCCAAACTCCAATTAAATATTTGATCTCAATTGAACATATTATTGACTTACCAATATCTTCCTACCCCTCACAATCCTCTTTACGAATTTGCTACCTATTGATTTTTGTTTACTTCCTATTTTTCTTTAAAATAAGTGATAATCAATATTAATAATCTCACACACACAACAAGACGCGCACACACTATTCATTTAATATTACTTTTGTTAAAGTATATCTAATAGAAGTTCAATTAACTAGTTTAATATTATATTCAAAATAAATCCCGCCTTTATGATCTTTTTATAATCCTCATTAACCATATCGTACGATTTCCTACATAATTAAAATAAAAATTAAAAAAATCACAAAATAACCTAAACAAAAATAATTATTTTCTTCAAATTTCCTATCGCATGACCCCCTACCTAGATATACAGAGCCCTTAAAATGACCTTATTTTATTTTATTTGTCATATTTGATACACGGTGCTGACCATTGACAGGAGCAATGAACGGTAGAGGAGCACCCAAGAATAGTATATGCTTATTTATTTATATATTTCTATATATCTTCTGTCTCAAGATCTTTTGGAGGGGACATGAACCCCTAAAAATGGCCAGCGGTCACATGGGCCACGCCTCCCCATAGCTGCGCCCAACAGGGGTCGCAGGCCTTTTGGTTGGCCACGGTCTCATGGCCTGCACTATATCATTTTTAATTAATTTATTTATATTTATGTGTTAAAAAAATTTCAGCCAAATATCTTTTAGAAATGTCTGTGATTTGATATATAAGATTTTCTGTATATTTAAAGGAAAATGAAATCTCATATGCATATGTGCTTGAATAGGTCCAGCAAAAATATTCCAGTCAAGATTAAATACAGATTGAAATAACACAGATTAATCTGATTACATTTCCATATGGAAGCTACATGTTTTTCCAATAAATTGTTCTGGGTTTAGTATTTATATATAGGTATTTTTTTAAATATTAAAAAATATATATATTTTTTAAAGAAAAATGAAGAATAGATTTTCATTGTATAAGCATTCATTAAATTATTAGAATTTAGAAGTAATGTCAATGTAGAAATAGTGTTTTCCACTCAATTATAATGTCATGGTTAAGTTATACAAAGTTCTTGCCATTCTCCCAACCAATAGATCAATTAATAAATAGATTGTATAACAATAAAACACAGATTCATAGTCATGTCACATATATACCTGCAAAAAGTTATTTTTTCACATGTGCTCATATTTGTGAAATGGCAATGCCCTTCCTTTCCATGTACTCTACATGGGTGAAAATGACAATTCCATGCCTTCTCTTGTCTCACTAAGGCAAAATCTTCCCACTGGGATTTGGAGAGGTACATATCACATTCCAAAGGAATCCCTAAAAATGTGCCTATCCCATAAGTACTTAACATAAATTTAACACTTGTATACCTTTTTAAATTTTGTCTTCTATGCCCACGTGAATTTGCAGTAAAGGAGACATCAAAAACTTTTAAATGTTAACACAAAAGTCACTCAAATAAATTAAAGGCATACAATTGAAACAATGTCTACTTAAGGGAAACAAGGCTTATCCTAATGGATCATAGTTGTCTCATGAACTAAAATGAATAATGCCACTAGAAACTACAATCAAGTTCTCATTACTTCATGAGGTGAAGTGAGAGGGTAACTAAAGTCCTTGATTGGTCACTCATTCTCTCATTGATCAACATGTGAATGTACCTACGAACTCAATGAGCACATCAAATATCAAGAAACGAGAAAGTTAAAAAAATATTATTAGAGTTGCACTATTCATGTATGTACTAATTAAGAATAATAACCTACATAGTAATTGTATGGCATCATAATAATTAGTACCAAGGCCACATTTCAATATGACTAATTCAATAACATTTACTCATATCAATCCCTCATGAGTTAGCACTCACATCAAATTTAACAATTTTATATATAATTTAAAATATATCAATATTTCATAAACCTTCAATTAATGTCTCAAAACGTGTATCATTTATTTCATTCACAACTCAATTTTATCATTAAATTAATCATTTAAACTATAATGTTTAGGTTTAGTAATAGCTTCACATCATAACATATAATTTTATGGAAATAACCAACAAGACATAATTTCTATCAAATAAAAGATAACATTAACATGATGTTCTACCCTAAGTACTAAATTAAATTAACTGAGTCTCATTATCCCCATTGACACATCCATGACCAATCAAGCTAATTACCATTTTCTACTTAGTTGATTAACCATACATTATCACCCAATGCTAAGTAAGATGAACAATGTAAATATCTCAAAGTTGGCTAGAATCATCATAATCATAAGGTCCACAAGGGTATTACTAAGGTTAGGGAATACTTGGCCTCTACAAATGTATATCAATATTTTCTGCTTGATAAATTTATTTAAATTAGTTGTACATATGAGTATATTAATTGATATAAATTTAAATCAACTGATATAAATTTATATTATATAAAATGATTGATATAAATTTTAACCATGATGTTGCTATTGAAAACTCTATTGCTTACTTATTTGACTCTTGTGAAGCATTCCTTTAAGATCTACATTGATAATTCATGTTTGACCAAGCAATATTCTTCAAGATGAAAATCATAGAAAGGCTAATAGTGCTCCATCATGTAATGTTGCTTCTTGGGTATCCATGACTTCTAGATCAAAAATATATCTAAAGGCTTTCTCTTCTTCAAAGGATACACATAAAGACTATTTTGTAGCTCATAAATTTTATGTAAATATTCTTTTGGATTTGTGTCAAATATTGGCATATGGAGTCACATTATACAAAAATTGTAGCATCAATTATATTAATGGTTGTCCCCTTTTGCCATGCCCAAGTGGTGGACCCTTTACTCATGAGGTCCATATAGGTTTCCTCCCTAGCTCCACTTTTATGCAAGAGGTACACCCCCAACTCCTTATACAATATCTATAGGGATTGAGATGGTAAATATTTCATAATATGACTCAAAAATAATTTCAAGAAGCATTAAGTAATGATCAAAAGGTACAAAATGTAGAGTCAATAGATGTAAATGATTTTAGCACAGTGTGGATGATGGTGATTTTTTGGATGTATAGGGGAATGAATGAAAACTAGGAATTTGGAAGGGAGGGCCAATTGGTAAAAATCTAATCATAATAGAATTGTATTTTGTGAAAATTTACATGAAGAAACATGTTATGATTGGAAGATTTACCGAGCTTTTGCTCCACTTCAAAAAATTACATGACTATATTTCTAAACTATGGAAACCTTTGGTGAAAGTAAAAATCGATACATTTTGTATGCTTAGGGATTCTTCATTGAAAATTTTAATTCTTCCAAGATTGAATGGTCATCCTTAGATTTAGTTCATGGTTCTACAGTCAGATTATATCTTAATATTGAAACTATGGATCCCCTCTTTCAACCCAGGCTTGAAAGATTATTTCTCTATAATTATTTGTTTTTTCCATCCCTTATCCACCTTTTCAATACTAGTATGTTTCATGTTGTAAGGAAATTGAGAATTATGTAAGTATATTTTTAGATGTGGCCTTTAAAAATGTAGATCATTATCATACCATTTATGCCTAAATCTATGTGAAAATGGACTTGGATGAAGAATTGATTAAAGAAATCATTTTGAAAATGGATGGAAAGTAGTGGGTAAAAATACTAGACTATGCACTTTTAAATGCCACTACTCTTCAAAAATTTCCTTCTGGATTATCGCTATCCAAAATAAAGTTAGGTTCCTTCTTTACAGTTTAGGAGGAAGGCCTCCTCTTACCCAATTTGGTGGAAAGGGTATAAGCATTAGCATATTAATATTTTTCTCAAATAAGAGATCAAAGGTCTTGAGAAGGATAAGTAGATTTTATAATTGTGATATAAGAGGGATTCGTTGCACACGAGTCTCTTTATTCTCAAGAGATCACCAAGGAATGAACTGCCCTCATACACAGCTTGAACAAGTTAATACAACTATAAGGAAATATACTAAAGTCACTTTGGACCCCGAGAGAGTGAAACTCCAAGGCCTTTTCCTCTGATGAAAGAGCACTCGGCTAAAGGACATCAGTGTGGTTTCAAGATGCCAGCACGACGTGATAGCATCCTAAGCTGCAGGGAGCTCAGGAGCTCAAGCGGGCAGGACTGAGTCTCGCCTCTAAGCTTGGGTCAAAGGTTTACTAAATCAAATAACCAAATAAGAAGCTGGATTCTAGAATAAACACAAAGGGACTTGGAGAAAGTTTACCTTTTATTGGGAGTGCGGATCTTTGCTCCAAGCTTTACTCCACAACCTGTACACAAAAGATCAAGGGGAAAAAGTTGGGGCTGTATAGGGGTCTACCTCAGTCAGACCCTCGTTTCACTTTTCCCACCTCCACAAACAACCAAGTTTGGAAAGGAGTGTAAAAAAAGCGTGTGGTGAAAGCAAACCTCGCTTCAGAGTAGAACCCGCACCACAAAGTAGTAAATGAAAAAGTAAGAAAGAGTGAGAGAGAGAGCATTACCCATGGGTTAAGACCCTCTCTGAGGCACACAGATCCACCACTGAGTGTTTTCTTGAGAGTTGTAGTTGTTGGAGGGACCTCAGTCCGGCATGGCTTTACTTGTAAGATTATTTCTATCAAGGATGAAGATAACCCAAGACTAGAGCAAATAGTAGTAGAGCTTGAATGAATGACTTCCAACCCCAAATGAGAACAAGGAAGGGGGTTTTCATGCATGCAAGGGTGGCACAAAGCCATTACATCTGAGATCCAATGTCTAAGACATGTGTCGGAAGAGTCAAGATTCCAGATTTCCCGTTTCAAACTTGGAAAACTATCAGGACGTTAGCACGCCATGCGGACGTTTGCACGTCGCATAGGCGTCTAGAGCCTAGATTTTTGGGAAACGTGCTATCAAGATTTTGTCGCTCTGCCACAAGTCTGCATGGAGTCAGAATCATGAAATTTTGATCCATCGGATTCTGTCATTAATGTTGTAAGGTGTCATAAATGCTAGGCAAGATGCAAAAATGTGGAATTGCCCCTAGGTGCAATTTTGCGACATTAAATTTTGCCCCCACTTTAGTGGGCTCAATTTTGGAAAAAAAATAGCCTCACTAAAGTAGAGAAGAAGGATTTCACCCAAATTTTGAATTTTACAAAATTGTGTGCCAAGAAAAAGGGACCGTAGAGGCCACCAAGGTCGAGCTAACCGGTGTTGAAGATGTCCCCAACATTCGAGCTCACCAAACAACGAAAAAATGGTCATTAAAGATCGTTCAAAACTTTAACCAGCAAAACTTAAATTTTTGGGCCAGCTTCAAAAAATCGGAAGAAGTTATTACGGAGAGAAGAATGATCAAGAAAAATGTCATCGATTCAAAGGAAAAATATGATCAAGAGGCAACCATATGCCCCCTCTTGATTTTTCCCCCAGCGTGGTGGGGTAAAGTTAGGAGAAACCGAGGAGCCACAAACTCTAGGAAAAATGGGCCTCAGGGGGCCTATATATACCTAGGTGGGCCCTCAGAAGGATCATTGTCACTATTCACTACAAGCAAATTGTTGACTTTTGTGAGAGAAAAATCAGAAAAATGCCAAGTAGGAGGGAGTACGAGGTGTCGAGGTTGGAGCAGCTGCATGATGACATTGCCAAGGGCCACAAGGTGGATCAGGTAGGCCTCTAAGCCTCGTTTATTGTGCAATTTAGCTCATTTTTAGCATGTTTTCAATCGACGAGTTGCACAAGTGTCTCTTTTATGTGCTCACGTCTAAAAAATGTGTTGTCATCTTGGGTCTGTGTCAAGGTCCCGAGTCTGCGTTGTTGTCTCAAGGACATATTGGCATCCTTGAATGACCATGGTGGTCGAGGACGCATTCGCGACGTGCAGATGTTTGCGCGACGCACATAGGTCTTAAGTAATTTTTTCTTGTTTTCATGATGAAATTGGATGTTTTGACTTTGAATTTTTTCACTTTTTGCAAGAGTACCCAGAGATTCGAGAGCATTTGGGAGGGAAAGCATATCGACTCATCCATGAGTAGAGGGATCATTTGACAAAGGATGACGTCACACATCTTGAGTGGGTCGGCCTCTAGCATGTATTCACTATGTCAGAGATGAGATACCACAAGAAGATGCTTATAGCCCTGATGGAGTGGTGGGAGGCCACTACCTCATCTTTCTAGTTGCCTTACGGGGAGATGACTGTCACGCTCGAGGACGTCTATCGGATCCTCAGGCTACCCATCTGCAAATAGCAAGTGGTTCTAGATGATACTCGATCGATGCAAGAGCAGAGTGAGGGTGTCCTCTACTATTCAGGGAGGACAGACGGCGACAATGGTACAGGCCACATATTAACGCATTGGTATGATTAAGCGAGGACCACTGTATCGATGCTACGCCAAGTCATGGTTGTTACT
The DNA here is from genome assembly GCA_007115665.2 of Sequoiadendron giganteum. NCBI lineage: Eukaryota > Viridiplantae > Streptophyta > Pinopsida > Cupressales > Cupressaceae > Sequoiadendron > Sequoiadendron giganteum. The sequence continues at coordinate 295,641,740 of CM021104.1, read as the reverse complement.
GTTGATTTTCGGATTACCATAGATGGGTGAGGTTCACACCTTCACGAGGGCCTCATCCATACTATTAGAGAGATGGTTGAGTATCGACTGTTTCTTCCTAAGGGCACAACATGTTAGCCCACCTCTACCAAGAGTTAGGCCGGTACGTGCACTATGAGTACCATAGCCTTACTAAATGCAGACTTTTGCAGGTGTGGGCTTTCATCACATCATGTGCACTCAGCCAGTCGATTTTCCTCAGTGATGGTCATATCATATTCTCATGGCCCACTGGTATGGCATGATAGGCCAATGGAGATTTGGTGACCTATAATTTTGATGGTTATAGTTTTATACTGTTGTCGCAGATGAGGTTCAGTGGAGACCCTACTGATTTTTCAGATGGGTAGATGATGACAGGTATCTGAGGAACCTACAACAGGACCATTTTTTGATAGGTCACCATGATTTCATCATAGTATCGTACTACTGGAGTTAGGTCATGTAGCAACATGGTCATCCCCAAACTATTCTACCAGATGTTCCCACCTATACCAAGGCCCACAAAAGTGCAGTAATGGTAGGGGATCGCCCTCGACCCACCATTACTGATATCATTCCTTCTGATGGCGATGAGCCTGACCATGATCTTTCGACCATAGGGGTGGTAGACAATGTCGGGGTAGCAACATATTTTTTGTGGTGGTGGGAGAGGCATTGTCCTACTCCTGTGTTCAATGAGGGTGCCCCGAGAGGGGATCTTGATCCATAGGAGGATTTTCCTTCCCAGCCCCCGCAAGACAGGAAGAGAGGGTGCTAGTAGACTGACGTAAAGGAGGAGAGGGAACAAGAGAAGGAGGCGACACCCGCGAGACCAAGGTGGCAAAGGAGATTAGATCCCCCCATGACTACCCCTGTCTTGTCAGCACCACCAACTCCTACTGTCCCAGCAGCAGTGGCCTTAGCGTCACTGGGGTCAGTTACCGATGTCAATGGTGTGGGCCCCAACACCAACCCTCACCATGATCCCACATGGCAGCCAGGGGATCTAGGTATACATAGTACATTTTTTATATTTCTATGCTTTTGATTTCTTCTTGTTATGATATATATACATGCCATGTGATACTGATTTCTCTTTTGTTCTCTGTGGTTGTAGAGGACGCACAGGGATGGACTAGGCTGATGGCTCAGTGTATTTTAGAGGTAGCCCCTGACATGCCAATCCAGGGGACGGTTCTTAAGGCCTACCATCTGGTATCTATAGGGCGACATGCCCCCACTTTTGAGCTGGTAGCATGCTTGAGGACCGCCTACGAGGAGTGGGGTGTAGAGATTGTACAGCTGATTGCGGAGCTGATGACTCTTTGGGGACAACGTGACTAGCTATCGAGGGAGCTATAGATGGTGCTCATGGAGCAAGACAAGGTAGTGATAAGGGATGAGGCTGCCAGCAAGTGCATGATGCCCTTCAGAGCTGCCTCGATGACCTCGGTAGACAACTAGCAGCTGTGATCCCGGTATATGCTCAACAGTTGCAACAGGAGTTGATTCAGGTGCGGATGACCATTAGCTCTTTGTAGGGGGAGATTAGAGGGATGCGGGTAGCCATGTCCACATCACGCTCACATTGATCCCGCTCGATGACCACCGTACAACCCCTCCCGAGGGTACCAGAGCAGCCGCCAGAGCTAGAGGGTTCCACAAGACATGCACCACAGTGACAAGGGCTCGTCATTTTGTATATCATTTTTATACCCAGATATATATTTACCTTTTGTATAGACATATATTCAACATCCACTCATTTTTTGTACTAGTGGCTTGATACATGTACATGACATTTGATTCATACATGGATGTATATATATATTGGTTTTAATATCATGGCATTGTTTATGTGTATGCTTTTCACTTTCATGCATGTTTATGCTATGGATGTTATATGCTCATATGGATGTATATTTACATTAGATGCTAATCATGATTTAATAAACACACTTGGTTGTATGTTAATTAAATGCAATGATGATCTAATTTCCTTAAAAATATGTAATGTGATGTATGGATACATAACATAGCCAGACACATGTATGTATGTTGTATTTCACACACACACACGTGGTCACATCATAAACATAAACAATTTTCATAATGTGTGAATGAACAATGTTAGCATATGTAGTATTACTACCCCTTAGGGAGAACACCACGCATGTGACACATTAGAGCACTATGCATAGTATCAACAAAGATGCATCGCATTAACGGGTACTTTTAGAGGTGTTCCATCCATAGACGATAATCCATATGCACCTGAACCATACAAAAAGATCACAATGTAAGGGCCTAACTAGTTAGGACTAAGTTTCCCTTTTTGATCAGGTGTCGCATTTACATTTCACTAGTTTCCATAGAGAACTAGGTCTCCTAGCTTAAAGGTTCTATGAAGTACGCTATGATTACATTGTCTCGATAACAACCATTGATAAGATTTAAGATGATCGAGGGCCTATAAATGGCGCTCGTTGAGAATCTCTAGCTGATGTAAGTAGTTAATTTGGTAGGTTTCATCATCAATTAACCCTTTAAGGGAAACCCGTAAGGACAAAATTTCCAACTTCAAAGGCATGATAACTTTGACACCATACACGAGGTTGTAAGGAATTGTTCCCATCATCGTACAAACACTCGTGGGATAGTCCCATAAAGCGTATATTAATTGAATATGCCAATCCTTATTGTGCGTATCTACTGTTTTACGAAAATGAGTTCAAGAGTTTTGTTAGAAGCTTCTACTTGACCAATGGATTGTGGATAGTACGGTGTAGAAAACCTATGCTAGAAATGAAATTTCTACAAGAACTACTTCACTTCCTTATTCTTGAATGGTGTACCATTGTCAGAAACAAGTGTAGCAGGCAGTCCAAAATGAGAAATAATGTTGTTCATGAGAAATCTACAGATAGTTTCAACATTCGTGGATCAGAGTGGAATAGCTTTGACCCATTTTGTGAAATAATCTATAGCGGTAATAATAAAGGTATGTCCCTTGGAAGAAGGAAGTGATATTTTTCCAATGATATCCAACCCCTATTTCGCAAAGGGCCAAGGATAGGTTTGGTTTTGTAACTCCTAAGTAGGAGCATGGATAAGATAGCTATGTTGTTGGCATTTAAGGAATTTTTTGACAAAATTGAAGGATTCTCATTCCATCATTTTCCAATAGTACCCCATGTGTATCAGTCTTCTTGCTAGGGACTTATCGCTGAAATTTCCACCCCTGAGCCTGAATGGGCTTCCTTAAGGGAAAGGAGTATTTTTGCTTTCGTGAGACACCTGAGAAGTAAGCCATTATAGGCTTTTCAATAAAGAATATCAGATAAAATGACATAATGCACTAAAAGCTTACATAAACGAGTGCGATTTTTTTTCGTCGCATCATCAGGAAAGCTCCCAGTCTTAAAGTAACCATAGATACTAGAGAACCATTCTCCTTTGTCTGCCTGAAAACACACAAGGGATTTAGATTCAGGTTGATCGTAAACCGTCGAGGTTCGCAGGACCTGAACTACGAAGTGATATTCTTTTGTATCCTCTTCTGAAGGTACTAAGGAAGCAACTTTCTCCATGGAATTGACATGTCTATTTTCTCTCCTAGGGAAATTGTCTATTATGAAAGAGGAAAACTAATTGAGCAAAGAAAAATCAAGGTCTCAGTACCGAGACAACTTACTTTGTTTATCTTGATAAGTTCTCATAATCTGGTTCACAATAAGCTCAGAGTCACCTAGTATATGAAGATGCTTGATTTTCAATGTAATTGTGGCACCCAAACCAACAATAATAGCTTCATATTCAATGATATTATTGGTGCAAGGAAAATCTAATCGAAAGGATAGAGGGACCGGTTTACCTTCGAGGGATATCAAGACCACACCTACTCCAGAACCATCCTGACATCTCGATCCATCGAAGTACATTTTCCATTCAAGTTCGTAGTTAATCATAAGAATATTTTCATCAAGGAACAGATCTAACCTAAGAAAGGAGTGAGTTGAGGGAGCATCTACCAATTGATCAGCAACTGCTTGACCCTGTATTGATTTCTGAATAACTAATTTGATATCGAACTCAACGAGCAACATAACCCACTTTGCTAATCTCCCGACAAGGTCAGCACTAGAGAACAAGTGTTTTAAAAGATCTATTTTTACTATGATGTGGGTCCTAGCATGGAGAAGGTAGTGCCTCAACTTCTACATAGAGGATACAAGAGCGATTCATTGCTTCTCTATGGAGGAATAGCGAGTTTCGTAATCGACTAGGACGCGACTGATGTAGTAGACCGCTCTCTCTTTCCCTGTGTTATCATACTGAGCTAGTAAAGCTTCCAAAGTGTATGGTGATTCAACAAGGTAAAGCAAAGAGGGTCTATCTTGCATAGTCGACATCAACACGAGAGGATTGGCCAAATAAGCTTTGATTGACTCAAAGGTTTTCTGACACTCCTCATCCCATATGAAGAAAACATCCTTTTTAATAAATGAGTGAAAGGGAGGGTACGATCAACCAATTGAGATATAAATCTATGAATCACCTAAAATTTCCCTTGTAGACTCTACAACTCAGAGATATTCCTCGTTGGAGGCATGTTAATGATAGCATCGATTTTATTTTTGTCAACCTCGATTCCACGGTGAGAGATTATGAATCCTAGAAGCTTGCTGGCATCTACACCGAAGAAACACTTATGGGGATTGAATCTCATCTTGTAGATTCGAAGCCTTTCAAAGATAATATGAAGGTTCTTCACATGGTATTGATGAGTTATTTATTTTTCCAAGATATCATCAACATAGTCCTGTAAGATCTTATGAATAAAATCGTGAAAAATTAGGGTCATCGCTCATTGGTAAGTCGCTCATGTGTTATTTAAACCAAAGGGAATAACCATGTAGCATAAAGTACCCCAAGGGGTAGTGAAGGTTGTCTTGTATTGATCATCTAGGTTAATATGGATTTGATTGTAACCCGAGAAGCCATCCATAAAAGATAACAATGCATGGTTTGTAGTTGAGTCCACAATCATATCTATATTAGGTAGTAGAAAATCATCTTTAAGAGAAACCTTATTAAGATCTCAAAAGTTAATACATATGCGAATACGGTCGTCGGGCTTACTAACGACAACTATATTCAAAATCCAGGGGGAGTAGTCAATCGGACAGATAAAACCTGCTTTCAACAGATTTTTATCGCAGTCTTGACCATCAAAGCCACCCTGGGATTAATATTTCGAATTTTCTACTTAACTGGCTTGGCATTAGGACATAAGAAATTATTGTGAACCACTACATACTCATCAATACCAAGCATATCCTCATACTTCCAAGTGAATATATTAGGATGAGAACGCAAGAGAACGGAGTGTTCATCCACCTTTTTGGAAGAGAGACACTTCCTAATCTTGATTACCTTTTTTAAAGATTTAGGATCCACTTAAGCTTCAATAGTATCTCCTCTATCGAGCAGACTATGATCTTCGAGATGGGATATCAGAACATCATTACTGATGTTAGATAAAGGGTCTTCCTCGTCGATACTCAAAACAGATTCTCCAAAGTATACTTGTTTATGTAGGTGATACGAGAATCATTTCTTGTGATGATAAGGAGGAAACAGGGAATAGACACCTAGAAATTCCCCTAGTGCTTCATTCAAAGAGAAGACATCCAAAGGGACTTTCTAGGCTTGTCCCTTTTCTTCTATAAACTCAGGATGAACCAGGCTCAACGACTCGCATGAAATCATATTAACACTCCACCAAGGTTTTTGTTTAGACTATTCAACAGAGCATCCCAAACCCAAATAGCGTTGCCATGGCTTAAAGTGGATAAGGACTTTAATTCCTTGCTTGATATGCCCTAGGCCTTTCTACCTATAGCCATATCGAGAAGCAAGTTCATATCCAAACCCATAATGACTTTGTTGAATTTTAGGAGGTGGTGGCTCTACGTAGAGCACTTCATTCCACCAATGGATGTCGAAAGTCTCTACGGGAGCGTTCACACCTTCTTTACTCAATTTGTAAACATTAACCTCCTTCGCAGGAGTGGGGTTACTCTCCCGGGTAGGGGAAGGAGTGGTCTCCTGGATAGGATCACATCTCTCTTCCTAGACAAGAGTGTCACTCACCTTTTCGTCAGCAGAACCTAGAAATTCTATACCAAAGGGGTCTTACTTGTACTCTGCGATGAAGAACTCAGATAAATTCAAGGAACCCCAATCATCACCAAGGAAATAATTTGATTGAAAAGATGAAGGGGAAGACGGGGGAGACTTAGGATCTTCTACTTTAGGTGGTTCATTTTTGTCAATACACGCTCCAGGAACAAGTTCCACAGAGGGTATCGATGAAGAACATACCATAGCATCAGTGGTTAAGGATGAAATACAATTCTTGAGTTGTAGATACAACTGAAGCATGACTAGCAGTTGTTAGCTCACAAATGTGAATAGCTTTTGGATCTACTTTAACCCTAACCACCCGATTGTTAGCAACAAATTTCAAAGAATGATGTAAAGTAGAAGTCACTGCACCCATAGCATGAATCCAGGGTCTCCCTAAGAGAAGATTATATGGCAACAGGCCAGACATTATATAAACCATCGTAGGCAGGGGAATAGGGCCTAGCTGTAAAGGTAGTATTATCGTACCTAGAGCTTGGTGGCCAACATTATTGAACCCACAAATATACAAGGAGGAAGCTGCTAAAGAAGATGAATCAACTTTGATTTTAGGCAACAGATCTATACCACAAACATTGAGAGTTGAACCAGTGTCAATGAGAGTACGCCTAATGCTGATATTATTATCATTAATTACAATCATCAAGGGATATGCTTGCTTCTACACATCCAGAGGCGGGAGTTCTTACGGGTGGAATGTAATATTCGGTGAATCCACTTGAATATGTTTCAAAAACGCATTAACATTTGTACGCCTAGCGGAGGCAAGAAAGATAATATTTTGTAGGGATTCTTGCAACATCTCTTGATAAACTGGTGTGGTCTGAAGCAAGTCCCAAAGTGATATCTTAGCCGGAGTAACATGAAGTTGCTCGACAATATCATAATAACCTGATGCTTTGATCGTGGGTTTAGGAGCTAGAGGAAGGCCAGGTTGAGATGGTAGCAAAGAAGTGGGAACTTGAGTTGGTTGCGATGTAGGAACGAAAGGTTTCTGATCCAAGTTATGTTTGTTTCTCCTTGTGTTATATGTATGCCCAACAACATTATAATAAGTAGCATCAGTAGCTTTCATGAACCTTGAATATAAGTCTAATGAATCACTACGACATGAAATACCATAGACAAAATAGTCCTCCCTAGGGGATAGTTCAGTTGGGGTTACATAAATGATGGGTTTCCTAGGGCTCAGAGGAGCCACAGAGACCACGACCACATTTACTGACTCCTTAGATTACGAACGGAAATTTTTCAGAAGATTTACATATAGGTGAGAGTACTTCTAGGAAGTCATCTAGAGCATCCTCCAACATATTGAAATCTTCTTCAAAAAAAGGTTCATCATAAACATGCATCATTATGAAAATGGATCCGACGTGTTCACGTTGGGTTCACCAAAATGTGATATAAGAGGGGATTCACTACACACAAGTCTCTTTATTCTCAAGAGATCACCAGGGAATGAGCTGCCCTTATAAACCTCAGCTTGAAAAAGTTAATACAACTCTAAGGAAATATACTAAAGTCACTTTGGACCTCGAGAGTGAAACTCCAAGGCCTTTTCCTTTGATGAAAGAGCTCTCGTCCAAAGGACATCAACGCGGTTTCAGGATGCCAACGCGGCGCCCTGTCATCCTAAGCTATAGGGAGCTCAGAAGCTCAAGTGGGTAGGATTGAGTCTCGCCTCTAAGCTCAGGTCAAAGGTGGATTGAATCAAATAACCAAATAAGAAGCTAGATTCTTGAATAAACACAAAGGGACTTGGAGAAAGTTTACCTTTTATCGAGTGTGTGGCTCTTTGCTCCAAGCTCCACTCCATAACTTGCACACAAAATATCAAGGGGAAAAGGTTGGGGCTATATAGGGGTTTTCCTCAGTTAGACCCCTATTTCGGTGTTCCCACCTCCACGGACATCCAAGTTTGGAAAGGAGTGTAAAAAAAGTAAATAAAACGTGTGGTAAAAGAAAAAACCACTTCAAAGTAGAACCCACACCACAAAGTAGTAAATGAACAAGAAAGAGTGAGAAAGAGAGAGCATTACCCACAGGTCAAGACCCTCTCTAGGGCACATAGACGCACTGTTGATTTTTTGCTTAAGAGCTATAGTTTCTTGAGGGACCTTAGTCCGGCGTGGCTTCGCTTGTAAGATTGCTGCTATCAAGGATGAAGATAACCCAAGACTAGAGCAAGTAGTAGTAGAGCTTGAATGAATGACTTCCAACCCCAAATGAGAGCAAGGAAGGGGTTTTCCATGCATGCAAGGGTGGCACGAAGCCACTACATCTGAGATCCAATGGCTAAGACACATGTAAGAAGAGTTAGGATTCCAGATTCCTCGTTTCAAACTAAAAAAACTGCCAAGATGCTAGCGCGTTGTGCGAATGTCTGTGCAGCGCGCAGGCATCCAAAGCCTAGATTTTTGGGAAACATGTTATCAAGCTTATGTCGCTCTGCCACAAGTCTACAAGGAGTCAGAATCATAAAATTTTGATCCATGGGATTTTTTCATTAATGTTGTAAGGTGTCATAAATGCTAGGAAAGATGCAAAAATGTGGAATTGCCCCTAGGTGTAATTCTGCGACATTACAATATTGATAAGAATTTTTAGCATCCTCTTTAAATAAAGATGTTAAAATAGGGATTTAATTATTATTAGTTGAAGATAGTACTAAGTAGGTTGTGTTTGACCATATTCAATCTAAATCTAGGTTTATTTCTTCTTCTCCTTCTCTGTCTCAGCTTAAAATATGTGCATATAAGATGATTTTCAATTTGGCTTTAATTTTGGTGGATGGGCTACAAGATGTTTGGTTATATTTTATAATTAGACATAGTTGAAAAAAACACCATCACTAGAGATCAACCATAAAGTGGTTTTAAAATCCTCAAAACATGCAAATAGGATTCTTTCGAGTGAAAGAACCTTAAATATGAACCCTTTTATGTTATTTTGGTTATATTATTTTTAAATGTGGTTGTGTTTGCAAGCTATATCCAAATTAAAGTAACCCAAGGCCATATCCAAATATCATAATCATAATTTACAACCATCAAAGTTGGGACTATCAGCTGAACTAAAAATGGGACAAACTATCCAAACATAATATATATGACTTAATAATCAACAAGTAGAGGATTGAGTAAGTATTGGAAATGAAAAATAACTAGTAAGTGGGTTTAGATGAACTTGTGCAGAGAATTTATCGAAATAGAAAATTTAGAATTAGGTCAAGAAGATACTTGTGAAATTTAGAAGTGGTTGAACTTAAAGGAAAATACTATACCATTTACAAAATGGCTCATCAACCTATGTTGACCGATATTGGAAACCACCATGACTACATCATTCAAGGGGTAACCTTGAACAAAGAGAAAACTTAGAGACTTAAAAAAATTCAATGAGTCTACTGAAAAACTATCCTATCTCCTCAAACTTGATCACCTATTAATGACAAACATAAGGCATATAATTCATAGTAAAGCTTGATAGGTCATGATAAACATGAATAACAATGTGATGACAAGTTGAGGAACTAGAAAGGTTTCACTTGGTAAAAAGAATGGTAATGATCTAAAATTGATAGGAATAAGTGGTAACACCATGAGGAAACATCATAATAGGTTTCAAATCTTGTTCTATAAGTGAATCATTAAAACTATTTGAAAACCTAGTGGTCTTGATTTGTTGACAAAAGTGAGATAATTTTTTTTATAATTTCATTGGTTTCACCAAATAGGCATTTAATTTCTAAGCATGGGTGGGCCCCTCATCAAGGATTATTTTAGTGGAAACTATTCACCAATTGGAAAATAGTTCATATTGGCCAATTCAAAATTTGTGAATACATTGTAACCAATGAGGTGGCCAAATCATCCAAATTTTATGAATTATTGGTCCAATGCATTTCAATTCGCTATCAAATTATTTTATGATGCATGTGTAGTTAATAACTTCACCACAACAAAATATGTGTTTCCTATGCTGTAATTAATATTTTTTCTTAGAATCTTAGAAGCATGTATTAAATCACCCACATATTCTCTAATACTATAAAAATGAAATTGTGTATAAGGCCACGTTTTGCCAACAACATTAAATGTTCACTGTGTGTGAGGAACTATCTCGCCAATAAAATGTAAAAATAATTGTGTATGAGGACCCATTTCGCTAATAACATTAAAAAATAATAACATATGAGCACACATTTTACCAATAACATTAAAAAATAATTGCATGAGGACCCATTTCACCAATACTATGATAGCTCCTTGCCAATCCTAGTCCCATAATCACCTTGAAAATTACCTGTGTGTTTTTTTGAGGTTTGATTTGCTAAAAATTTAAATCTATCAATATGTGTGTATTTTTTGAGGTATGATCATGCAAGATTCACCAAATTTTTACTATACGATTTAAAAATCCCTTAGAATTTCCCAAAATATAGATTGATATAAACACAATTGAAACTTTGATTTATTTTTACTTGCAAGCTCTTGATTTGGATCATACGCAAGTTACCAACTTACAACTATATGCATTATTGCATTAAAGAATAGTGAGTCAATTATAACCTAGAGGTAAGTGATCATTTCTTCATAGTTTTATGCGACTATTTATATTTTTCATTCTTGCTTCAGTCTTAAAGATGATATTGAGTAGGTGTAGGAATAGGATACATCTAGGACCCATGGATATATATTATGTGATTCCTTCTAAAACAAGAAGATATTTTTTGGTAGCTTTTATTTAATGAAATATGTTGAGAAGGAACAAGAGTAAGATTCCTCAAGGTGGTGAAGGGAGGCCATAAAAACACACAAAATGTAGAGTTACCATAATTTCTTACTTTGGAAATATTTTTGGTCCATCGAATCAAGATCTAACTACATCATCAATAATTGCACCAAATATTAACAAAGAAGACAATACCTCAGAGGAAGATTGGAATGAGTTAATTAAGTCAAATTAGGATGGAAATGTTGTGAAAGATGTTCCAATGGATACCAAAGTAGCCAAAATAGGTTAATTGACCTGGATGATAATTTCAACGCCATAAATGGTGTTGTTGCAAGGAAGGGAAAATACCAAATTAAAAATAGGGTGCACCCACTCATTGAACTAGTGGACAATACAAATAAAGATGAACCTCCAACATAATGGAAGTGTAAGATTTATAGATGGAAATATGAAATGGGGAAGAAGTTGTAGCTAAAAATTAACACTACACAAAATAATATTGGTAAATTTTATGAAAAACATATCATAGACGAAAAGGAAAAATCAGTAGTAAGATGGAAATCAAAGGAAAAATGTCTCATGCTACGCATGCCCTTGAATATGATGATCATATGCAAAGAAATGTGAATCGTTTTGAATCTAGAGGTTCAATTCAAGCTCAATTTGGAAACATAATGGTAGGAGCACAACTAGAAAAAATTGTTTTTTTGAGTGTTATTTTTATATTTTGACCAGAGGACATCCTATGATAGACTACCCAACATATAATAATTTATTATCTTTTTTGGGAATTCCTAACTTTCCTAGTACACAATGGTCAATAAACTATAGATGGGAATGGACAAGTTGTCTTGTTTCTCGGTGGAAAAACAAGATTTACATAAAAAAAATAAAAAAGTCAACCTTTAATGCATTGTCTTTAGATGATGTTATTGTGGTAGATAATACTTCTTGGGTATGTATGCATGTGTATATTATACAAAAACATGCCTACCAACCTTATCTACTCTGTGTTCATAAAAGGAAGGAGAGTTCAACATCATAGAATCTATTTGAACAAGTTAAGAAATATCTGAATGAAATTGGAAGTATGGATGACTTTACAATTGCCAAAAATTGGTGTGTGTAGGAGATGATGGAGCTTCAGTAATGCAAGGTCATAAGAATGGTCTTTGCATAAAGTTATAAACTACATTTTTACCATACATGATTACCAATCACGAAATGGCCCACATAATGAATTTAGCATTTAAAATTGTAAATAAATTTCCTTCAGTATCAAAAGTTGAAAATCTAGTATGTGAGTTCTACTCATACTTTTGTTGAAGTCCCAAATGATTTTCAAATTTAAAAAATTTACTAAGGGAATAACATCAGGAAACAAGTTTCTTAAGTATGTTGATACCAGATGGATATCCTTGCATGGACCAACACAACATTTTTTTCAAGATATCAATCCTTGATTGGATTAATGCATGAAAATTACCACACAATAGGCAAAGCTCCTAACCTCTTACATAGGTTAAGCGATATAGATACAATCTTAACTTTACTTGGTCTTCTCCCCATGCTAGATGAAATGAACAGTCTTGTGAAATAAATCCCAAGAAAGAAGTGTGTATATTTATAAATATGCTAAACTACGTAGAATGACATGCATGACCCTCAATAATCTATATCTATCAAATTATCCATTTAGAAGTTCAAAATTTATAAGCTAGTAGTTAATTACAAATTCGAACAATCATGATATTTTTATAGTTTAATTCAAGCAAGGAGTTGTGTCTGTGTACGTGGATTTGAAATACCAATGCACTATTGTATGACCGTCAAGCACTCTACTAGAGAAGTAACTCTTACAAAGGAATATTGTTATGACATTATTAATTATGTAAGTACTAATTTAAAAGGTACTACAAAATCTCTTTCCCCAAAAATTCTAGAATGATTCCCTTGAGATGAACTACATGAATCTATGTCTATTGTGTATCCTCACTATTGGGTCCAAGTCCATGGCTAACCAAAAAATTTCATAGGAACATAGTTATTGTGGCTGAACATTTTTTAAAAAGTTTAGAATACAATGGTAATAAAATAGAAGGAATTATAAATTCAACTAATTTTAGAGACCAATCTAACCTTTTTGAAACAATTATGATTGAATAGTTTAACTCCTACAATAATCCCATGCAAGTGGGATGAATAACAAGGCTTTGGGAAACCTTAGGTCAAAGTGAGATATTATATGATTCATTATCGTAATATTTCAAACTTGTTGATTTATGTTAAACCATGACATTGGGGCTAGTGAAGGATGAGAAAGTTTTCAGTGCATTGAGGTTTTTGAAATCAAAGATAAGAAACAAACTAGACAAGAATTTTGAAAATTTCTTGAGAATGTATGTACACTAGGTATAATATTTGAAGTTTTCCTTTTGAAAGAGAATTCACAATCTGGAATTCTATATGTGAAAGAAGAGGGTTGTGCAACACTTCAAATTTTAGTAGTAGTGGCACAAATGACAATGACACAATGAATGTTGAACTAGAGATGTAGTTAGGTGGACTTATGCAAGGAAAAGAAAATAAAAAGTGAGGATCAAGAGGTGAATTGGAAAATGCAAGGGATTTAGAAATTACTAGGTATTTATACTACATTTCATGAATCATATTCTAAATCCAAATTGTCATTGATAATATTTCAAAGTGTATTCCATGAATCAGATTGAATAAATTAATGTACTACTATTTCCACTATTTCAATGTATCTAATCTAAATTTTAAACATTGTTTTCAAATTGGTTAATTAGTTATTAACACAATTTTTAATTTTGATATATTAATTAGCATATTATTAATAAATTCATATTTTCATTGTGTCATATTAATAATTTTTATATGCACTCAATGATCCAACTCAATGCTTGATAACAAAAGTAGTATATACAACATCAACAGTTGTTTAATGTGTATCTAGTAGTAAAAGTTTTTTTGAATTGAGGAAATAAATATTATAGATTAATTGAACATATTTAAGAATTTGAGTTTTGTATTTATTTTCAAATGAAGGAATACATAGCTCGGCAATGCAAAATATTTCTGAAAAACAACTTTGCATAGAGATGAGTTGGAAACTCATATTATCAAATCATTCTATCATATTTTATAGCGTGATCCACTATCCATTTAATGGAAGTGCATTTTTTTCTAATTGATAGTATCTAACTTGAAAATTTGTTAACAATTCATAATTGAATTAATTGGAACTTGACTTGAATGTTTCAATCAAAGTTGCATTCAAGGTTATTAGTGGTTGTATGAAGTCCAAAAATTTCTCCTCATCTAGATTCTAAAGAGACTAGTCAAAATCAATCTTCTTTGTATCCTCCATCTTCTTTTTGAAAGCATCCTTTCCAATGAATCACTTTTTTGTGTCAAAAACCAAGCTCTATCAGATTCTCTACCTTTTTATGCAACTTCATCTTTTTTGCAGCCTGATCTGGAAATTCCTATGTTTCACATAGTTTCAAACACTTTTATTGATTCATCAATCCGGTCATGAACTCCTTTGTATTTCAATTCATTTCCACTGTCTTTGTAGACTATTTTTAAATTTTTATTTGCAAATTTCTCTCTTGAATTTACATTTTTGTTGTCAACTACATATTTTTTGAGCTTCCTATTATATATTATCAAATAATCAATCAATTGAAATATTTCACACAAATGATTAATCCTTTGCATTATTTACTCCCAAATATTTTATTTCATATCCCTCATTGTTTCTCTAAAAAATGTAGTTAACCTATTTTGAGAAGACTTTATTTCATTTAGTGCTTCGCTCAGTTGTACGACCAATCTTTCATTGGATTTTCTCTATTCCTCGAAAAAAAATTCCTAATGTTTTATATTTTGTTCTAGATTGTATTTTAATTTATTTGTTGTACTGAATTTCACAAGGTTTTGTTTTAATTCTTCTAAAGTGGATTTTTCATCATCATACTTATTAATTCTCTCATCTAACCTTTGCTTCAGCTCATTCAATTCCAGTTCCACCCTTGTATGTTCATGTCCTCTTTTCTTGTAGATGTAGAGACATATTTTTATTCCTTTTTCTAATTCATTACTCTTGTTATCTACTACTTTCCTCTTTACTTTCTCATTTGCTATTGTCTTCCTATAACTTTTCTATTTGAATATACAACCTATTTTTGTCTCTCTCTTGCTTTAGAAATGATGTTTACACCAATTCATTATTCTTTTTTGATACATTATTTTGTCATAAATTTTCAATCAATAAAAATCCATTTGGATACTGCTCAACTCAAATTCAAAGCAATTGATTTGATTATCTAATTTATTTTGATCTTTGGGAACAACAATCATGTACTCAATGGTTTCTTTATTTGGTTCAAATGCAGGAAATACCCAAGCTATTGTAGTATTTGAAGTTATAGTAGATGTACTCTCTATCATTTGCTTCCTTTATTTTTATACATTTCTTATTTCTTTCTAAAGTTAGCATTGTATTCAAAACCTAGGGAAGCAAATATAATTGAATGTTTGAGTGGCAAAGTAATTGCAGTGACGGGAACATCTCTAATTATATGAGATTGAGGCTAGGGAGTATCCATTGTTGTTGTACTCACACTAAAAGTTAGAGGAGTGCCTTTTAAAAATGGGAATAACTCCTTTGGGGTGGAAATTAAGGTGGTGGTATGGGTAGTTGGAGTTGGACCTATCACAATCCTTTGCTTCTTTAGAATACCTTGATCATTGGGTGTCTATGCAGTATCTTTTATTTTTGGCCTCTTATGTGTATTTTTTGCTGTAGCACATGTTGACCACTACTAGTACTAATACCCATACCATTGCCACCAGTGGGTGGAAATGCCAGTTGTACTAGATTCTCCACCATGTCTTGGTTGTGATTGTATCTGACTAGAAAGATTTGAAGCTATAACAAAATGAATTGTTTCACCTATCCTCGTATGCCCTTGGGCTTTTTTCTAGTGCTAGTTACACTAGAAATAATTTCTTATTGGAGGGTAAGTGAAAAAATATGGGGGGACAAAAGGGGGCTTAAGTGGCCACTTTTTTTTAAATAAGGAAATACTGACCTTGGACATGAAAATGAGGATAGTTACACTCAAAATAAAATTGATGCAACAAACAAAAGGATTGTAGTGCTCTGAGTCTACTTTCTAAACTACTAATATTTTTTTTAAATTGTAGAGATTAAGGGGTTCAAAAGAGGGGCCCACATAAATTGGTATTTTTTTTGTCAAAAAGACATAACATAGCAACTTTTGTGGCTCCCTCCAAAGGTTAACTTTTTTTAGTATTCTTAAAATTGCTTCAGTGAGAAATTAGCTAACATTATGTAGTTTATGCCTAATTTTTCTAATAATTTTTTAATAAATATTTTATTTTTACTAATTTTCAAAGTGGACACAAGTCTTGAAAAATAGAATTTTGGTCGTGTTACCCCTATAAATTTTGAAAAATAATTGAAAATCATTTTTTTAATATGTGTAGAATGGAGTATAGTTTCTAAAAATGTAATTTATTTGAAATTTTGATGAATAGTTAATTTATAATGAAAAAACACCAAACACTGGTTTTTGCCAAAAAATAGATACACAAACAAAAGAAATTATAGATCAAAGTCTAAACATTGTCAAAATGTGAAAAAAAATTAGATCATTAGATAGCTAAGAGAGAGCCTAACAATACCCAGGTGTTCGATTTGTTCGACCTTGAAACACGTGCAAACCTAATGCTTAGCACAAATGTGATTATGTGAAATATTGTAGAATTTGCAAAATACACATATTTGGACATTGGGAAGGCACTCCAAGCCTTTGTGTTGGTATTCCAAAGCAAACACCTAACCCAAGGCTCAAGGATTCCCAAATAAAGAAATAATGCGAGGGTGTTATAACACGCTCATGTTATATCTTGCTTTGTGTTAAATGCTAGTCTATTGAATGTATGTATATATATTTGTATGTTTGTATGTATGTATGTATGCTTGTATGAATGTGTGTATGTATGTATACATGCTTGTATGTATGTATGTACGCCTGTATGTATGTATGTACCAGTGTATGTATGTATGTATGTATGTATGTATGTTTGCTTATATGTATGTATGTATGTAAGATTGTATGTACATATGTATGTATGCTTGTATGTATGTAAGATTGTATGTACATATGTATGTATGCTTGTATGTATGTAAGATTGTATGTACATATTTATGTATGATTGTATGTATGTATGTGTGTATACCTCTATGTATATATGTTTACTTATATGTATGTATGTATGTATGTCTTTATAGGGAGGGAGAATTTTAAGAGAGAGAGAGAGAGAGAGTTTTCTAGGTAGGGTGGGAGGGAGAGAGGGAGGGAGAGACCTAAGAGAGAGAGAGAGGTAGTGAGGTATTGAGAGAGAGACCTGAGAGAGGGAGTAGGAGAGAAGGGGTTGGAGTGAGAGGGACTTAGCTAGGTAGTGTGGGAGGGATAAAGGGAGAAAGAGAGAGATAGATAGAGAGATAAAGAGAGGGGGTGGGAGAGAGAGAGACCTGAGAGAGAGGGGGGAGAGAGAGGGGGAAGAGAGAGGGAGAGAAGGAGAGAGTTGTGTAGTTAGGGTGCCACAAGGAGAGACTTGAGAGTGTGAGGTGGGTGAGAGGGAGAGACTTGAGAGATAGGGAGAGACAGGGACTATGAGAGAGAGGGAGTGTGAGAGAGAGGGAGTGTGAGAGAGACCTGAGAGAGGGAGAGGGTGTGGGAGGGAGTGACCTAAGAGAGGGGGAGAGAGATATGGTGTGTGAGAGAGGGGGTTGGAGTGAGAGGGACTTATCTAGGTAGGGTGGGAGGGATAGAGAGAGGGGGAGAGAGAGAGAGAGAGAGATTTTCCTAGGTAGGGTGTCAGAGGGAGAGACTAGAGAGAGAAAGAGTTGGAGGGAGAGACCTGAGAGATATGGAGAGAGAGGGAGTGCAAGAGAGGGAGTGGGAGGGAGATAGAGAGATAAAGAGAGAGGGAGTGAGAGAGAGAGAGAGTGGTAGGGATTGATTGAGTGAGAGGTACATAGAAAGATGGAGATGGTAGATAGAGACAATTAGAGAGGTAGGAGATAGGGAGGGAGAGAGCAATGAGATGGATATTAGAGAAAGAGGTATAGGGGTTGAGGTTCCAATGTATAGGGTAGAGGGTTGAGGTGTTAAGGATTGAGGGTTTAAGGGTTTAAGTGTTGAGGGATGAGGTTTAGGGTTTAAGGTTTTAGGGTTGAGGTATTAGGGTTGAGAGTATAGGTGTTAGGGTATATGGTTGAGGTATGTTTGTTGAGGATCCAATGTATAGGGTAGATGGTTGATAATTGAAGGTTCAAGGTTTAATGTATATTGTAGAGGGTTGAGGGATTAGGGTTTAAGGGTTGAGGGTTGAGGGATTAGGTTTGATGGATTAAGGGTTGATAGTTGAGGGTTTAGGGATTAAGGGTTGAGGGATTAAGGGTTGAGGGTTTAGGGTTTAAGGGTTGAGGGATTAGGGTTCAGGGTATAGATTTGAGGGATTAGGCTTGAGGGTTTAGGGTAGAGAGTAGAGAGTTTAAGGTTTGAGGGTTTAGGGTTTAGGGTTGAGTGTTTTAGGGTTTAAGGGTTGAGGGTATAGGGTTGAGGGATTAGGGTAGAGATGGAAGGAGGGATGGATAGAAGGAGATATGGAGGGAGAAGTGAGATAGAGAGAAGGAGAGAAGAGGAGGGAAGGACAAAGAGATGAGGGTTGAGGATCCAATGTATAGGGTAGAGGGTTGAGAATTAAGGGTATAGGGTTGAGGACCTATAGGGTTGAAGGTTTAGGGTTTAAGGGTATACGGTTGAGGGATTAGGGTAGAGGGTAGAGGGTTGAGGGTTTAAAGTTTTAGGGTAGAGGGTAGAGGGTAGAGTGTAGAGAATTTAGGGTATAGGTTTGAGGGTATATGGTTGAGGGATTAGGTTTGAGGGTCCAATGTATAGGGTAGAGGGTATAGGGGTTGAGGGTTTATGGTTTAAGGGATGATGATTGAGGGATTAAGGGTTGAGGGTTGAGGGTTGAGGGTTTAAGGTTGAGGTATTAGGGTTGAGGGATTAAGGGTTGAGGCTTGAGGGATTAGGGTAGAGAGTTTAAGGGTTTAAGGGTTGAGGTATTAGGTTTGATGGATTCAGGGTTGAGAGTTG
This sequence comes from Sequoiadendron giganteum, assembly GCA_007115665.2. NCBI lineage: Eukaryota > Viridiplantae > Streptophyta > Pinopsida > Cupressales > Cupressaceae > Sequoiadendron > Sequoiadendron giganteum. The sequence goes on along the minus strand of CM021104.1, from coordinate 295,622,547 downwards.
AGGGATTAGGGTAGACAGTATAAGGGTTTAATGGTTTTAGGTTTGAGGGTATAGGGTTGATGGATTAGGTTTGAGGTTAGAGGGTATTATGTTGAGGGTAGAGGGTTGAGGTTTGAGGGTTTAAGGTTGAGGGCTTAAGGTTGAGGGTAAAGGGTTGAGGGAATAGGGTTGAGGGATTAGGGTTGAGGGTCCAATCTATAGGGTAGAGGTTATAGGGGTCGAGGTTTTAGGTTTTAAGGGTTGATGGTTAAGGGATTAAGGTTGAGGGATTAAGGTTTGAGGGTTTAGGGTTTAAGGGTTGATGGTTTAGGGATTAGGATTGAGGGAGTACGAGTTTAGGGATTATAGATTGAGGGTCTAGGGTAGAGGGTTTAAGGGTTAAGGTCTTAGGTTTGAGGGATTAGGGTTAAGGGTTGAGGGTTGAGGGTTGAGGGTTGAGGGTTGAGGGTTGAGGGTTTTAGAGTTTAAGGGTTGAGGAATTAGTTTTGAGGGATTAGGGTTGAGGGATTAGGGTATTGGATAGAGGGTAGAGGGTAGAGGATTAAGGGTTGAGAATATAAGGGTTTAAGAGTTGAGGGTATAGGGTTGAGGGATTAGGGTAGATAATTTAAAGGTTTAGGGAGGGAGAGAGAGGTGAGATAGATAGAGAGAGAGATAGGGGTTGAGGACCTATAGGGTTGAGGGTTAGGGTTGAGGTTCTAATGTATAGGGTAGAGGGTCTAATCATTTAAGGGTTGAGGGGTTAAGGGTTGAGGGTTTAATGGTTTAAGAGTTGAGGGATAAGGTTTAGGGTTTAAGGGTTTAGGGTTAATAGATTAGGGTTCGAGGGTTGATGGTATAGGGTTGAGTATATAGGTTATAGGGTATATGGTTGAGGATCCAATGTATAGGTTAGATGGTTGAGAATTAAGGGTTCAAGGTTTAATGTATAGTGTAGAGGGTTGAGGGTTGAGGGTTGAGGGTTTAAGGGCTTAAGGGTTGAGGGATTAGGTTTTAAGGGTTGAGGGTTGAGGAATTATGGTTTAAGGGTTGAGGGTTGAGGGATTAAGGGTTGACAGTTGAGGGTATATGGTTTAGGGATTAGGGTAGAGATGGAGGGATGTAGGGAGGGATAGATGGAGGGAGAAGTGATATAGAGAGGAGAGAAGAGGAGGGAAGGAAAAAGAAAGATGAGGGTTGAGAATTGAGGGTATAGATTTGATGACATATAGGGTTGAGGGTTTAAGGGTTGAGGGTTGAGGATATAGGGTTGAGGGATTAGGTTGAGGGTAGAGGGTAGAGGGTTTAAGGGTTGAGGGTAGAGGGTTGAGGATAGAGGGTTTAGGGTTGAATAAAGATTTTAAGGTTTTAAGGGTAGAGGGTATAGGTTTGAGGGTTTAGGGTTGACGGTAGAGGGTAGAGGGTATTGGGTTAAGGGTAGAGGGTTTAAGGGTTGAGGGCTTAAGAGTTGAGGGTTGAGGGTAGAGGGTAGAGGGTTGAGGGTATAGGGTTGAGGGTCCAATTTATAGGGTTGAGGGTATAGGGGTTGACGGTTTAGGGTTTAAGGGTTGAGGATTGAGGGATTAGGGTTGAGGGTAGAGGGTTTAATGGTTTAGGTTTTAAGGGTTGAGGGTTGAGGGTTTAGGGTTTAGGGTTGAGGTTATAGAGTTTAAGTGTTTAAGGGTAGAGGGTATAGGGATGAGGGATTAGGGTTGAGGGTAGAGGGTATTGGGTTAAGGGTAGAGGGTATAGGGTTTAAGGATTTATGGTTGAGGGTTTGAGGTTGAGGGTAGAGGGTTAAGGGTATAGGGTTAAGGGTAAGGGTTGAGGGATTAGGTTTGAGGTTCCAATGTATAGGGTAGAGTTTATAGGGGTTGAGGGATTATGGTAGAGAGGGGGGAAAGATGGAGGGATAATTTATATATAGAGATAGAGAGAATGGATTAGGGTAGACATAGAGAGATTTATCTAGTTATGTAGGTAGAGGGAGTGGGAGAGAGAGGGAGTGGGAGATAGAGGGATGAGAGAGAGATAGAGGGAGTGAGAGAGATAGACTTGAGAGAGGGAGATGTGTTGAGAGGGAGAGGGAGTGGGAGATAGAGTGATGGGAGAGAGATAGAGGGAGTGAGAGAGAGAGAGACCTGAGAGAGGGATATGAGGTAGGAGGGAGAGACTTGAGATAGAGAGAGGGAGAGGGGGTGGGAGGGAGAGATCTGAGAGAGAGGGAGAGAGATGGAGTGGGAGAAAGATAGAGGGAGTGAGAGAGAGAGAGGTAGTAGGAGAGAGATAGAGGGAGTGATTGAGATATATATAGAGAGAGAGACCTAGGAGAGGAAGAGGGGGTAGGAGGGAGAGATTTGAGAGAGCAAGAGGGAGTGGGAGGGAGAGACCTGAGAGAGAGGGAGAGAGAGAGTGGGAGAGAGATAGAGGGAGTGAGAGAGAGAGGGAGTGGGAGAGAGATAAAGGGAGTGAGAGAGAGAGATACCTAGAGGAGAGACTTGAGCCAGAGGGGGTGGGAAGGAGAGAGAGAGAGGGAGAGAGATAGAGGAGGAGAGAGAGAGAGGGAGGGAGTGGGAGAGATAGAGGGGAGAGGAGAGAGATGGGAGCAGGAGAGAGACCTTTAGAGAGAGAAAGGAGGGGTGGAGGGAGAGACTGGAGAGAGAGGAGAGGGGGTGAGGGAGAGAGAGAGAGGGAGAGAGAGAGTGGGAGAGAGAGAAGGGAGAGAGATGAGGGAGTGAGAGAGAGAGAGAGGAGAGAGAGAGAGAGACTGGAGAGGGAGAGGGATAGGGGGAGGGAGAGAGAGGAGGGAGATGGAGAGGTGGAGGGAGAGAGAGAGAGAGAGAGAGAGAGAGGGGGGTGAGGAGGGAGAGACTTGAGAGAGAGAGAGAGGGAGAGGGGGTGGGAGAAGGGGAGAGAGAGGGAGAGGGAGAGGGAGAGGGAGAGAGAGATTAGGGTTTAGGGTTTAAGGGTAGACATGTCAAGGGTTTTTGTAGTATAGGATTTAGGGGTCAGGGTTGAGGGTTTAGGGATAAGTGAGAGACCTAGATGGCCAAGGGGGATGGATGGCTAAGGATAGAGAGAGAGAGAGAGAAGAAACCTATATAAAATCAACATTTTCATAACGTGAGCACGTTTTGAAGAAGTTGAGATGTAGCCATTTGTATAGCAAGACAAAATGTGCACACGTTATAATGCAAGCACATTTTTTCTTCCTCTAAAAATGGTAAAAACTTCAATATACATGTTATCTCTAGGCCCACATTTTGTATATTCTCCTGGTTATGTGTGTGTTCTGAAGAAAAAAAAAATTGATGCTTTTGTGAAGTGTGCATGGAATTTTTTCACATTCTACCACCTTTTTATGAACTTTCCACCACCTTTGCATGAAATAACAGAGTTTTCACGTCAAATTTGATATATATCAATTCAAGTATCAATTCCACTCAAGAGTGATATACATTTGAACATTGAAAAGGAATCAAGATTTTGAAAAACTCAAATTTTTGAGGAGTTTGATGCAAGAAGAAGAAAAGGCTACATAATTGGGTAGAACTCTACCATTCGAATCTTCATTTTTTAGGTGTGTGAAGTATTTACACATTTTATTTCTATTTTCCTTAATTCTATTTTGACTTTCTTTTATTTTTTTATTTTGCATATTCCATGTTCATCATTGTTTGTTTCTCATTATAACCTTAGCCCCTCTTGGCACATTTTAAACTACAGAATTATTTCCACTTGCCAATTATATTTTTATACCACATCTCCTTGAGGCATTTTGTTAAACAATTTACCTACCTTTTGTATGCTTCCACATTTTGTATACATATATACGAGAGTAGTTATAAGTATGTAATATAATACATCATTTCTCAATCCTTTTCTATGGATGTGCATACCCCTTTCCAAAGCTTTCATTTTGGTATAAGCTAGTGAGGTCAATAGCTTGTCAATGTAGTAGGATTGACAAGGAAATGGGGTCTCATTGTGATGTATATCACTCTGAGACCTCGTTTTTATGACCTACATTTTTTTTAAACAGACCACTACCTTGTCAATCCTGCTTCATTGACAAACTAGTGACCTCACTAGCTTGTCCATGGTACCACATTTTGCATACATGTCTACCAAGACATTTTTTTCAATCAATTCACATGCCTTGTCCATGCTTCCATTTTGTGTCTATCTTGAAATCATGGCATTCCACGAGACCATATTTCTTTAAGGCATTCCATCCAAAAATTCATGTGACCTTTGACAATCTAGTGAGCTTAATAACTTGTCAATGCGGTAGGATTGACAAGGTAGTGGGTTGAAAAAATGCCTCATAGAAATGGGATCTCACATTGATGTACATCATTGTGAGACCCCATTTCTATGAGTGTGATAGGATTGACAAGCTAGTGAGATCACTAGTTTTTCAATGTGGTAGGATTGACAAGGTAGTGGTTTGTTTGAAAAAATGCCTCATAGAAATGGGGTCCACGGTGATGGCAAGCTTTTTCATCACCGTGAGACCCTATTTTTATGAGGCATTTTTTCAAACAACCCACTACCTTGTCAATCCTACTGCATTGAACAACTAGTGAGGTCACTAGCTTGTCTATGGTACCACATTTTTCATACATGTCTACCAAAACATTTTTGTCAAACAATTCACATGCCTTGTCCAGCTTCCATTTTGTGCCTATCTTGCAATCATGACATGCCATGAGACCACATTTCTTTAAGGAATTCCATCCAAAAATTCATTGCAACTTTGTCTATGCTAGAAATACTCAGCTACAAGATGATTGCAAGTATTTTGTATGAAGGGTTGAATGACATATATTTCATTTATTTGTATGGATTCATTTTTTAGGAAATAATATTTCTCTTCATCATCCTACAGGTAAAATTATTTGTTATGCTGAGGAAACGAACAAGGATTAAACCAACAGAGGAAGAGTCAAAAACTAAGAAAGCAAAGAAAAGAGCATGGATGAGGGAACATCGTGAGAAGAAGAAATTGGATAAAATTCATGAAGAAATGCCAGTTGAAGAGGAACCTCAACCATCAAAAATAGAAAAGGCATTGGTAGCACAAAGGGAATGAATGTGAAAGCATTGTGCTAAGACAGATTTGAATACCGTAGTTGGATACACACCCTCTACCACAAATTAATACAGAGGGACACTATCTACCAAAAGTGAATACAGAGGGACACCATCTACCACAAGTGACTATGGAGGGACACCATCTACCACAAGTGAATATGGAGGGACACCATCTACCGCAAGTGAATATGGAGGGACACCATCTACCGCATCTCAAGTTGAGAGTACAAAATCATTCACATTTGAGGAAAGAGATACGCCATCATCCCCATCTCAACCTCAAGGTATGACATCTATTCCATCCTCGATCGAAGGTACACGATCTAGCCCATCTCACTTAAATATTGATAAAATTCCTAATATTGAGATGAATGTACCTATGAGAACACCACCTAGAATTTTTCATATAAATCCATTTTTTTAATTAATATTGATGAGAATATTTTGCAGCCAAGGGAAGGTAAGATTCCACAACGCACTTGTAGAAGATACATTAATAATATTTGGAGATTTTTCTTTGAAAAGTTAAATGAGACTGCAAGATGTCAACTATTTGTTGAAATGATGCGAGGTATAAAGTATAGGTCCATCATGAAGATTCTTGGGTTGAGAACATCAAATGCTTCAAGTGAAAATACTATTGTGAAAAATCTAATGGATGCTTATGAGAGTGTGGGTAATACCTCATGCTCAAAATATAGTAATGTCACCCAACATTTCATTACATCAAATTTGGTAAGTAATCAAACAAGGAAATATTGTCTCATTAGAAAGATGAGTAAACACTTGAGAATTAATAGAAAACTTTATCAAGAGTTGTTTAAAGGTGCCAAAGAATTGAGGACACCAATTCCACTAAATTATGGGCATTCTCAAGGAGACTCCCACAAAAAGATAAACCAATTGTTTAAGCATTGAGATCACTAATTGAAGACTATTGGCAGAATAACACAAGGCCATCTCTGAATCAAAAAGATGTGGTAAGGATAATCAATAGTTGAAACTGTGAGCCACATCCAAAGAAATTTTTGGATACGAATCAAACTCATTTTTTTCATAAATTTCTAGAGGATTATCCTCAAATTCAAAATTTTCAAAGATATTTTGAAATTCCTAAACCTTTTTATGTCAAGATAAATGGCACACACACAACTTGTTGTAGATTTCATATTGAATTTTCTAACAATTATGATGTTTATCACTCTATATGTTTAGATTTGCATACTAACAATGTTTTATAGGATTGTGGCATACATGCCCCACCAACATCTTCAAGGGACTTCTTATCATAAATTTTATGTGAAAGAGAGGAAGGCCAAATATTCTACAGGAAACAATGCTTGGATGACACATGTCAGCATTGCAATGGCTTGCAATGTATGGCAATATGTGAACATATGGAAAGAACACATGCAGTTGGAAAGAAACTAGTAGAGTACGACAAGTATAAAACAATGGCTTACAATACAAAAGATGGTAATCAAGAAAAAAGGTGTGATTTGGTTATTCAAAAGATTCCAACGTATCAATTTATGTCTACATTTCGTGACAGTATAGTGTATGAGTATTTAAGGCATACCCATAGAGCTCAATGGTTGGACTTGCAATTCAAGTTATGCAAGGACACCTTTCCAATTGGTAGCATAGTTTTAGTGGTCGATTTTTTAGAGAACTACACTCTACAGCCACAACGTGAGGTGTAGTCACAATATTACAACTCCACACAAGTTTCCATATTTTTGCACATAACATTCATTCATGGAGTTGATAGTACAAAGGATAATAGGAGGGTATTGAGGGAGTACCACTTTTACATTAGTGATGATCACACACATTCTGTAGAGTTTGTGAAAGGTTGATTTTAGTTGTTCTATGGTGATTTGGCTATGAGGGGCATAACATACAGACAACATATAATATGGTCAGATAATTGTGCAACACAGTTCAAGAACTCATAGATGTTCTATTGGTTGAATAGGATGCATGTTATTACAAGTGTTCAACATATGTGGAACTTTTGTGAGGTCGGGTATGGAAATAGGGAGCATGATGGTGTAGGACCATGTGTCAAAAAGAGAATTAGCATGAGAAGAGTTAAAGTATAAAGACAATACAAAGTTGAAAGAAGCAAAATCAATTGTCAAGTGGTGTAATGCTTCGATGGGTCCAGGTAATGAAGATAATTCTTCAATTTATAAATTTTTTTGGTTGATAGATGATACTAACATTGCACCAAATGAGGATTTTTCTACATTGACATGATCAAGTGAGCTACACGCTTTCCCTAGCTAAAATGCGAGTTTATGGAGTATTTGTATGTGAAAGATGGTATGCATTTATCCTTCATGTACAATTCAAGCCTAGAATAAGTGTGAGTCAAAGGAGTGGGTTGACGAATGGAGGTTAAGTTATCTTATCCCACTTCACACATATCAACCTCCGACACTATTGGAACTAACACAAATGGAATCATCGGTTGACTTTGACCGCATATCACATCTAGTTCAACTAGGTAATTTATATCTGCTTGCATAGTTTTTGAAATTCCTATTGTTATCTTACTTTGTAGTGTATTTGTAATCTTGACTAATTTCATCTAATTTGCTGCACATATCAATGTAGGACATGTTTATGCAGTTATTGTAGATGAAGACAACAAAGAGAGAATAAATTATTACTTGTGTCATTGTGTTGAGTCCAAAAATAAATTGGAGGCCCTAGTTATAGATGGAGAAAAAATTGAATACCCTACATGATCAGTGGTTGTTACTGGAACGTGGCTTAGAAGGTACCTACATAAGAGTGTTAATTTTTGGTTATTTCAAGACTTTGACATGCATCGAAATATTCTTCATTACGCGAACCTTATCGTGGCATCCAATGTTTATTTGATTAAATATGGGGGTAGACCTTTGAACAAGACCTTGTGGAAGGTACGTGAGTTTGACCATGAGAAATACTTGACAAAATAAAGAGTAGAGAAGACCCAGATGGTTCATTGGATTAATTTATAAGTATGCACATTGGTTATTATTAATTTGTAATTATGCACTTTAATTTGTATTAAAATTTAGAGTATGCACATCAAGATTAGTTGATAGTTAGACCTTTCATTTCTATATTTCAAGTTTACATATGTTTTGGTTCCAAGTTTGTACATATCTTTTGGTTCCAAGTTTACATATGAATATTGGGAAGATTATATGTTTTGGTTCAATGCATAGCATAGACAAGCTAGTGGTCCAACTAACTTGCCAATTCAATTAAATTGGCAAGGTAGTGGGATTTGTGAAAAATGGGTCCAAGAAATGGGGTCAAGCACGGTGATGTACATCATTGTGAGACCCCGCTAGCTTGCCAATTTGGTGAAATTGGAAAGGTAGTGGGCTATTTGAAAAAATGGGTCCAAAAAATGGGGTATCATGGTGAAAATGGGGTCTCACAATGATTTCCATCACCATGAGACCCAATTTCTTGGACCCATTTTTTTCAAATAGCCCACTACCTTGCCAATTTCATGGTGATGTATCAAATTTATTCTAGTGTTGACCAATATGTATTCCTTTCACATGTACATTTTAATTATGTCAACACTCTACTTCTTATTTTATTTAACTTGAAGTCTTTATTCAGATATTTACTTATTCTTCCATTCTATCATGTTGAAGAAGTGGAGAGCTACAAACATTATAGATAGGAAATATTGTATGAATTTTTGTCATGCTTTGTTATCTTCAAAAAATTGATTTCTCGTGTATTCATTATCATTTGTATGTGTCTAATCATTTCATCCATTTGTATAGTTGCTCTTTTTGTGGCACTATTGTTATTCTTACTGTCATCTTATCCATCAACTATGTTCCCATATTTTCCCTTGTTGTCTTGCTACCCTTTTCAAGCTTTCATAGTCATAAAGGGTTATTGCTACCCCTCCTTGTTATACTATCCATGAAAATCATGATCATTTGAAAGACATAGAATCGAAGGAACACTCCCTTCTTCTATGAAATTAACACCATTTAGCTATGGGCTCTTCATATTTTACCTTTGTTTCTTAGGAGTCCTCAAGTGACTATTTATTCTTTTTCATTCATTAATCTATCCCTTTAATCTCATAATCTGCTTCCTCTGTATTTCCATTTTCCAATAGACTACTATCATATATTGATGAGAATTTTCATAAATCATGCCTTATCTTGGTTTGATTTGTCTCTTTTTGAGATGATTGTGACTCTTTTATCCTTGCCACCTCCTATGCAATTTGTCTTCTTCATTATTGTTTCATAGTTGACATATCTTTGTTGAAAGGTGGTTGTCCTCAATCTCTAAGAGACTACCTTTTTAAGATCTACCCTATATATTTCTCATGATCTTTTCCTCTAATGAAACCCTCAAAGAAATTAAGATGATTAAACTATGAATAGAAGAAGAAAACCTAGAAACCCTAGCATGGTCGATTAGTTAGGATCAAGGGTTTCAACAATGGTTCCCATATATTTAAATCTCAACCATATGCTACCCCCCTTTTATGACACCCATCAAAGTTTGTTATGGTGTCATAGATCATTCTCTTAAGATAATTTAAACAATACCAAAATAACCTCATACCTGTCCACGGGCCTGAGATGTAATGATTGAGATAAAACCACTTTCACTTCCATTCACTTCCACATTCACTTAATAAGGGTTGGTGAAAGAAAGGGAAGTTTAAAATATCCAAAATACCAAAGATACTCCATTGGAGTGAATTTTTTGAAGAATTAAGCGACTTGATCAAAATAATTATTGTCCTATTTCTATCTCTATGTTTTCAATGTTTATTTTGATGTTAATTTCTTCTAGTTGATAGTTAGAGTGTATGACCCTAGGATCTACTTCTATTGTTGTCCTATAGTTAGACTATCATAATTTTGATATTATTGTATTCTCCCTACCACCTATCATGTTCCTTGTTGCCACCTATCATATTCCTTGCTGCCCACGTATCATATTCCTTGGTGCCCATGTTTTGTGGATTTACCTTTTAGACCTACAATCTATCCTCTTGCAACTAAAAATGGCTTCCCTCAAACATTTGTAATTGAGTTTGGGATCTAGTTCCCTAGTAATGATTTATTTCTGCCCTCAAACATTTGTAATGATATTTACTAAAATTTTGAAACCAAAAACATAGTTCTAATGAAAAAGTAGTAGAAATACAATAGGTAACAACAAATAGAATAGAAATGATCATATCTATAATGATTGATGAATGTTGAATTGCATAATTACATAAAAAATAAATGAATACCACTTCTAAGTTTGACTATCATATACTTGTGTTAATAGTTCATTGCCCTTCTAATCTCTACTTTACAATATTTCATCTGTAAATACCCTATTGTCTCTTTAAATATTTGTACAAACTACCCCTCTCATTTTGGAATATTTGTATAGATCATCCTTCATTAGAGGAACACAAATCTTTCAAAGAATTTTAGCTAGCCAGTGAAGGAGATGAAAAAATAATGCAATTATCTTTAGTTCTTTGTTCTGACATCTGATCTTCAACATCCCTTATTCTAGTCATGATCCCAGGATTTAGCATTTTGATTTGTAAGACCATTTGATTCTTCCCTCCTATTTTCCACATATAGATCTAAGCTTGCAAATGAATCATCAAATATTTTCATATTCCTCCGATAGTGATATTCACTAGATGGAAAAAGTGTCACATGCATGTAGTGAAAAGTTGCAAAGGGGTGTAACTTTCATTCTATAACTCATACGATTGAATTGACAGTTCCAACACATTTGTATGGGTATGTTTAGGCTAGGCATGGTCCTCTTTCAAACCCAAACATGTCGAATTGGTCTGAGCTACATTCATGCAACGTAATCCCTTAAGAGTCCAAATTGCAAACAGGCAGCAATATTTCATGACCTATTACTCAGAGACCGTGTCACTTACGAGCATTGTATCTAAGACATCAAGATCGCATAGGGCCCCTCTACAATAACCTCTCTCAGTTTTTTTTATCTCATTTACTTGTTTCCTCATGGTGTCCAATTTTCACTTGATGGAAAAAGTATCAAATGCAAGCAGTGTAAAGTTGCAAAGTGGTGCAAATTTTTTTTTGCAACTTGTACAAAAAAAAGGCCTATTACAACACGTCTAGATGGGTGATTTTATCCTAGGCATGGTCCTCTTTCACACACAAACATGTCTAATCACACTAAGCTACGTTCAACCGGCTCAATCCCTTAAGAGTTCAAAGTGAAAAATGGTTGCAATCTTCGACAGACTATTACTCGGAAACCATGATGCTTGAAAACTCTTCATCTAAGGCCATGGAATTGTATTGGGCCCCTCTACAATAACCTCTCTCGATTTTTTCTATCTCATAGGTTTTTTCCCATGGTGACAACTTTCAATTGAGGAAAAAGCTGTCAAATGCATGCAGTGTAAAGTTGCAAAGTGGTGCAACTTTCGTTTTGTAACTTGTGTGACCAAACACACTAAATCACTTTGAAATACATTCAATCATTTTGATCCCTTAAGAGTCCAAAGTGCAAAATGGTTGCAATCTTTGACGAGCTATTACTCAAAAACCATGATGCTTACAATTTTTTTGAATGAGGCTGTGGGATTTCATTGGGACCCTCTATTATAACCTCTCTCGGTTTGTGCTATCTCATAGGATTTTTCCCATGGTGACAACTTTTCAGTTGAGGAAAAAGTTATCAAATGCAGGCAATGTAAAGTTGCAAAGTGGTGCAACTTTTATTCTGCAACTCGTATGACCAAATAGATTGTTCCAACATATTCAAATGGGTATTTTTACGCTAGGCATGGTCCTCTTTCACACCCAAACATTCTCAATCACTCTGATTTATTCTCAACCAGCTTGATCCCTTAAGAGTCCAAAGTGCAAAATGGTTGCAATATTTGACGGGCTATTACTCTGAAATTGTGATGCTTACAAACTCTTCAACTGAGGCCATGGGATTGTGCAAGGACCCTTTACAATAACCTCTCTCATTTTTTTCTATCTTGGAGGCTTTTTCCCATGGTAATGACTTTTCAATTGAAGAAAAAGTTGTCAAATGCAAGCAGTGTAAAGTTGCAAAGTGGTAAAAATTTTATTCTACAACTTGTACGACTAAACAGATTGTTCGAACACATCCAAATGGGTATGTTTATGCTAGGCATGGTCTTTTTTTGCACCCAAACATTCCCAATCACTCTGAGCTATGTTCAACCGGTTTGATCCCTTAAGAGTCAAAAGTGTAAAATGACTACAATCTTTGACGAGCTATTACTCGGAAACCATGACACTTAAAAACTCTTCGTCTAAGGCTACAAGATCATGTTGAGACCTTCTACAATAACCTCTTCTTCTTTTTTTCTATCTCAGAGGTGTTTTCTTGTGGTGACGACTTTTTAGGTGAGGAAAAAGTTGTCAAATGCAAGCAATGTAAAGTTGCAAAGTGGTGCAACTTTTGTTCTGCAACTTGTATGAACAAAAAAACTATTCCAACACATCTATATGGGTATTTTTATGCTAGGCATGGTCCTCTTTCACACCCAAATATGCCCAATCACTCTGAGCTACGTTCAACCGGCTCAATCCCTTATGATGGCATGTAAATAAAAGGAAAAGATCAATATTCACATGACAGTTCACAATTGTGAATTTTCCACACCAAAATCATATGATTTCATGAAAGAGGTAAAACATCTAGGTGTCAAAATAGTTGAGGAAATCCTAAACCTTTTCGTTCTTAAACGGCTTATGATCCAATTACTATGTGGAGCACATACTTACATTGAATTGATTATTATTAATATTAGTATTTAGGTAACTTTCTTATTCTTATTATGGCTCTAATCACAAATGATAAGAATACATGACTCTTAAAATCTTGTATGATCATCCTCAATTCTAGCAAGGGAAAGATATTTTTTAATTATCCTCCTTGCCCTTACAACAATATGGTTGTTGCAAAGATGAAAATTTTCAAGATTCTAGAAAAAAATGAAAGATTTTAGCTAAACCTAATCATAGTTCAATCGAAATATGATCCCACATGGTGAATTATGACCTAGCTAAAGAGAATCATGAACAATGATGTTAATAAGTTCACACTAGAGCCTCGACCATAAGTACAAGATAAAAATAGCCCAAAGAAGAGGTATAAATTTATGTTGATACATGAGATATTACAACCCCTATTCCTAATCCTACACAATCATATCAAACATTCTAGAAGAAATTTTTTGCATATCACCTATAATTAAAAAATGAATTCTTTGAAGAAGCTAGGTTGGCATGAATATAGAATAAATAATTGATAAAAATATGGGCAAGAAGTTGGACACACGGTGGAAAAACCAAGTCACTTTTCCTTGGGTAATAAATGGGATGACATGTATGAGAAGGATCATTCCAATCCTACCTCTTCCTTCAGTCCAAAAAATCCTCAAATCCAAGTAAGTGAAATAATAATAATATTTGGTGATGAAAAATGAGTAAAAATCAAAACCTCCAAATTTCTAAACCAAGTAGCTAATTACATAGGTAGATTTGGTGCTAGAAAAATTCACAACCTATGAATCTACTCAACCATATATTTCATTTGAAAGTATCTTGACCCCACTCTAATGAGTATTTCAAAGAAAACAAAAGAAACAATTAACTCTAGTTTTTATTGAAGAGGAATCTACCTAAAATTTCCTATTGCAAAGAATGAGAGGTTCCATCTCCACAAAATTAACTATCAAATACATTATAACCAACTAAGAAATAATAAAATCACCCAAGACAACTAAGGGGAAAACTAATGACTCCTTTAAATCTTAGTAGGCTCCCACCACAAACTAGAGCTTATTTTAGAATACCACAAGTGGAGGTGATGACCTAGAATAGGAGAAGAAAAAAATTAAGAGAAGTGATGATCCACCTATGAAAATGGGATATGAAAAGTAGAAAACAAAATAACAAGCATACAAGTGCCATTAGAGGTTTGTATAGAGAAGATACAATAGGTTACACTATAAATATCTATCTTCCCTCTCCTCCTAGCTTTATTCCTTTCAAATTATTATTTGGATTCCATATTGAATTAGCACATAAGTAAATGATAAATCTTTGGTGAATCATTTTTGGAAATATTGAAGTTGTTTAGCATTACCTAATAAATTTTTTTAGCATCAATCAATAAATATTCAAGACAAACCATGAAGGACAGCAATGAGAAATGTTATGGCTAACCAATTAATAAGTATACACATGAATAAGTGAAGCATACATATGAATAAGTGAAGCACAAGTACTCAAATACACGTAAGCCTTGAAGTATACACATGAATACATAGTATACACATTGATACAAAGTATATGCATTAATACAAGGTATACACATGAAAACACGTAGTTCGCAAAGTATACATTGGAATACACATAAGTCTCAAAGTATACACGTAAGTTGTAAATTATACACTTGAATACACGTAACTCATATCTATTGAACTATGGATTTACAATGAAAATATGGACACCATCGATAAAAGAGATTTGTATTAACCAAATAGCCATGTAGGCATACATCAATATATGTCGATATAAGTATAAAATATATAAAAAATAGTCATATAGGCTTACAATAATGCCATATAGGCATACAATGTCAAATATATGCAATTCAAAATATATCCAAAAATGCCATATAGGCATACAACAAAAGGCCCTAGAATCAAAAGTCATTTCCCTCCACGCTCTCAAAACAAACTCTTGCCCTTTGTTGGTAGACTGGATGGAAATTTTGGTCACTCATTTAGTGTGAGGTCGAGGAGTGCTCCTGGTGCTCCTCCTAAGTTTTAGTTCCCAATCAAGCCTTACCTGTTACAATAACAAGTACATTAATATATATAAATTACATTATAAAAAATGATATATTTAATAAAATAATCACTTACCGCCTCTAGATGATCACTCTCCTTGGGGGAAATATTTGTATGCCCATGTTGTGGCATGGTGAAGCCCTATAGAAACCATCCAAAGATAAATTAAACTATGAATCAATAATGGTTTGATTTTTCACTAACTAATAACTATATAATAACAAATGCAAAATAAAATTTAGTAATCTGCCCCATACCCCGTGAGAGGCATCGAGGAGTCTATAGCAGAAGAAACACCAAGCTCCATTTCCCTATGAACATCTAGAGGTGTTTTCGCTTGCAACATCTAAAAATAAAATAACAAATTATTCAATCACAAAAACTACAATAGGGATGCACATAATGGCTTATAATGTATGAGATAATGAACAAAATTTTGAGTACTTATTGAACTATTTATTTCTTACTATCATGCTTACTATTTTCTCTATCCATAGTTTGTTCGAAAGCACCTATTTTAGGATTTTATCCATAGTAGAAAGGCGATGAACCATTTGATAAAATGCTCTGGTAGACATGTACAAAAAATGTGGTAACATAGAGAAGGCAATGAATTGCTTGAAAAAATGCCTCAAAGAAATGTGGTCTCACGGTGATAGAATTCCATGACAAACAAATGTGTCATGGAATTCCATCACCATGAGACCGTATTTCTTTGAGTGATTTTTTCAAACAATTCATTTCCTTATCTATGGTGTTATGCTTGGATGGGGTGGATGGTATGATGTGGTCTTGGTTATGAGATTGAGGGCGATTATGACATGAAGAGGGAGGGGTGGGGATATGAACAAGTGGAATAAGAGGTGGAAGGTTCCATGGATTGGTAAATTAAGGATGAGGATGAGGGCCTTGAAAATAATTGAGGGGAATTTTGGCTAAAGGCTTGGTTTCTATTATTAAGGCAGTGAGTAGTTTGAAAAAATTCCTCAAATAAATGTGGTATCATGGTGATGGAATGGAATTCCATCACCATGAGACCATATTTCTTTAAGTAATTTTTTCAAACTACTCATTGCCTTGTCTATGCTACAACTTACTATAATGTTTTGATAGATTTTTTCCAAGCATCCATAGTTTGTTGGAAAGCACCTTTTTTAGGCTTTTAGCCATAGCAACAAGGAAGTGAATGAACTATTTGATAAAATACTTTGGTAAACCTCTATGGAAAATATGGTAGCATAGAAAAGGCGGTGAGCTATTTGAAAAATTCCTCAAAGAAATTGGGTCTCATGGTGATGGGCATCAACATGAGACCACATTTCTTTGAGGCATTTTTTCAAACAACTCATTGCCTTGTCTATGCTATTGCTTACTATTATTCTTTCATAGATTTTTTCCGAGCATCCATAGCATAGACAAGGCAGTGAGTAGTTTGAAAAAATTCTTCAATAAAAATTAGTCTCATTGAATTCCATGACAAGCAAATGCAATTGGCAGCTACTCCTAGTTATTACTTATGTTATGTGAAGTAATTGCATCACTACTTATGTTGACTTTCTAAACAACTATATTATAATTGAATTTTTTTATCTATCAACATCTAGTTATTAGTTATGTAATGTGAAGTAATGCTTTGAGTTTTAAAGATGTGCAATGCAATGTAATCAATGATATGAATATAAACTAAAAAAATCTATTAAGTACAATTCATTAGTTAAACTCTTTATTCTATTACTTGCATGAATGTTTGTACAAATCCACTGGCACTACGGGGTGTTCCTATGAAACCTCCAATATTAGATGTAGTAGAGTAATAAATAGGTAGAGGGACAATGTATCCAGTATCAACACTATGACCCTAAAATTTTATTACAATCATTAAACTAAATTAGTTAATTTTTCATTTCAAAAATTAAATTTAATAAATTAAATTCATTAAACATTTTAACATTTTCCTACATATTGATGCTTAAAGCCTCATTCAAAATGCCATCGCCAACTGCGCAACTGTAGACGTATCCTATGCACCAACCTCTTGACTGTTTGTGGGGTTATATGTACAAGTTGACCCGCAAACTTGACAAGAATGGGGTGGAAGCCTACCCCTTGAACTCTCCCCTAGATGATGTTGTACTATAGGACTAGCATGCTAGATGATACTCAGGGTCAAAGAGTTGATAGACTGCAAAGTGTCCACCTCAACACTCTGCATGACAGAAGGGATAACAACATGCTCATGAGATGACCTAGCGAGTGCCCATCTCCCTTACCACTCAGGATCCTGATGTGCACCTATTCTATCCTTTGCTAACTCTCCACCTCTCCCCTAAAAGTCCTTCATATCAAAATAGTTGGGGATTTTTTTGAGGATGAACTCGCAATAGAGTTTCCTGAAGAAATATTGGGGGACCTCATTATTATTGCATGGTGGATAGTCAAAAACCATACACCACCTATCCCAAAAATAGTTCCTAATCCCTTGGTGGTGGCACCAATTTATAAGAAACCTCTTGTTTTTGAAAAGTTA
This sequence comes from Sequoiadendron giganteum, assembly GCA_007115665.2. Classification (NCBI taxonomy): domain Eukaryota; kingdom Viridiplantae; phylum Streptophyta; class Pinopsida; order Cupressales; family Cupressaceae; genus Sequoiadendron; species Sequoiadendron giganteum. The sequence goes on along the minus strand of CM021104.1, from coordinate 295,605,061 downwards.
AACAACATTTACGAGGCGTTGTACCCCTCACAAAGAGCCACTAGGGCCAAAAAGAAACAAAACAACAACAGGAAAAATTAACAGAAAAAACCATAGAGACAGCCCAGGGATAGCACACTGATAGCCGAAAAACAGTCGACAAACCACCAACAAGCACAGCTAACAGGCCTCATCCCAGTTCTTGATCAGGAGGTCCACTGCCTCATCACCCACCCATTCTTTGTTTTCCTGGCTATTATTCCCTTCCAATTCCTCTTTTATGACATTTGACACCGCACTAGTAACAAAGTGGCTCAGTTTCATAGTAAAGTGGGTCAAGCCCCTAAATCTTTTGTCTAGGTTGTTTAGTCTCTTGGCCACCATATCTGAATCTTCCCCAGTACCCTAGTCTTCTACATCTCACTCGGCTCAGTCACCAACGGAGTGTGTGAGTCAGATCCATGGCCAGGAATCTTGTTGTCCATCAGACTAGGCAGGGGCTTCTCCCCCAAATCATCAGTCTCCTCATCAAACTCTTCCTCCTTATAACCCTTGTTGTCTGATAGCTCCACCTCCGAGTCCTCAATAATCAGTCTCTTTTTGTTGTTCTTAGCCAGCCTCCCTGATCTCCTCCTACCACTTTTCCCACCAATCAGCTTTGTGGTCCCAACAACCATTTCCCCTTTGGAGTCAATCCCAACCACATTCCTTCCCTTGCCCTTGCCTATCTTAGCAATCGTAGCCTACAAACCTTTCTCCTTGCCCATCTTCGGCTTAGTGACATTAGCAACCATGTCAACCTAAGTGGCCTTTAGCTTGCAGAGACCTTCCGTCACCCTAGCATGAGCCAATCCTAACCCACCCTTGAGCTTCTTATTGGCCACATTGGTTTTGATGCTCCCCACATTATCAGCAACAAGCTTCCGAGGAGGGCTCATGGACTCGGCCGGGGAGATGTGGATCGAAGAAATGGGATCAATATTCTCAACACGGACAGAGATGACTTTAGGCGGGCAGAGGGTGAGATGAAAGTGATATAGGCGAAAGATAAGCCCCTGATGGAGTGGGAGAGGCGGGAGATCACCAGGATTACAATAGGCCGCCGCATTACATTTATCCACCGAGCTCTCCAAGTCCATAAGAAGGAAAAACGGAAAGCTAAGCAACATTTTATGTCTGAGATGGTTAAGCAGAGGGAAGTGATAGAAAAAACAAGTTTTGTACCTACCTTCTAGCGTCACATATTTCATCAAACCCATGCAGACCATATCCCACGGCTTGGGAAGCTCAGCTCTTTCGAACCCCGCCTGACTCCTGACCAGAGTCTCCTCTCCTCTAAAGAAAGCCTTAAGGCTCTCGTGGTCTAGCTTTTTGGTGTGCTTAGGGTATTTTTTCCCTTCGCAACTTAAGGTCAAGAGTTTGATTTATTCGTGAGTTAGTGAATAGTGAGCACAAATCATATTTTGTATTTTTTTCATCTTTTACTTCTTTATATGATAATTTATCTGCATAAAAATTCCTACATGTCTGCCTCCTATCTGCCCAACCACTTAATTTTTTGTTGTTCGCATCTACATGTGTTAGCATGGCTTGAAGTGAATTCACAAGTGTACTTCTTTCCACGGTTGAACTTATAGGATTGTTCAACCTCGCAATTAACTCAATCTATTTTTTTTGTTTTCAATTTCCCCCATTAAATTTTGTTGAGTACTAAGAGGATGTTGAGGAATTATTGGAGGAGTTTGTTGTTGTGGTTAATGAGGATTTTTTTTCATGTGCTTGTTCATGAGAAGGAGAAGGATTTTGAGGAGGATTTTGAGGTTGATTATCAACTCCAACAAATTAAATAAATGAACATCAAAAACAACCTAAATTTACCTATTTAACAAAAAATTCACAAAAAAAACAAACAATGCTTACATATTTGATCTCCTCATTGATGTGGCAGCATCCTAGCAATGAAATTGAAAAGATTCAATGAATAAATTGTAAGTATTGATGCTTCCAAAATATGAGCGTGCAATAGCAAGGTTTTCTAGTCGCGGGCAAGAAAATTCAACAGTGAAAATGAAATGAAATGATTTTCTTTTTTTTTGGTTTTAATAAGCTATAACGTGAGTGCATTATAGGCTCGATTTGACCGAGCTTTAGGCTCAGTCACACCGAGCAATAACATGAGCACATTATAATGCACTCACGTTATAGCCTTTCAATTAAAAAAAATTGTCCAATTTGCCCCAACTTTTTGTACCGCCATGGAACCTCACTTAATCATTAAAAATTATTTATGCATGGATTCTACAATATGCTCAATAAATTTATATTTTATAGGTGGAGTAGAATAATGGATATTATATACCATTTCAAGGAGTCTTACACCCACATCCCAATTGCTATCTAGTCTAAGGAAAATTTCTAGCATATAAATGGTATCTTGAACCCATGGTTTAAAAATATCAATTTTATAAGGAGGCTTATGATTATCTTTGAATAAGTTACTATCCATTGTTATTTTTTTTAGAAAAGAAATTTGGGCCTCTTGATGGACTGCTTCATAATTATTAACAAGGTTTTCTAGGTCAATGTGGATATTTCCAAAATATTTGGTTGTAAACTCCAACACATTTTCAAATTCTTCTACAATAATGGATAACATTTCTTCTTTGATATCTTTATTAATAATTACTTTTTTGTTATCCTCATAATTGTGGGCACAAACCATGATAAATTTTGCACAAGGGAAAACCTCATGTAACATCATGCATCCCAATCTAGCTACCCACTATGCAGTGAAACTATGATTCAGTATTGTTTTACTATTGGTAGTTTTTATTTGCATCATAGCCTTATTCTCACTTGAAAATCTCAATTTTGAGTTAATCCTACCATAGATTACAAGATCATAAATGTCATGGTATACTTCCATAAAACCTATGGTTTAAAGCAACCTGGCATAGTCTATTTCTTCTTTTATTTTCCTTTCCCAAATGTTGGTCTAGTAGTGGTGCTAGACATGCTTGTAAAGTGTGAAATCTCAACCCTAAACCCTAAGATTAAAAAATTAAGAAATAATTAAATTTAGAATTTTGTCTTTCACTTACTTGAGATTTGATTCTTGAAAAGATGAATATAGAGACACTAACAGGTGTGGACTAGCTTTGTTAGATCCCAGAATCTCCCTAGTGCACTAAAATGAGAAATCGCCCTGAGTCTTGACCCTTTCACTTCAAAATAAAATCACCTAGTAGTAGCAAGTTCACTTATTATTTTTTATTTTTCTTGAATGTTAAAATGAATGAAATGTGTTACCTTTGAGCTAAATAGCTATTACTTTACAATTCTATCTAAAATTTTAAACGAAATTCAATAGTTGGCTTTTCTAGCTTCAATTAATTGATCAATTTTGAAAAGCGGTGACATCATTCAATATTAAATAAATTCTCAACCGTTGATCCTTACAAACCTAAAATTTCTAGGGTTATTCTAGAGGTTTGAGTTTTCAAGTCTAGTGCTTCGTGGATTTCATTCAAGAATTCAACTAAATCCATTCATCAAACATTCATCAAATGATTGAGTAATTTAATACATTTTTTCTAATTTTCTAAGACATAATATTATTTCATATCAATATGAGATAAAAATATTCATTATAAAATATTAAATATTTAACAAGAACATGTGATTAACTACTTGCTTGTGGTGCCAATACGATGACACCAATTAGGAATGATGTGGCATACAACTGGATAACACTTTAGCATCTACAAGCCACATGTCATCATATTGCACCATCACAACTCGAAGGCTTTGCAATGAATGAGAACACATGATGAATTAAAAGCATGTGATGTAATATGAATATGAAATTTGGTGCCAACAAGGATTAAAGTGAGGACCACTATATAGGTACACAATGAAGGTGACTTAAGTAATTTTAAAAGCACATGTGTTAATATTCAAAAGAGGTCACTAGGAAAAGGGGTTGATTAAACAATGAAAACATTTAAGATTTGTATTGTTGGAGTTGATTGTTGAACCCCCACAACTCCAAGTGATCCTTTGCAACCAAAAATCCTATCATGCAAGAGAGAACACAACAATTACTATGTTATATAACCTTGAGAATAAAAATATTGATCCACACAAATATCACACAAGCATATGATATACTTTCTATATCGATTGATTGTGAATGAAAGAATGTGAGTTCATGTGAATGAAATGATTACAATGAGTTTCATGCTTATAAAAGCATACAAAAAAACCCTAGATGAGGAGTGTATTATATTGTGACAAGTGTCTTAATTTCATGCAATGATACAACTAGACCTATATTTAGCCCAATCTAATAATAAAAAGCCGCTCCTAAGTTTAGCTTAATTAATTAAAGTAATAAGGGACTTAATAATTAATTATCCTAATTACTCCAACACACCCCCTTAATATTAACTTAGGGAGAAGCTAAAAACCCTGATGAAGAATGAAATGATAGATGCATGGATGGGTCCTAAATACAAGTCCTAATGAGGTACCCATGTAAAAGCAAATAAATCTCTCATAACTTGAGAAAAGGAGAAAACCACATGGGAAAAAAATCCTCTCTAAAAGAGATGAAAATAAAAATTGCACTAGTGAGAGAAGGATAGAAGGAGGACTCAATGTGACCCCCCAAAGATTGCTTCTATCACACATAATCCATGTCAATTTAAATATTAAATGTATTTATTTAATGTTGGCTCTCTTTTCATAAAATGGTAAAAATAAGGCTTTAAAATACATAGTTTGACAAACTAGAAGCTTAATTTAGTCTAATAAATTAAGGGGCCGAAACATGGTTTGAAATTATAAAGGTATATAATTTCCTACACTACACATACATACATATATATAATATATATTTTTGAGCCCTCAAATGTAAAATTGAAGTTCCCTCAACAACTATTTTAAACATGTACATATTTTTGTTTTATCTTTATTCTTATAGACATTTATGGACATGTGTACATGTACATTTATATATAGTATATATGTATTCACATGAATGTATGTTTGTATAGATACATACATATATATAGTATATATTTTTGAACCCTAAAATATAAAATCAAAGTTCCCTCAACAACTATTTTGAACATGCACATATATATGTTTGTATGTATAAGTATATGTTTTTATTTATGTATATATATGTAAATGTATGTATGTATGTATACATGTATATATTTATATATGTATGCATGTGTGTATGCATTGATATGCATCTATACATACATACATGCACATATGCACATATATATATTTATGTACATGTATGTATGTATGTGTAGACATGTAAAAATGACCTAACACATATCATACATCCTAAATGAAATTTCCTCATCATTGACATTATTATCATCTAATATCACTACATTTCGCATCAAAAATATCAAAAACCTTAATTTCCTCTATTAATTAAATAATATTACATTATTTAATTAATTCATGTTTTCATCATTTTTTACTAATTAAATAAATTTCATTTATTTAATTAATTCCTAATCTAACTTTAATCTTCTTGATTAATTAAATGACATCAATTATTTAATTATGTCGCTAATTTACCTATTCCCCCAAATCAATTAAATTATTATCACTTAATATTTTAATTAAAGCACTTTCCCTAAACTTGAATAATTGAATAAATTATTCAAACATCATGCAAAAAGGTCAAAATAAACAAATACAAATTTATTTGTAAAAGTAAAACATGGTTTGCATGTTCAACTCAAAAAGGCTTAATTAATTACCCTCATCCACTTTTATGATTGAGCAAATTATGATCCCTCAATTGCTCACTCTAATTAGCTGACCGATCCATCTAATTCCTGACTGATTCATCTGTTCTTCAATCCCACCGAAGACTCAACATGATTTCCTCAATTCCGCTGAACACTAAAATTGATTTCATCATTCACATCGATTACGTAATCAAAATCCACTAATTCCTCTCAACAATTTTGAACCATTGATCAATATATTCTACTATGTGATCTTCATCATTCATTTCAAAACACAAAATCTATATAACAATCATCTTCATCCTCAAAAATGATCAAAGAATTGATATCTTTTGCAGAACAAAGTAATGTTGAAATTATAATCGATTTCTTGAAGAAATTTGACACACATCTTCAATCAACATCAACAAAAATTGAATCTTTTGCAATACATAAATGGAGGCTTCACATTGATACAACAATCCAACATCATTGTGAATACACTTCGACGCGAGATGGTAACGTTATGTTTCATGAGTTCAATTTATGTTTTCTTCTTTGATTACATTATTTGATTTTATTTATTCATAGTTTCATTTCATGAGTAATGGGTATGAATCTAAATCTTTCATTTGGATCAGATTAGTTTAATTTATTCATGTTTGATTTCCTCACGCTTAACGATTTCCCCCTTACACATTCTGGCACACCCGATGGGACCATGGTCCTTAACACTAACATTTCTATGAGTTTTAATTGAGCAGTTGTAGGTTCCAACATGCACAGATGTCATTTTTTGGCATGTAATTGAAAATTTTTCATGCAAAAGCTACAAGAATCTCACGTTGTTGCTCTTTCATTTTTGTTGCACACTTTTTTCCGAACTGCTTTTGCGTTTTCTAACCGCCTTTGTTACAGAACTAGGGTTGCTCTTGAAAATTTGGACTGCTCTTTCACATAACAGGTCCATAGTAAAGTTTTTGGACCACTTTTGCTTCCAAAACCAAGTCCATAGTTGCACGAAAAATGGGTCGCTTTTAACTAATTTGCTTGCTCTTGCTCTCTATTTTAAATCATTTAAAATCTGCAAACGTTTTTTGTTGATTTCTAAAACTAACGAGTGCTTTTTTTGGATTTTTTTTATGTTTGATAACTTTATTTGTGCAACTCTTGTAGGGATATGGTACATTTTACATTAAAAACAACTAACACTCTTATTGAAAAGAAGGCGAACGGTCCAAGCCCAAAATTTAAAAAATCTTTCTAGTTTAGAACATATTTTGATTTCGTGCTTTAAAAAGAACTTTCAAAAAGATTTCTAGTTTAGAACATCTTTTGATTTGGTGCTATAAAAATGATTCCCACAACTTGCATGCTTTTGATTTGGTGCTTTAAAAATAACCTTCAAAAATATTTCTAGTATAGAACATCTTTCGAGTTGGTGTAATAAAAATGAATCCCACAACTTGCACACTTTTGATTTGGTGCTTTAAAAAGATCCTTCAAAAAAAACTTTCTAGTTTAGAACATCTTTTGATTTGGTGCTTAAACAAATGAACCCCACAAACTTACACGCTTTCAATTTGGTGTTCTAGAAAGAACTTTCAAAATCTTTCATAGATTAGAACAACAATTTATTTTTGGTGCTCTAAAATGGAATGCTCTCTTTTGACCAACACTCTCATTATGTTGATGAAATGAGTGATTTTATTTTGTTGACCAAAATTAAGACAAGGACTGTTAGAAACACTCAATTTGGTGCTTAAAACTGGACAAATACATTATGGCTTACATATTGCCATCTATTTTTTGAAATCTAGAACACTTCAAATTAGTGCACATAAAAAAAATTCCTATCTTGTTTACACTTCACATTTTTTTTGGATAGCACCACTCGAGGGGTTTAAAAGAATATTGCAATGAATTGTATGTTATGTCTTCCATGTTTGACAAACTGAGTGTCCATCCTCTCCCATCGTATCTTTTGGAGATCTTGGGTGACAAAAAGAATTTTGAGTTTTTCACTTGTTTTAGTTCAAAAAGCATTATCTTTAGAGGGCTTACCTTTGAGACACATCCCATGTTGGAGAACTCAAAGGCAACTCAAAGCAATTTTTCACTCAGGCTGCTATATAAATGGTCAAGGCTAAATTCTAAACTACTTGCATTGGTGATTACTTTGTCGTTAGTGTCATTCATGAAAGGGGAGGTACCATTGTGTATATCAAGCCTCGAGTAAGTTGGTTAAAGCCTTAAGTGGCTTATTGGATGCTATCAAAGCATTTGATCCCCTGAGCATGACTAAGAACCAATGTAGTAGAGGCCACCTTTTTAGCCAAAACATTGTTTGAAAGTGGTGCATCGGAACTTTGCTTCCGAGAAGTTATTTACCAAGTCCCAATTATGGTTGAGATTAAAACACTCTCCATAAGTTCCATGTAAAATCAACCCTTTGATGCATGAGGTAAGCCCACCTAAAAGAATGTGTTTATCTCTAGGTTGTAAATTGTCTTCACAAAATTGCCAAAATTCTTGGTTACTTTAAAACATCAAACACTTTGCCTGAATTAAAATGAACACATCAAAATAAGCATTGAACATGGTTATGAAATATCAAACCCTTTGGACTTAGTGGGAATACATTGAAAAGAGCCCTATATTTTCACACCTTTCAAGATATATTAAACAAATATCTCTAAAGGTTTCCAAATGTTTAGGCTTACATTTCAAGTCACATTAAGAAAAAAAATCAACATTGGGAACTATGGCTTTCGTATTTTGACTTCCACAAACTTTGAGATTTTGTGGAAAGAAACTTGCTTAAGCTATAGACATTTAGGGTCAAATATTTTTTATTGTTTTGTTGTATTGTATCACTTGCCAAAATCTCAAGACAAATCAAGATCAAACAAAGACATCCAAAACTATAAAATTTATCCAAACTATTGCCAACACATAAATTAGAAAAATAAACTTGCACAAAAAATTGCTATTGCTTTTGTTTCTACCGCTATTGACATAAACCTGCCATAGTTGATCAAAAATAGCCCACTATTGCTCTCTCGTTTTTGGCAGTGACTATCAAAAACTTGCCACAATTGATAAAAAATAGGCCACTATTACCCTCTGGTTTTTGACAATGACTATCAAAAACTTGCCACTTTTGAGAAATCCTACCATAGTTGAGATAAATTAGCCGCAGTTGATCCTAATAGTGTTGCACTTGACCTATTCATTTTCCCACAATTGATGAAAATCTGGCCACTTTTGCCCAAAACTATCGCTTTTGAACTCATTTTTCACCAATTAGAAAAGTTACAAATAGAGGCTGCTTTTGAGAAATCCGATGGTAGTTTCCCTTCAGACTTGGCTACAATTGATAAAAATCTGGTTTCTTTTGATAGAAATTACCGCTATGTTCTAGAGTTGTCGCATTTGCTCTATTTTTCGGTGAAAATCAGAAGACTAATCCAAAACTGATTACAAATATTTTTGAGAATGAAACAATTAGACACCTAAAATACATCATAATCCATTTTCAAAATCAAACATCTCATCATAGCTTTAGGATTCAAAATCAAAACACAACTTTGGATTATTCCTTCACTCAAAATTCTAAGATATCAACATTTGCTTGAACCTCAAGGCTATTTCAAGTAGATTTTTCCAAAATATATCCTCTAGAAAAAAGAAGTGAAATATCAGTCCAATTTTTCAACATTTTGAGTCTTGGAAAAATAGTGTCATCCAAAACATCACTCAAACATTAGGGTCTTGAGTATCACAAAAAACCATATCAAAACACTAACACCTTCATCATTCACTTTATGACCATTTGGTGTCCAACTACTCCAGTTCAACAACCAAATCTTATGGCACCTATCATACAACCAAATCTCACACAAATTTAAGGTGAACAATCGTACATCATCAATAATTTGAGAAGCTTTGTATTTGAGAGAAATGAAACACCAACTCAGTGGAGAAACGTAGCTAATATCCTAGACAAAGAGGAACGAAAAGCGGATCTTATGGTCGGAAGGCCTGTATTACCATCTCCTGTGTGGCAATAGATACCATCCTTTTAAAAACAAAACAAAATACCAAAACACTCCAAAAATAGAAAACCCCCCCAAAAAATTAGTTCATTCAATAAGTTAGAAATCACCAACTTTGACAAAATCCTAGCACTTGTGTATGAAAACCATGTAATCTCAACATAGAAAAAAGATGGAAGCAAACAAAAGTAGCTCTAGTATGCCTGTAGAAAACACCACAAATGATGGAGGTGACCCATGGGGTTATAGACCAAGTGACCTTATAACTCCTCAAAAGGAACAAACATTTAAGGCAACACCAAACCAACCACCAAATGAGGAGGAAGTAATCTGTAAAAAACAAGAAATGATAGATAGGTCAAACCAAAATCCAAAGGACATGGTCATAGAAGAAGTGGATAGTGAGGAAGAAATAGATGAGGAAAAATTATTTCAATACTCCAACAATCCCAAGGTACTTAAACTGATGGACAAACTGCTAAGAAAGGATCCAAACATACACTTCTTCAAATTAACACAAAGCGGTACTAAGCTACCTATATAATTTAATGTGGAAGGTCTTAAGGATCCTAGCCTCATTCCCTTAGGGGATAAATCAGTTTTGAGAAAGATACCCAGACCAATGGAGAATCTGAACATGCCACCAATATTCTCACAAAGCAATGATTAACCTAAATAAAAACCAATGAACAACCCTTTGTTTAGGAAATAATCCCAAATCGAGCAATCAGAAGTGGCCCAACAATATCAAGGAGGTCCATCTCAATACATGCCACAAAACAACAATATGTGAAACATGTGAAACTTTCGAATAGGAGAACAACAAGGTAACATCCCATTGCAAGGACAATACATACCATATAATGCAACATATATTGATCCTTCAACCAACATACCAATCCAACAAGGTGTACTACCAAGGTAACCTTCAATACAGCTCATCCCAACAAGGTGTACCACCAATGCACTACTAGCGTAACCTTCAATACAATTCATCCCAACAACAAGGTGTACCACCAATGCACTACTAGGGTAACCTTCAAAACAATTTGTCCCAACAACAAGGTGTACCACCAATGCACTAACAGAGTAACCTTCAAAACAATTTGTCCCAACAACAAGCTGTACCACCAATGCATTATCAAGGTACCCCTCTTCAAAAAAATCAACAAGGACTTAACCCTCATTACATTCAACAAGGACTTAATACTCCTTCCATTCAACAAGGACTTAATCCTCCTTCCATACAATAAGGACTTAATCCTCATTCCATACAACAAGGAATCAATCCTCCTTCCATTCAACAAGGACTTAATCCTCCTTACATACAACAAGGACTTAATCCTCCTTCCATTCAACAAGGACTTAGTCCTCATTTCATACAACAAGGACTTAACCCTCCTTCCAACCAACATGGTTACCAAGGTCCTATACCTCCACAATACCCAACCTATGACCAAACAAACATTGTGGGACAACAAGGCTACTACGCACAAGGTCCAAAAACAAATGTACCAAACCCATAGGTAGGCATGCAACTATGAGCCCTAAATAAAAAGATATTGGACATCCAAACTGGAAAAACAAATAATTCCTACACTCTATAAGATATATGTTCATTCCCATTTGAACACTCTATTACTATGCTCCATTTCTAGAAAAAAACTGAAATACCAAATTTGACAAGTACAAGGGAAAAGGCGATCCGATAGAACATGTGAAAGATTTCTTAGTAGCTTGCATGGAAGTGAAAAATAATGATTCCTACCTAATGATACTTTTTCCATGCATTCTTACTAGTCACGCTATGGAATGGTTCTCCCATCTACTCCTAGGTATCAAGAGTTTTGATGAATTAACTAACAAGTTTGTGAATCACTTCTCATTCAACATAAAATAGGATGTCACCATCACTAACCTCTACAAGATTAAACAAAGTCAAGGGGAATCCTTTACATCCTACCTACAAATATGGAGACATAAAGCTAGTAGGTGCAAGTGGCCTATTCTCGACAAAGAACTAGTGGATATATTTGTTTCTAATGTCCTAGCAAAAATCAATTACCAACTCACCATGTTGTGCCCCAATAACTTAAGAGAGACTATTGAAAATGGAATACACATTGGAAGAGTTCTCATAGAAAGGGGAGCCATTAATCTAAACAACTCAAAAGACAACCCTTCTAGTTTGAATGACAAACCTAAGATTTGGGCCAAGAACAAAAAATTTATGAATGATAGAGTAGTTGGTGCTAGAGCTGTATTGAACATACACAATCCCAATGGATCACAAAACAAATCCCAAATTTCATAAATGAGTTATGCTCCCAACAACACACAAAACAATAAACTTAACTATCCCCAAAATAATCAATCAGATAACCAATAGACGAATTAGGGAGGACAACAAACACAATATAACCAACCAAAGAGGAAATTTACTCAATTAGGAGAAACACTTTAGACAATCATGCACAAATTAGTTCAACAAACCTCATCAAAGTCAATGAGCACATAAACTATGAAGAGCCAAGTTTTAAACCACCACGGTACAATGAAAAATACTTATGTGAGTTCCACAAGATCAAGGTCTATACAATGAATAACTACATGAGACTTAAATATATATTGCAAGACTTAATCAATAAGGGAGAAGTTGATATAAAACATTGTATTGGAAACAAAGACCTCCTAATCTACAAAAATCCAATTCCTAACCATGCTAATAAAAATGACAAAGGGAAAGAACAAGACTATCACAATGTCAACTACACCTATGGTGATACCGTCCTAGGTACCCTCTCCCAAGAAGATGACACTAGGGTTAATGCATTAACTATATGAGGTAGGGACCTTGAATATAATGTAACTACTCATCAAGGTAAGTCACAATACAAGGAGCCCCACCTAAACCCACAACTAAGTCATCCAAAGACTATAGTATTGTGGAACAACTGAAGAAGACCCCCACTTTTATCTCCATCCTAGAGCTATTGAAGTTATCACCTGTGCATAAGGAAATACTAGAGAAAGCTTTGGAAACATCAGTCAACATTGGTCCCTGATAACCTCAATCTTGATCAGTTTCAAGCCATGGCTGGAAAAATCATGGCCACTCACCATTTAGTCTTTTCTGAGAAAGACCTTCCATAGAAATCGTTCCACAACCAAGCCCTCTATATAGAGGTTGGTGTCCACAAACATAAAGTCAAAAGAGTATTGATATTTAATAGTGTAGTTCTAATCATTTGTACCTTGAAGTTTGTTAAACATTTGGCATATTTTGATGATATAATTGACAAGGGAAAAAAATCACTATAAGGGCTCATGATGACCTTGAAAGAAATTCAGAAGGAACCATCAAGCTTCTCGTTCAAATAGGACCGACAACAACATAAACAACATGTCAAGTACTAGACCTTGAGCTACCATATAACCTTCTTCTAAGATGCCTATGGATTCATGCACTACAAGCAGTTCCTTCAATATTTCACCACTGTGAAATTTCCTCACGAAGGAAAGGAGGTTATAGTATACGATGATCTTGAACCCTTCCACTACTGTGCAAAATTTGAGGAGAAATACAATAAAATATAGTAAGTACCTAGCAATGATATATCATTCCACTCCTTTTCATATGTTGACCCATTAGTTCACTACCATAAACCTCAACTAAACCATCACCAACTAAGGTACCTAAATCTTATACCAAGATCCAAGTAATTGACAAGGGTAACATAAACTATCATTTCAATCAAGCCTTTTGTATTGGAATGATTCCCCCAACACCAAAGGTTTATGGAGGGCCTAAGGAGATCAAACATGTTCAAGTAGTAATAATGGTAGTCAAACCCACGATCTTTACCAAGTGGGGAGATTTGAAGGATGATGAAATATTCAAAGAGGACCTCTCGTCAATGATCTACAAATAAGAACAAGAAGAACCAAAACAACTAAAACCCCTTCCTATTGATCATATTATTAAAGGGTATAATCTCGCTAAACAAATGGGATACACTAGAAAAGGTGGCCTTGGGCAACACAAACAAGGAAAATGGGAACCTATTATAGTGGAACAAACAAAGAAGAACATGGGACTAGGCTATGGTTCGATAGATGTGGGTACTCCAAACACTGGATGTGCCTCTCTTGACAAAAAATATCCTTCTACTAAAATTAAGACATTTGATACTTACCATTTTATAAACAATGACTTACCAATCAAGGAACTGTTTGAAAGCTTTAGCATAAGTATAGTCCCTACCCGATGTAGAAAACCTATACTTAAATATTATACTTATTAAATAGACTCCAACGCATATGAATGGGATTCCCTCACTTCTAGCGATGATGACCTAGATACTCAATGGGAGAATGATGCCATAGCTATATTGACCATTTTGATAAATTTTATAAGCTCTATAGATAATGATTGCAGCCTACCCCTCTACTAACCCTAGTTAATAGATTGGGACCAAAAACATCATACACCTATTTTGGATCAATTCCAAAATAATGAAGCAATTATAGAGTTTATGGGACTTCAAACCGATATACCATCAGGAGATCATAAAGCAGGGTTTATCATGGAACTCAACAACAAGCATATTTTAAAGGGGCGATTGTGTCCTTTAGTCAAAAAATTGAAAAGGACAATGTAAAAAGCAACATGAGATCCCCTAGGGAAAACCATGATGTGGCTCTATTGGATCTTGAAAAGAGAAAAATAAAGGACAAATTTAAGGGTAAAAACCTCTCTGGGGCACCTGAAGATGGAGGATTCAATCTCCCTATTTATGAATATCAAGAGAAGTCAACACTCCTAGTTGAAAGAGTAAAATCTATCAATGTTGGCACAATAGAAGCACCCAAAATCACATACCATGCAATGCCACTCAATCCTGAAGAAAAGGTGAACTTCTCAACATTCATCAATGAAAGAAATATAAAAATTGCATGGACATATGCATACATTCTAGGGCTAGATCCACCATTGGTCGTACACCACCTAGCCATATTTCCTATAGCTAAACCCATCAAGCAGAAGCTACAAAAGATGCATCCCTAGATAACACTTCTGGTAAAAGTAGAACTAAAAAAACTACAAGACGTTTGATTCATCAGACCAATCAATTATTCGGAATGGATATCGAATCTAGTATCTATATCAAAGCCCACTAGGGGCATAAGAATCTGCATGAACTTCCAAGATCTGAACAAGGATTCATAAAAGATGACTTCCCTCTTCTAAGCATAAATATGATCGTAGATCTAATGACGAGGCATGAAATTTTGTCACTAATGGATGGCTTCTCTAGATATAATCAAATAAAGATATCTCCTAACGATCAACATAAAACAACATTCACTTGTACATGGGGGATCTTTAGATAAAACATCATGTCATTCGGTCTAAAGAATATAGGTGTGACCTATCAACGAGTGATGACTATGCAATCTTTCATGATATGTTGCATACAACTATGGAAGATTATGTGGATGGAATACTAGTGAAGTCTAACAAAAGGGAAGACCATTTGACCAACCTTGAAAAATTGTTTGACAGGATTGAACAGTATAACTTGAGGCTTAATCCAAAAAACAGTATTCAGAGTAACATCTAGGAAACTACTAGGATACATAGTATCAAGAAGAGGCATCAAAGTAGATCCTGCAAAGGTAAAGCCATATTAGAAATTCCTCCTCTTAAGACATTGAAGCAAATGAGAATTTACAAGGGAAACTACAATCCATCAAGTGATTCATCACGCAGTTGGAAGACTAGTGTCATCCTTTTATCCATCTTCTACACAAAGATATCACATTCAAATGGGATGGAAGATGTGATCAAGTATTCCAAAAATTCAAAGAGTATCTACTCACTCCTCTAGTATTAATGCCACCTATTCTAGATAAAGAAATGATACTCTATGTGTCTACAACACAAGCAACATTAGGATCTCTCCTAAAACAACTGGATGATAATAATAAGGAAAGATCAGTCTACTACATCAGCCAAACACTGGTGGGCTACAAATTGAATTATTCACCCATAGAAAGAGTGTGTCTCTCTATCATCTTTGTGGCACAAAATTTGAGACACTATATATTGAATAGACAAGTAAAGTAGATCCATTAAAGTACCTATATTCATAAAAGCGGCTCTAATAAGAAGGATTTCTAAATGAGTGATGATACTAAGAGAGTTTGACATAGAGTACATAAACAAGAAAGAAATTAAAGGATAGATCATAGCAGATCAACTAGTAGAAGCACCAATGGAATATCACCAACCTCTCACAACAAACTTCCCAAATGAATACTATTAATAGAATAGACAAGTCATTGGACCTTGTACTTTGATGGGTCCCACACTCGACACAACTTAGGAGAAGGTATCTTATTTCTCACACCATAGGGAGATAGTATACCTAAGGCTTACATAATTGATTTCCCTAGTACAAATAACATCTCAAAGTATGAAGCACTAATCATGGGATTGAAGATGGCCATCGAATGGAGGATAAAACAACTATAGGTTTATGGAGACTCTTAAGTGGTAATTAGGAAAGTAAATGATGAGTATCAAACAAAGGATGACAATCTGATGTCGTATAAAAGAATGATGGACAGTTTCAAATAATATTTTTTCACTATCACCTTTGAACAGGTTCCCCGGATCAACAACAGAGTAGTTGATGCTCTGGCAACAATAGGTTCACTCCTTGATATTCTAAAAAATATTCCAAAGTATGAATTCCTTATGGAAAAACTACTCATACTGGCATTCAACATCTCAGAATCAGAACTAGTGTGTGTTGTTGTTGGTCCTAGCTCACTATGGTACCAAGACAGATTCAATTATATCCAACATGGTATCTTACCACCTGACTTGACAACAACCCAAAATAAAACCTTTGCTTGTAGGACTCCTCGATTCATAATCCTAGGAGACACCTTATATCATCAAAGTTTATGTGGTATGTTACTCTAATGTCTTAACACGAAAGAAGAAAAAACTACCTTACAAGAGGTACACGAAGGTGTTTGTGGGTCCCACTCTAGTGGACCTAAACTAGTACAAAAATTTTTGAGAACGAGGTACTATTGGCCCTCCATAGAACATGAATACATTTAGTACTCAAAAAAATGTCATCAATGTCAACAACATAGTGACCTTGTTCACACACCAACACTAGAGCTCAGACCTATCACAACACCATGGACTTTTTTGTAGTGGGGATTAGACTTGGTAGGTAAAATCTCTCTCGCTTCTTCTAATGGGCATAAGTTCATTATTACCATAACTAAATATTTTACAAAATGGATAGAAGCAATTCCATTAACCTACATATAGGAAAATAGATATCCAAGTTCATCTTAAATTATTTGATCTATTGGTATGGAATTCCCTAAACCATTATAATAGACAATGGAACCCCATTCAAAAACCAAGATGTCCAAGAGCTTTGTTCACAATTTTCTATCCACCACAGGTTCTCCATAGTCTATTACCCCAAGGAAATGGTCAGGCTAAAGCATCAAATAAAACCATCTTGAAAAATTATGAAAAAGACTGTTAATGACGTCGATTGTGATTGGCATTCGCAACAAAACCCAACCCTATGGGCTTATTGAACTAGTATTCATACACCTATAGGTGCCACACCTTTTTCCCTGGTCTACGAGTCTGAAGTTGTCTTACCTATTGAAGTTAAAATCCCCTCACTACAAATATCACTAAAAGGCATGGTTAGCAATGAAGAGTATCAAGTGTCTAGATTAAATGAGTTGGAAATCCTAGATGAAAGGAATTTGAGTGCATTAAACCATCTTCAGGTTTATCAAAATTGGCTCAAACAAAGCTATAATAAAAAGATCAAAAACAAAAACTTTTAGGTTCGTGACTTAGTACTCAAAGAGAATTAGAAGGTATAGTTGAATGAAGATGACAAAGCTAAGTTTGAACCCAACTAGTTAGGTCCGTTCATCATCACAACAATATATGGCTCTAGAGCTTAGTAATTGGCTACTCATGAAGGAGAACCTTTAGCTGAACCATTGAACAACAACTATCTTAAAATTTCTATACTTAAACACATCAGAGTACCCTGAGTAAAAAGATAAAAAAGAAAAAAAATCAAAATAAAAAAAAATAGTAAAAAGAAATAAAACATTCTTTAAGTGAAAACCACTTTGTGGTGCTTCTAGAATAGGTACCATAGTGAAAATCTAGCAAACATATGCTATGTTTGAATAAGACTTGCATCGTTATCTATTAGCACTATCTGAAGCATCCACCCATTCGTCCCATACTAAAATGTGTGCACCAACCATGGATTGATGACTAATTAATTTTTGAACCTTGTTGCACCTTCAACATCTCTCTCCCCTAGTGAATGTAATATTGTCTTGAAATGGGGGAAAATTCATAAAACTAGTAGTAGATTGGATTCCTGTACATCCCATCATGGACGAAAACTAACAAAAATTTTAAAAAACAATCAAAATTCCAAAAACATGTTATGCTTTGAGTCAACACCATTCAAACTACATGGTATCTGTGTGTATAACATAGGCAAGGATTATTAGCCCTCAAGGCCTTAGATCAGTCCCCTTAGGTATCTATCATGCTTTATTTTAACTTAGTAAAAAATCTAAAATCCAAAAATATTATAAATTAAAAAAAGATCAAAAACATGTTCATATCAAACCAAGAAAACTACGAGCCTTTGTGTGTAAAACGTAGGCAAGGCTTATCTTTGATGAGCCCCTAAGGCCCTAGGTTAGTCCCTTGAAAACAACAAAAACAACATCATATAAACTCAAAAAACCAAAAATGTCCTACCTCCATTATCAACAATCCACAATAAAATTTTCATCCATAATAAACAATCACAATTACCCTTTGACAAACGTAAACAACAAACAAAAAAATATCAAAATCAAAAGTGAAAAAATTAAACAACT
The DNA here is from genome assembly GCA_007115665.2 of Sequoiadendron giganteum. NCBI lineage: Eukaryota > Viridiplantae > Streptophyta > Pinopsida > Cupressales > Cupressaceae > Sequoiadendron > Sequoiadendron giganteum. The sequence goes on along the minus strand of CM021104.1, from coordinate 295,586,295 downwards.
ATCAAGTGAAAAAAATTCCAAAGTGTTAACTACCTATATATATTGAAAATTCACCAACAACATCCTGAGATATGTCTTAATGGATAAAACATTCCTACAATATACATCATCAACACCGGATAACAACCTGAAACCTCAAAACAAATATGGCAAGTGATACTGCAACATAGTTTATCTTTTTATAGTCTTATATTTTTTTTATCGTAATACCACATTCTGAGGATCTCTTGAGGATGTCCATAAGGATTTAGAGAAGAAGGAATAGTGGTATTAACTGTTGATTTTTGTTAGTTTTGTTTGTAAGATGTTTTGTGATACTACCATGGTGAATAATTGCTTTGTTTGATGTATGGAAGTTATTTTGAGACAATTCAAGTAGCGGTTGCATGTTAGGTATTTCATACCTATTTGTGTAATTGGTTTGAAATGTTTTAACACAATTCAACCATATACTCTAACAAGGTTTTTGTATGTCTAGTATGAGCAAGAATATTCTTTTTTTGTCAAGTCAAAGCCCACACAATGGATACAAAGCTACCTTAGTTATTAATACCCTAGTGCATTGTGTGTGTTTTCTACATCAAAAAGGATTGTTAAAGATACGAAGCCTCTATACAAAGCAAAAGAAACTCATCAATAACTAACAACATCAAATGTATATCCATCATCCAACATTTCTTCTAACAACTCCATCCTACCTCACAATATCATTAGTACCGCATCCATCCTGCATCCACAATTTCGTCAATACATATCATGATGATAATAAATCAATAAAAACACCGTGCATCATGTATAATCATACATCACATATATAAGATATCAACATCCATCATATATCAATGTCCATCATATACATAATAAAACATCATATATCATATCGATATATAGATCATCAATCCATCCACATCATAGGCATACATCATAAAAGAACAAAACATGAACATAAGCATATATACATCATCATCCATAATTATCTCATAACACATAATAAAGTTGAATCGAAGCATAGTATATCTCATATATCATAAAAACTGAGAATTTCATATACATCATAATGTAACATATGTGATATCATATACAAAAAATACATATATATGAGGCCTCATCTGGGCCAATGAATGTATATACAAAATCATGTCTACAATAATGTCTCTGAAATAATATACATCATAATGATCAAGTATAAATAGTCCTACTACTTAGTTGGAGGAGGGGACCTCCGATGATCATGGCTCTGGTGAGGAGAAGGTTGTGGCATAATTGCAAGCTAATCAAGATGCCTCACTGATAGATCACCTAAATTGGCTACACTAGTACCTTTACTAGGCTCGCCAATCCAAGGACGTCACCATGCTCTAGGAACTGATACCTCATACAAAGTCTAATAATAAGTATCCTCTCTTATATAATAATCTCACTCTTCTTTGAGGGAATCACACTTTGTCCTAAGGGTATCCCTCTTAGTAGTAATAACCTGTACCTATGCCTCAACAACATGACGTTGCCCACTCTCGGTGTTCCACTCTTCCCTGAAACCATCTCTCTCCTACCCCGTAGTGTCTCACTCGATGATCAAAATGAAAACCTATGCCTTGGCATCCTACCACTGCACAACCTTCACATCTTTGGCAGTTGTCATCTATGCTAACTGGACCGCTCAATCCCCAAGTGGTGGAGGAGGACCCTATGCCATAGGTGGATCTTGATGTATGGGATCATCTTGTTGATTCTGATGCCCATCCTATGTCGCTCTATCCAACTGCTTAGCAGTGATCTGGAGTCAATGTCTCTCTCCTCTATGGCCAGTAATTCCTACTCTCCCAATGGCTAGCACAACGCTAGCATGATCTATAAACTTGAGAGGGATCCACTGAGCCCACCATTTATCATAATGTAGTGTGGTACTAGGATCTGCATTTCCAATAGGCCACCCCTATCTGAATGGGAAAAGTGCTCTAAAATCTTCCATGGTTGCATCATGATCAGCCTAAAATCCTCACACCTAGAACTCTCGGGTGGTCCTCCCAAAATGAGCCTGGTAATCAACAACAAAATGACTCTATCTCTCACTAAACTAGCGTAGTACCTGATCAAGTAGATATCTCTCAAGCAAAGAATGCATTTGGCCGATCAACCAATGAGTCAATCTACAAAATTTTAGTTTCTCCTAATCATCATGCCATGCATCACAATCCAACCACAACCTCTAAACAAAACCTGACATATCATCTATCACGTGATGCTAGTAATGTAACCGGTCACGCCATGTGTAATGAATAAAATCACCATATCTGTAAGAGTAGGGATCCTCTGGATCTCGATCCAAAATACCATTAGGAAAATACCATTAGGATTGGTAATTGGGATATGCTCCCAAGCCCACACATGTACTAAGGTAACCCCAATAGAAATGGAACTACCTCCATGATAGGCAACCTCATGCATGTCTCTACAAATATGTGCAAGGAGACATAGGCCCCATGCATACCTAGTGCCATGCTTGAACATATTCTCAATGCATACACCCCAACCAATGAGAAATTTTTTGCCTCGTCGATCTGGAATGACAATCCCTGAGACCAAAGCACATAGAACCAGTGAAACAGGTTTTGCACTACCAACGAATGAAGATGGGATTATCTTTGAATCCCAAACTCGAAGATGTCTAACACCAAGTACTTAGTGCATAACATGTGTACCCTTTCATACAGAATAATTCACGAGCTCTCCATGAATCAGTACACGGAGGATCCTCCATACATCCTCTAAAGTGATGGTGGCCTCATCAATCGATAAATGAAAGGATGACGACTCAGAGTGTCACCTCTCAACGAGAGCAGTCATCATCACTCTTTGGCACCTAATCATGAGCGTGTAGCATATATGTCGTACAACCCAACAACTTCTATCACATCTTGCTCTAGCTCATGAAAACCAGTGATCAAATGAAATAGCTTGTGTGGTCATCGCTCCCTCAAGTAAAGGAGTTTGAGAACTACTTGCAAAAATTTAGCCCACAATGTTAAAAAATTTCTACAAAAACATGAAATGAACATCAGATTGCAAACAAACCGGATCAAAATTCCAAAAACAAAAAAAGCAATCACTTTTTGTCAAAAGTAGTCACTTTGTTGTCAAAGTGGTAAAAACAGTCAAAAGCAGACCTATTTTTGATGAAGGTGGTAAAGAAAATCAAAAGTGCTCAAAATTTCAAAAGTGAACTATCTAAAAAGTGATTTTTTTTACAATGGCACCCATTTCATATGAAAAAATTCAAAAGCGGAGATTTTGAACAAAGGCGAAAACAAAAGTGAAAAAGTTTATCAAAAGCAAACATATAACTCAAAGGCAATTAAAAAATGAAAAAGTGACAAGGGTAAAAACTACAAAGGTGGAAAAAATGATGGAAAGGCAAAAAAACAAACCTACTTCTATCAACTAAAATGTTTTCATGCATTAATTACTCAAAAATGAAAAGCTAAAAACAAGAAAGGAAAGGGTACATACCAAGACATCGACAAAAGCACACCTCCCGAACTCACAAACCGCATTTGCATGATGTGGGACTCCTTCAATCCTCACCATAGCACCTCGACAATCACAAAATCACATAATCTAGAGGTAAGAAAATACTATAGGCTCTAAATGCATATGAGGAAAATTAAACTCTAATTACCTATTTTAACCCCCCAAACCCTAATTTTTTACCTAGTGAACCCTCCTAGGTTGACATTAGGAGCTCCTGGGACCATCTGAATTATCAACAAGGGTCCTATAAGATTATTTGTTCGTCCTCTATGCATCTGAACTAAAATAAAACATTGTCACAAGCCCGACCCAAAAAATTGATTTTTTCAGCCAACCTCTTGAGGGGGCAGCCCAACGTCCTACCATCTTTCCGTTAACCGTCAAGGCACAGTGGGGCATATAAATTTTTTCAAATCTTGATATTAACATTGAATTCTTTGAAACAAAGCAACCACTACTTTATCTCAAAGAGGGGCAAAATGTAGACATGTAAAAATGACCTAACGCATATCGTACATCCTAACTGAAATGTTCTCATCATCGACATCATTATCATCTAATATCACTGCATTTCGCATCAAAAACATCAAAAACCCTAATTTCCTCTATTAATTGAATAATATTACATTATTTAATTTAATTCACTTTTTCATCATTTTTGAAGTTAATTAAATAAATTCCATTTATTTAATAAAGTCCTAATCTAACTTTATTCCTCTTGATTAATTAAATAACATCAATTATTTAATTATGTCACTAATTTACCCTATTCCCCCGAATCAATTAAATTATTATCACATAATAGTTTAGTTAAATCACTTTCCCCTATACTTGAATAATTGAATAAAGTATTCAAACATCATGCAAAAAGGTCAAAACAAACAAATACAAATTCATTTGTAAAAGTCAAACATGGTTTTCACATTCAACTTAAAAAGGCTTAATTAATTAATTACCCTCGCCCACTTTTATGATTGAGAAAATTATGATCTCTCGATTGCTCACTCTGATTGGCTGACTAATCCATCTATTTCCTTATTGATCCATCTATTTCTTGACTAATTCATCTATTCTTCAATCCCACTGAAGACTTAACATGATTTCCTCAATTCCACTGAACACTCAAATTGATTTCATCAATCACACCAATTAAATAATCAAAATCCACTAATTCTTCCCATCTAATTCCTCTCAACAATTTTGAACCATTGATCAGGATATTCTACTACGAGATCTCGATCATTTATTTCAAAACACAAAATCTATATAACAATCATCTTCATCCTCAAAAATGATCGAAGAATTGATATCTTTTGCACAATAAAGTAATGTTGAAATTACAATTGATTTATTGAAGAACTTTGACACACATCTTCAATCAACATCAACAAACATTGAAGCTTTTGCAATGCATAAATGGAGGCTTTGCATTGATACAATGATCTAACATCATTACGAATACACTTTGACATGGGATGGTAATGCTATGTTTTATGAATTTAATTTATGTGTTATTCTTAAATGATTACATTATTTGATTTCATTTCTTTGTAGTTTCATTTCATGAGTAATGGGTATGAATCTAAATCTTTCATTTGAATTAGATTAGTTTAATTCATTCATGTTTGATTTCCTCGTGCTTACCAATTTCCCTCTTATACAGTATGTATATATGTACACATGTGTATATTTATGTATGTATGTATTTATGTATTCGTCTATGTGTATAGATACAAACATACATACATACATATGTACAATATTATATATGTATTCATGCATGTGTATGAATGGAATGTCCAAATATTTGACAATTTTATTTTCTTTCCCAATTTTCTCCTAGCGAGCCAATCTAGAGGGGTACAGTTCCAATATAATATTGCAGAATTATGATTTGAGATTCTGGCCATAGAAGCATCACACAAAATGTTCAATCTCAATCATATTTTATAAATTTTCTTTTTCAAATTCAACAAATAAAGTTATATCATTAGTGATTTGAGAATTTAGCAAGTTTCTTGGTTAGGGAGACAAATTCCTCTAATTAGGAGGCTTAAGAGATTGGTTCTCATAATATAATGCAATGCATCAAAAACAATTACATAAACATTTGGGGCAATATGACATCCTTTCTTGATAGATATTTCTAGAGGGAAGGCTCTATTAAGATCACCATTTATCTCAATTTGGGAGGAAGAGTCTTGAAACAAAATATTGATCCAATTGAAAAAATATGGGAAACACATGGTTTTTAAAAAATAGAACATACAAGGCCATTCTATCCTATCATAATAATTTTCAAATTCTAGTAAGAACATGCCAACTTCCTGATAAGTGTGTTTGGCCCAATGCATACTTTCCTAACTAGTAATCAAGTTTTCTAAAATATATCTCCCCTTAATGAAACTTATCCAATTTTATAGGGTTGTTCATGGTTGTAGTGTCAAAAATTGTCACCCTTGACAATTTCACACTATGTTTTTCTCTCCCTAAATTATTGAGCCCCTTGATTTCCTAAATTATGTATTATATAGCCCATTTGTACCACTTTTTGAGAAATTGTAAGCATTGAACAAATGCATCTAGTTATTATTTTTCCCATGACACTTAATGTCCTGGAAAATAGGGCTAGGACCCATTAACCCTAGGGCATATGGGTCCCCCTATTTTTCTAGGGACTAAATTTTGATATGTCGGTGTTAGCATTTTTACATTAAAAATTCAAATTACAAATGTTGGCTATCAAGATTTAATTTTTGGGAAATTAGAGAAATGCCTATAAATACCTAGCTATTGCATCATTTGAGATATAACAAGCAACAACGAGAATTTATGTGCAATTACTATTATCAGGAGCACTATCAAGCAAGTCAAGAGAAGCATTTCAGAGCTTTATTACAACTATTCAAGACCCTTGCATCATGTCAAATTTTATGTGAGTTCATATGTGTTTATGTTATCATTGCTTGTAAAGGCTAACCCTTGTTGTAGGTCTTCAAACAAGTCCAAGCAATCAAACAAGAAAGATCTGAGACCTTGAAGTGATGTGCATGACGTCAATCCTTCAAGGAAGCCATTGAAGGGTGGTTATTTGCAGCACTTTGTTGATTCAACATTCCTTCATACCATTTATCCATTTTATAATTGGAATTTCCATTATGGAAGTGGAAACACTAACACGGGATTTCACTAAGACAATCCCCTAAATCACACAACCCTTTCCCTCTCTTTGAATGTGAAGATTTTAGATTTGAAGAGGATCAAAGGAAGCTTGAAGAAAAAATATTCATTGTTGCATTCAAAGCCCTACACCTTGTCAACTCATGAAAATTTTCCTACAAAATTATCCAATAGTGTTTCAACAACTTTGCAAGTGAAAATAGAGATCTCATATCTGTCATCAAAGTCTTACAAAGATGATTATCATTGCACCAAAAGATCGACTTGTTAATTCTTGATACAACTACCAAAGTTAATGAATCCATGGGAGGCGATTAAGCCATGTCATGAACCCGAGTGCTCCACTAGATAGCATGAGGATACCAAGTGAATACACCTTACAAAAATCCCCCTAGAGCAAGTGAGGGGTTTGAACCCATGACCCAGGCTCTAATACCAATTTTTGTAGAGATGATTGTTGTTGCACCAAAAGATTGACCTGTTAATGCCTGATACAACCATCGGAGTTAACAAATCCATGGGAGGTGGTTAAGCCATGTCATGAACCCGAGCACTATGCTACACAATAGAAGGAGACCAAGGGTACACACCTTTCAACATAGAGGACCTCAAAAATAAAGTAGGAAAGGTGTAAAAGGACTCATACGCCCTAGGGTGCCTATGTCATCCTATAGTGGCTGAAACCAATTTTTTGAGGCAGATACATAGTCCTTTGTACTTCTTAGATCTGCCTACAAGTTATTGCTTTAGTTTATTAATTTTCAGATAATTAAATTTTTCATAGTAGGTCATATATTCAAATTAGGTTAATCAATTCCAAATCATTCCAATCCATTTCCCCTCCATTAAAGATGTAGATCCAAGTCTAATTGGCTCACCTTCATGGTTGAAATTCAATCTATACACCTTTTTGATATCCATCTTTTAAATGAAACCCTAGAAAGAGGCCTTGAATCCTATTGTTTTAAGCATTTAGACTTAGGATCACCTTTTTCTATGTTTTATTTTTACATAATAAAACTTCTAAAATTTGAATTAATTCAACACTAGATCTAGGATTTGCATTGCATTATTTTGCATTTCTTATTTAGGGTTTCATTTTTTCATCATAAAAGCATAAAAATTCAAAAGTTTTGCATCACATATTGCATCATAGGTTGCATTAGGGTTGTTTTAGTCATCTCAGATCAGATATACATTCACATTGCATTCATTAGGTCTGAAAGTTTTCATTTCATCCATTTAGGCATCTTTCATTTGGGTCAAAAAAGTGAAAAAAGTGTATGGTTTAATTTCAAAATTCCATCAAAATCATCATTTTCAGATTTTGGCATCTTAGAATTAGTCAATTATTACATCCTAGCCCTAAAAATTACATTCAAATTTGTTAAAATATTTTCAATATTGTTGCACACTTGCATGTTGAATCACATTAGCATAAATTTAGTGAACTCTAGAAAAAATATTCTTTGTTAAACTTGTTTACAAGTAGACCTAGAGTCCTTCAACAGTGACTTACACCTAGTCAAAATTTGAAATTTAAGACACCTTTTCCACAACTCAGACACCCTTGGGCACCTCTTTCCTGCTACTGGTGGCTCAAAAAAAAATGGCAGAAATTTTTGTCTCTATATTTTCAGTGTGTTTATGTCTGCTGATTTTTTATTTGAAAATCTAAAAAGGTATTACATGTGCAAGAAAGGTGTCATTTTTTGCAAAATTGGGAAAAATTGTTGCATTTCAGTAGGACAATAATTTACATGTTCTCATTGTAAAAATATTTTGTTATCATAATTCATGTTCTATTTTCAAATCTTGTTAAGCATTTCAAACAAATTTTGTTACAAGCATGCCACAATAAGTTTATTTCCCCTCATTTTTTGTTCTTCATTGATCCCTCTCCCACTATCTCTCCTATGTGTGAGATTAACTTGGTGAAAGATAATACAATCTTTGACAATCATGAAAATCATGTTTATTCTTCTCCTAATATCTCTTTTATTTGTTAAGAAGGTATCTTGTTGTTAGAAGATCCAATCATTAAGCATCATGAGAATCTTGTTTCTTTCTCTCACCCCCACGTCGCCTACTTGGGAAGATGTTGTGGGACAAGAGGATGAAATAATTCATACATTTATGGATTGCATAGACTAAGATGCTAAGGTGACATTAGATTCCCCCTCAATGGAATATCATCAACAAGAAGTCAAATCCATTGAGGTTTGTGTCACCAAAAATTGTATACCTTTGAAGAAAAGGATAATTTTGTGCCTGTTTTGGTCCTACTTTAGGTCCCCTTTCATCAATTATCACCCTAAAACAACATTTATAGATCCCTAAGGTTCATTAGTTTTGAATTTAAGGCCTATAATACCTAAGGAATCACTCAACCCTCGACAAAAAACATCAAAATTATTCAAAAAACACTAATCCCACTTCAAGTTCCCTTAGTGGGACTAGGTCACCCAAGTTGGCAACCTAGTCCTTTTTGAGTATTTTTGCATTTTTAAGCGGGAAAATGTATATTTTATCACAAATTCTCGATGGGTGTCGGCCTCTTAAGTAAAAATTACTAGCAATTAGATCTTGTTGCTTATAAATACTTGTTTTTGGTCATTTTTCCACTCTCTCTTAGTCATTTTACACATTCAACTCCAAGAATCAAGTGCAAAACATCTTCCTCAAGAAGATTCATCTCTCCCACAGCAAAAGTTGAAGCTTTTGGACAAAAAACTAGGTATTTTTTTGTAGGTCTTCAAGCTCACTCCACATTCAAGATCACTCATGGTCAAAGGTTGAACATAGATGCCTGTGGAGATTCATGGAGAAATCTAGATTGAGGAGGTGCAACTAGCCACCAAATCACACCTAAAGACTATTTTCAAAGTGACTCCATCTTCTATTTGTAGCCCATCTTCATATTTGAGGTTTGCATCCCATTTGCATTCCTTTTTACGCTCATTTGTAATGTTGTAAGGTTTCTAGGATTGAATTCTTGCATCATTCCAAATCTTTTGCATGCATCTTATTCTAGCACAATAGAATTGGGTTTTGTCTTATTTTAGGTTTTCCTAGTTCTAGACACACTTAGGGCTAGGGTTTACATGCAAATTTTCTATCTCTTTGCAAGTTTGAATACAAACTAGGGGTTTGACCAAGGAAAACCCCACATTAGAAACTCAAATATCTTCTATTTTGCAGGTTATTTTGTAGGTCTGAGTCTGGATTCTCGTGGAGAAACAATACACAAATCATAGGCCTCCGTATCCACTTTCAATTTTCCAAAAATGTTGAAAGGGACTAGGTCACCCATAGTGGTGACCTAGTCCCACTAGAGGTTCCCGACAAAGATTTTTGTAGATTTAAGCACCCAATTGGTTGAAATAGAATCTGGAGCAGTTTTCCTGAAAGGGACTAGGTCACCTCACTTGGCGTAAGTGTCCTTGTTGACCCAGAACTCATATTTTCTAGGTTTCTCCAGGCTTCCACAACTTCCTCTTTGTCCTACACCAGTTTCCAGGTGCACCCATTTGATCTATTAGGTTTTATTGCTTAGTTTAGTCTTCATTTTATCACTATTGTATTACATCATGTGTTTTCCAGCAATATAGGTTCTCTTAGTTTAGATCAAGAAGTTAGTTTCACATATTACATTCCAACACTTAGCACATTTCAATACATATTCAATCCCTAGTATTAAATGAATCACAAGATTTAATGCTCCTTAGTAAAGGAAAATCCTCTTCCTTCTAGGTGAAAACCCTAGAAAGTTGTAGGGGGCTCACTCCTTTACCCATCAAAAAGTATTAAATTTTGCGGTTCATTTTGGTGAACCTACAGTTAGACACATTTCACTTTTGAGTTAGTCTACATTTACATCCTAGGACCTCTTTCTTTAGCCTTGCATTGAATGTTGCATTGTTTAAAAGGGCATCCTAGTGTTTCATATTTTGCATTGGTGAAAAAGACACATATTTTGCATTCATTTCATTGCATATTCCAGAAATTTTACATAAACCATACAGTGTTGCATCTTACATTCTAGAACACTGCATTTTTCATCAAAAAATACAGAAAAAACTCAAAAATAACCATCCCAGGATTAAGTCACCACCTTGGGCGACCTAGTCCCAATACACATTTTTTAGCAGTAGTTTTTGAATTTCATTTCCAAATTCTGAAATATTTGTTTCCTTCAATTTATGCTTTGTTTCAATTTTTTAAGTCTTTGTTATATGGTTATTATTATCTTAAAATGGCATTATGAGTAGCATTAGAGCTTTACATGTTTCATTTTCCACTTTAGTTCCTAGTTCTTTCAAAGTAAATTTTGTAGAACATGAACCTGAAAAACATAGAAACCTCACATGATACAATGCACACACTTCTTCACTATAGGAACACTATATCATCTAAACCTTTTAGTAGTGATGATTTGGATAAGTTAGATGAAGCCCTTCGAGGCTTCCTCTCACTCACTTCATCCACTAAGGTTGGTAATGATACAGTCAAAACCTCCCCTCCCTTACCTTCCAAACCATTTAGTTGTGATGATATGGGCATGTTAGATGAAGTTCTCTAGGATTTCATCTCACCTACTTCATTCACTGTGGTTTGTTATGATGATCAACCTCAAACAAAATATGTCAATGTCATTCAACCTCAACTTGTTTTCTACCCACCTTCCCATAAACCTCCAACCCCCTCCCAACTCGAGTTTACCCTCTTCCCTCCTAAGCATGATATTGTTTCCCACACTCATTATACTTGCAATAACCCACATCCCCAACAACCAACTACCTCAACTTCCCTAACATTTCTCAATCCCATAATTACCTATGACACCTCGTTTAAACTCACAACTTAGGGAGTATGATTTGGTTGAATAACTTAAGAACACTCCCGCCAAGACATCCCTTTGGGATCTCCTTCAAAATTCCCCTAACTATCATTCTATGCTTCAATCAACATTGCAACAGATAGTGGTCCCTCCTAGTACAAATGCTAATGATGTGGCAGCTCTCCTACAAGAAATGAATATAGCTAATGTGGACATTACTTTCTATCAACATGAGCTCCCTCCATTAGAATTAATAAATTAAAATGAAGCCTTTATGATCATAGCCCAATATGATCGAATAGGTATCAAACAGACCCTCATTGACAATGGCTCTTCCCTAAATGTGTGCAGTGTGAAACTTCTTGATAGGTTACATGTGGATAGATCACAAATCCAATCTGATTCCTTATCCATTAGAGGATTTGACAATGTTACGAAGCAACCCCTTGGTGTCATCACCTTACCCATTATTGTCAGAATGGTTACGCTGCAAACTCTTAGATCCATGTCATGCCCTATGACCTTTCCTACAATCTCCTCTTGGGAAGACCTTGGATACATGAGATGCATGCGATACCCTCGACCCTTCATCGCAAAATGAAATATATCTATAATAACAAAGTTTATCACATTGACATAGACCCTAAACTTGAGAGTTCCTTACAACTTGAAAAGGGCACCTCAAGTCCTCTCAATACCTTAATTCCTACCTCCAATATTTCCCCTTCTAAGAAGGATCAACCAGAAGATGAACCCAAGTTTAATTTACTTGGTGACGATTGGAGATCTTTAGAATTTACTCCTTCCTTTATGGGTGAGTTTATTTTCACACAAAAAGAGGATACCCAACAAGAGCAATCAATTGTCCTCTCTACCCAACAAGAAGAGCACCCTTCCCACACATCTACCTCATCTCTTTTGAAAGAAAATGCAACATATACAACAAATTTTGATGAGATAGATTATCAACAACCACCTAACCCCCAAGAAATGGAAAGACTTTATGGATGTGGTTATGATCTTGTGAAACAATTAGGCTACAATGGTAAAGGATGTGGTGAACATGAGCAAGGAATTCATGTACCCATTGAACCTAATACGCAAGGCACTAAGACCGATCTAGGGTTTTCCTTTTCTAAAGATACAAAATCCAATCAATGACCCTCCCTCAACATCAACACTATCACATGCATGTCAAGAAGCACCCTCACACTTAAGAATCCTAAATTCCTTGATGTGGATTCTCCCCTCTTCACCTATGTTCATGACGATGAAGATTTGAAACACTTGTTAGGTGCTTTGGATAGGACTTATCGCTCCACAAGAAATGCCTCTTGCACTATGATAATTTCTCACCCCACCATTAGTAATGTTAACATAGAATCATATGATCTTGAAGGTCCTAAGTCTAATGCAATCCCTTTAGGAGATACCATTGACATACCAATGGATATAGATGATAAAGACAAAGTCCTTAAAATCGAGAAGTGCCTTGACGATGAGGAACAAGAGGATCTTGCAACCTTAATTCATACCTTTCCTGAACTATTTGCTTGGAAATATTCTGATATGCTTGGAATAGATCCCCAAATAGTTACCCATAACATTGTCCTTTCTAAAAATGTTAAGCTCGTTCGCCAAAAGATTCAAAAAATGAATCCTAAGATAGCATTGCATGTTAAAGGAGAACTTGAAAATCTCCTTGATGCTGGCTTCATTTTTCCCATTGATTATTCTCCTTGGATATCAAACATTTTCGTGGTGGCCAAACCCGATAATCATGCTAGGATATGTACGGATTTTAGAGACTTGAATAAAGCCTCTTTAAAAGACAACTTTCCTCTTCCTAACATCAACATGATCGTGGATTCCACTTTCAGACATGCTTTGTTATCCTTTATGGATGGATTTTCTGGGTATAATCAAATCTTCATAAACCTACAAGATCAATACAAGATGGCCTTTACATCCGCTTGGGGAATGTTTTGTTGGGTTATGATGCATTTTGGTTTAAAGAACACTGGTGCTACCTATCAGCGTGCAATGACCTTAATCTTTCATGATTACATCCACAAAATCTTAGAAGATTATATTGATGACATTCTTGCTAAATCCTTAACCTGCCAAGATAATGTGAATATCCTTCAAAAAATATTTGAACGTATGCGTAAATATAACATGTGTTTAAATCCCAAAAAGTGTGTCTTTGGAGTAGATAGTGGTAAAATTTTAGGGTTCATCATATCTCATACAGGCATTTAGGTGACACAAAGAAAATCAACGCTATAATTAATGTGCCACCTCCCCGTAACATCCCCCAATTGTGGACATTTGCAAGGTTGGATTCAATTCATTTGTCATTTTGTTGCATCCTTAGCCGATCGTATGTTGCCCTTCACACATCTCATTAAAAAGGATGTCAATTTCAATTGGAATGATGATTGTAAATATGCCTTTGAGAGTTTGAAAGAATACCTTGCAACTCCACCTATTTTACAACCTGCTATACCAAACCAACCTTTCATCCTTTATATAGTTGCTTCTACCCATGCTCTTGCTACATTGTTAGCTCAACACAACACCAATGGTAAAGAACATCCTGTTTATTATATTAGTAGAACGCTCCTCGATTATGAGACCCATTACTCACCAATTGAAAAACAATGTCTAGCTCTTGTATTCACTACTAGTAAATTGTGACATTAATTACTTAACGTAGAAGTACAAGTGATGATAAAGTTTGATCCTCTCATATATCTTTTCAACAAAACCAATATTTTAGGACGTCTTGCTAAATGGGTCATGTTGTTAACCAAGTTTGACCTTAAGTTCATTGCTCAAAAATCAATCAAATTCCAAGCATTAACTGACTATTTAGTCGATGCTCCTTCACCCTTAGCGTTACCCACCAATGACTCTTTCCTTGATGACAATTTCTTTACTATAAACCTTCCTACATGGGAAATATACTTTGATGGATCCAAGTGTCGAACAAGCTCTGGTGCTGGAGTTATTTTAATTCCACCCGTAGGTAAGCCTATTCCCTTATCCTATTGCCTCAATTTCCTATGTACGAATAACACAGCTGAGTATGAAGCGTTAATTTCTAGATTACACACTGCTTTAGTCATGGGGGTCAAAGACATACAGATCTATGGTGATTCACAATTAGTGAATAAAAAAATAAAAGGTATCTATCAAACTAAACATGATAAACTATCACAATATAAGGATCTCGTTCTCAATATGTTAGAGTAGTTTGACTCGTTCACCATTGATAACATCCCTCAAAAAGACAATTGCCACATAGATACAATGGCTAGTGCAACCTCTCTTATCTCCCCTATAGATCCTTCTGAAAAAGTGGTCTTTATCATTCACCCTATAATGAAACCCTCCATCAGTGATAAAACTGATGATGTCCTTCCCACTTTTCTTGATAATCAGTGTGAATGGTATGATGCCATCTATAATTATCTCAAGGATGGTAGCATTCCTAAACCTACAACTAGGAATACCTGCATTTGCCTTAAAAAGTTAGCCACTAAGTATATAATCCTTGTTGATACATTGTAGAAAAGATCCTTTGATGGAATTCTTATGCGATGTCTCAAGGATGTTGAAAGTTACATCGCCCTCAAACAAGCCCATTCTGGTACTTGTGGAGGACATTTCAGAGGCAAAACCTTAGTGCAAAAGCTCCTTCGCATGGGTTATTACTGGAAAAATATGGAAAAATATTGCTATGTGTATGTTATACGATGTCATCAGAACCAGGAGCATAGCCATTTGATCCACACTCCCGCTTATGAGCTCCATGCCCAAATACTTATTTGGTCCTTCTTTGTATGGGGATTGGACCTAATTGGAAAAATCTCCCCACCTTCTTCTGTCAGACATACGTTTATCATTAGTGCTACCGACTATTTCACCAAAATGGGTCGAAGCTATTCCCCTCTAATCTACAACTGCTGAGGTGATATGTCGTTTCTTATTGGAACACATCGTCACTCGCTTTGGTTGTCCTTTCACGTTAGTCTCAGAATTTGGTACACCATTTAAGAACAATGATGTGAAGAAGTTTCTCGAGACCTTCCATATTCAACATCACTTTTCAACACCTTACTACCCTCAGTCTAATGGTCAAGCCGAAAGTACTAATAAAATCCTAGAGAAAATCCATAAGAAGACTATTAATCAAAACCAAAAAGATTGGCATACACAATTGCAATATGTGTTATGGGCATATCGCACAAGTGTTCGTTCTTCTACAGGAAATACACCTTTCAACCTTGTTTATGGTACCAAGGCTATCCTACCTTTAGATTTAGAAATCCCCACGTTGCAGATTGCTCTCCAAGGTCTTGTCAATAATGACACCTATGCAGAACAATGATAACACCAACTTGAAATGCTTGATGAACAGTGCATCAATGCTGTCGAGCATGTTCAAGATTACGCTAAACAGTTGCAATGCAAACACCATATTGGTGTCATTCCTAGGACATTTAACAAAGGTGATTTTGTTTTATATGAAAACCAACGTAACACCATCATTGATTATGCCGACAAAGGTAAATTCAGTCCTAATTGGTTAGGCCCCTATGTGGTAGATACGAAGGATGGATCTGGTGCTTATACCTTAACCGAGCACAATGTCACTCCTCTTCAAGATCCCATTAATGTCGCACATTTGCGTAGGTATTATGTCTAATCCCCTTTTGAATGGTATGAATTATAGAGAAGTGTTGTTAAAACTATGGGATTCTATCCTATTGGCTTTCTCATTGCTTCATTCTTGACAAATCATTATGCATGTGTCCTGAACACTAAAGTGATTATTTAATTCATTTTTATAATTGCTTTAGATTTCATACTATTCAATTTTCCTTTTTGTGTGTTATGTTACTTTGAAATCATAAGTGCATAACATATTTAACATTTATGTTGTATCTAACATACATTATAAAATTGTTTTAATTAGATCACATACATTATGTTAAATGATGTTGCCATTAATTAAATACTCTAACAAAGGCTATTTAATTAATCACATTATCATTTAACATCCACAAAAATAAATTACACCATATAAAATACAAATACATATATACATATATCAATAGTCTTTTGTACATGTCATCATAATATATAGTGTCATTGAGGACTGTGATTACCAAATCCCTCGAGATCTGGTACTCACGCTGCATCAGTAGTCAGACGATGGGAGACGATTGTGCGTGATCGTGATCTACCGAATCTAAGAATGAACTCCATCCCCTCCATCTATGCGAGTGTCACCCGCTGCTCTCCTTCTATCTTATCCCTCTTTGCTTATATTCATGCTACCTCTCTCTCCAGCAATCTCTAATAGTTGTGCCCGTGGTGTAGCTCTAACTCGGCGGATCTATCTCCTCAGGACCTCATAGGCTACCCACAGTCTCGCAAAGGGTCTCAATATCTCTGGCTCTCACTCCATGATCGGTGGGGGCACGTAGTCAAAGTCCATCTCCTCTTTGTCGAACAATGTCAGCATTATCTTTGTTGTCGCTTGGCGGTAGAACTCTCGCCAACCCTCTACGGGCCCTACAAAATCAGAACAAAATTTAATCAGTACACATCATGATATATATATGCATCAAATAAAACATCCAAATATAACACACATATATCAAAATTAAATATCATCACCTATATCTCTAGTGTATTGTGGAATATCCACCTCATCCTATGTAGGGGGCATGGATGATTTGCTCCCTTCCCCTCAGCTGTAAGTGCAAGCACCTGATATTGTTGTTATCCGGGATCTAGTCATATATATAGGTGAGACCTCTCCCTACTCATATCAATCTCTGGCTACTACCTCATCATCATCACTCAGGGGTGGCTCCTCAACTCTATCCTCCTCCTCCTCACCCTCATCCTTATCCTGATCCTCCTCCTCTCCCTCTCGTCTATTGTAATCTGGATCTACATCCTCATCAATAATATCATTAAATATATCAGCAGCCCTGTAGCGTGTCTCCTCGACTTTGTCCTCTCTCTCTCTCTCATCCCCCTCATCTGGTACAAGTTTTGCATCTCCCACTGGTTCATCCATCGAAAACACCGAATTTGGTCATGATGCCATCCACGACTCCTCATAGTCCCATGAGGCACCAACATCATTTTCATTGTCCACTGATGGCTGATCATGATAGAAATAGTTGAAGTCACTCTGGATGACATCGTCTAGTGTGAACCATGTTGTACCACCCGACCTTTGGGCACTCTGCATGGATCTCCTAAACGATGACCGTGCCTGGGGTGGTGTATGAACCTATCTAAACTACCTCATCACTCGATCATAATAAAAGGGCCTCACTATGTGATCATGTTGTTCCACCAAAAATTTGTCCAGTTACAGCCTCCTCATCTGTTTGGTGTGATCTAGCCACTAAAGTACAAGTTGGTACGGCCTCCATGAGATATCCTCCTCATCCAATCGGTTGAATCTTACCCTCCAAAAGTGTAGACCACTGTACTGCCATAGTGATCGTAATGGGTAACCAAATGCCTGTTGATAGCCTACTATTATTGGACATGGGAAGCCAACCAGTCGGGTACATGTGATATGATCTAAGAACCAAACCTGTAGGAGTGTACAATGTACCATGATATCGAGCTCCCAAAAGACAAATCGACCCAGATCATAGTACAAATGTGCTAGAATACACCGACCCCAGGCATAAACCGTCTAACGCTCTACCATCCCTCATACTAGGTGCACTAGCCCACCTTCAAGGTGTGTTGCTTGTCCATCTGGTAGAAGGACCAACGCTACTGTATGCATCATGATCCGCCTAACCACTAGCGCTCATGAGTAGAGTAGCATGGCCAACTCGATCTATCCCGCCACTTTGTCATCATGCACTAGACCATCGAGGGAGTACTGTATGTCTGCATGTTGCTCCTAGAAAGAACAACCCCTCTAAAGATGAACCCACTCCCCCAGAATAGGGACTCGAAGTATATGGTGAACGTCCTCTAAGGTGATAGTCATCTCGCCCGTAAGCAAGTGAAAGGTGCATGTGTTGGTATTCCACCACTCACACAATGCCATCAATATGGCATCGTGATACCTCATGGGAGGCATGAGGTATACCTAGTATATCCCCAACACTTGAAGATGCTCTATCTCTGCTTCTAATAAAGAAGGAGCCAAGTCTCTAAGGAAACTCATTTGTCTTTTGTCAAGACACTGACGGGATCGAGTGGGTACCTATACAAATCATCAAAATATGTTATCTAAATCATCTAATCTCTTTAATTATCCTTTATTTCATCATGCAAGTGTGCTAATATTGTTCTAGTGTGCTTTTCTTAAGGCCCTAGAAACTTTAGAACCCTTTTGGGACACTTTGTGAAGAAACATGACACTTTGTGAATAAAAGGGACACTTCACGAAGAAACAAGACACTTTGTGAACAAAAGCGACACTTTGCAAACAAAAGTGACACTTTGCGAAAAAAGGGACACTTCACAAACTTTTATCTAAGACCCTAATCTAATCTAAATATGCATTAAATTCATTCCATAATTGAAAAATCACAAAGCAAAGGCTCCAGAATCAACTCACCTCATGTTGTCGATTGTCATTGCCTACCTGATCCCGTAGCACGTCCAATCTAGCAGGCGTGAATCCACCTGTGCTCAACATCCTCTCTTTCTCTCCTCGTCACTCTTCAACGCTAAAAAAGGTAAATGAGAAAGTAAGTGAAAAATTACTCTATCCTCATTACTTTTAACTATCTCATTCTACACATGTTCACATTTGTACCTTTTACCATTATAGACTTTTTAGTGTGCTTTTCATTCAAATCAACATTCTGAGTGCTAGTGAGCTCCATTTTTTATGTCGTTTGTTGCGTCAAAATCATATTTCCACACCCTACATCATCACTTACCTATTTTTATATGGCATGGTACTTAGAAATTCCCTCTGATATTTGTGTCCTTATTCGACGTGGTTAGATTGCTACCTTGATTCCACCTCCGTAAAGCAAGCAGAATCAAGGGGGGGCATACATCTACCCTCAAATTTGATCTTTAGGGATTAGATAAGAGTATTCTTAGGAATTCTAATGAATTTATGTTGCAAAATGTGGTTCCTAATGTTGTGGTTTTGCAGATAACTACACTGGGGGTTTCATTCTCCTTCCTTTTAAATGAGTATCCTTTTATGAAAATAAGGTGCATTGTTTGTCTAGAGTCCTTTAGCTTACATATGCACGTAGATTCATGTGGACGCTAAAGTGGGGGCTAAATATGTCAACAAAATTTGTATATCGTTAAAGAAAAGGATAATTTTGTGCCCGTTTTGGTCCTACTTTAGGTCCTCTTTCATCAATTATCACCCTAAAATAGCATTTATAGGCCCCTAAGGTTCATTAGTTTTGACTTTGAGGCCTGTTATACCTAAGGAATCACTCAACCCCTGAAAAACAACATCAAAATTATTCAAAAAGAACTAATCCCACTTCAAAATCCCTTAGTGGGACTAGGTCACCCAAGTTGGCGACCTAGTCCTTTTTGAGGATTTTTGCATTTTTAAGTGGGAAAATGTATATTTTATCAAAAACTACCAATGGGTGTTGGCCTCTTAGGTCAAAATTGTCGACAATTAGGTCTTGTTGCTTATAAATACTTGTTTTTAGGTCATTTTTCCACTCTCTCTTAGTCATTTTTCACATCCAACTCCAAGAATCAAGTGCAAAACATCTTCCTCAAGAAGATTCATCTCTCCCACAACAAAAGTTGAAGCTTTTGGATGGAGAACTAGGGATTTTTTGCAGGTCTTCAAGCTCACTCCACATTCAAGATCACTCATGGCCAAAGGTTGAACATAGATGCCTATGAAGATTCATGGAGAAATCTAGGTTGAGGAGGTGCAACTAGCCACCAAAGCACACCTAAAGACTGTTCTCAAATTGAGTCCATCTTCTATTTTCAACACATCTTCATATTTGAGGTTTGCATCCCATTTTCATTCCTTTTTATACTCATTTGTAATGTTGTAGGGTTTCTAGATTGAAGTCTTGCATCATTCCAAATCTTTTGCATACATCTTATTCTAACACAATAGAATAGGGTTTTGTCTTATTTCAGGTTTTCCTAGTTCTAGACACACTTAGGGCTAGGGTTTACATGCAAAGTTTCTATCTCTTTGCAATTTTTAATACAAACTAGGGGTTTGACCAAGGCAAACCCCACATTAGAAACCCAAATATCTTTTGTTTTGTGGGTTATTTTGTAGGTCTGAGTTTGGATTCTTGTGGAGAAACAATACATAGATCATAGGCCTCTGTGTCCACTTTCTATTTTTCAGAAAAGTTGAAAGGGACTAGACTGACCATAGTGGTGACCTAGTCCCACTAGAGGTTCCCAACAAAGATTTTTGCAGATTTGAACACCTAGTTGACTAAAATGGAATCTGGAGTAATTTGCCTGAAAAGGGACTAGGTTGCCCCACTTGGCGTAAGTGTCCTTGTTGACTCGGAACTCAAATTTTCCAGGTTTCCCGAGGCTTCCACAACTTCCTCTTCAACTTACAATAGTTTCCAGGTGCACCCATTTGATCTATCAGGTTTTATTGCTTAGTTTAGTCTTCATTTTATCACTATCGTATTACATCATGTGTTTTCCAAAAACATAGGTTCTCTTAGTTTAGATCAAGTAGTTAGTTTCACATATTACATTCTAGCACTTAGCACATTTCAATACATATTCAATCCCTAGTATTGAATGAATCACAAGATTTAATGCTCCTCGGTAAAGGAAAATCCTCTTCCTTCTAGGTGAAAACCCTAGAAAGTTGTAGGGGACTCACTCCTTTACCCATCAAAAATCATTAAATTTTGTGGTTCAAGGTTATAATCACACAATTGGATATTATATATCCTTTATTTATTGGACCTCCTAAAATTCCTCTAATTATTGGACCTCCTAAGGAACCTCTCATTATAGGACCTCCTAAACCTCATGGCCATATCCTAAGCTTTGAAAAACAACTTACTAGTAACCATGTGGCAGAACAACCAAGTTACCATAATGTAGCTCACACATAAAACACTAGAAAAAATAAGCAACCAAAAAAAAATCCAACATCCATTCCATTGCCTCAACCATACCTCCCACCCACACATAACATTTTATAGTGTAGTGGTAAATAATTTGATCTTGTTGAGCAACTTCATAGTATTCCTACTAAGATATCCTTGTGGGATTTGATTCAAACATTACCTGTTTACATGCTTCAAAATGCTTTGTAGAAAGTTGTTGTCCCTCCTAGTGTGCAACCAAATGATGTGGTATCTTTTCTTGAGAGTACGAATTCAACTAATTTGGACATTGTCTTTCATCAAAATGAATTTCCCACTTTGAAAACACAAAAACAAAATGATGCCTTGATGATATTGGATAGCATTAACAATATTGGGATTGGGCGTACCCTTATTGAGAATGGTTCAAGGATTAATTTTCGAAGTGCTAAAATGTTTTACAAAAAAGGAGTGGACAAGACTAAAATTCAACTAGTTGATTTTTCTATATGTGGATTTGATAATCTAGGAAGACAAACACTTGGTGTAATAATATTACCTATCAAAGTTGGTAAGGTTGTGTTGCAAACTCCCATCCATTTCATTCCCCATGATCTTTCATACAATCTTCTTTTGGGTAGACCATGGATTCATGAAATGAAAGGAGTGTTGACAACACTTCATCATTTAATGGATGTGGTGTAAAAGAACAAGGTATTTGTGTCCCCACAGAGCCTAATATGAACAAGATGTCTTGGATATTGTCCTTCAAAAATAACAAAAATATCAAAAATATTTTCACTTAATCAATAGCATTAGTTGTTTCTCCTTGCCATGTGGTAGTTTTAGTATCACAAAAAACTCACTGCCATACCTGGGGGTATAAACTAGGCTTTATGCAATCATATTTCATTTTTCAAGGATTAGGGCATCATCATCCATCTTGGGCTTATCTTTGTCTCTAGACTTGGGGGGGAAGGGGTTAGGTAACCTTGTGTTAGGTGCATTCCTTCTAGCAAGGGATCCCTTTGTGTCTCCTTAAAATGTTAGTGTAGCAAATACACTAACATTTTAAGGGGGGAATATAGTCCCTCACTCATTATTTGCATAAGAAATAGTCCCTTTTTAGTGATGATAACATACATCTCCTACAAAGTGTGACCTTCTCAATCAAAGTGTGGAATTCTTGCTTTATGTGAAGTGTCTCCTTTGTGATGATATCAAGCTTGATGTCCCCTAAGTGTGTGACCTTTCTTGGAATATGACATTCCCCTTGGTGGTAATGCTATGGCTAGTATTCCCTAAGGTGTGAGTCTTTCTATTCCATGACTTTTCCTCTCTTAGTGGTGATTTCATGTGTGATATTCCCTAAGGTGTGACCTTTCATGAATTGATCAAAGCCCATTTATTATTTTTGTAAATCACCTTTTTGTGGTGGTGTTGCTATAACACCCTTGGAGGTTTTAGCCTTACCCTATCATCATTTATGTACCCCCTGAGGTGAGTTTTTTTCCTCCCCTAAGACATTAAACTTTGTGCATCCCCTGAGGTGAGTTTTGTTTGTCCTTCGAGATGTTAAACTTTGTGCACCCCTAAGGTGATTTTTTTTCATCCCCAGTGATGTTAAAATTTGTGCACCCCTTGAGATGAGTTTTTTTCATCCCCTGTGACATTAAAATTTGTTCACCCCCTAAGGTGATTTTTATACACTCCCTAAAGTGAGATTTTGTAAGATAGTTCATGAATTCAACATAATGGAGCTTGTTGGGTCATGAACTTGGGCACCCCTATTTAACATGGCCACCTAACATTAATTAATTTGCTTTCCGGTGGAGCCATGTATCTCATGAGTAATATGACATAACATAACTTGCTAGTCCTCATGGGAGAATTCATTTATTCAATGGATGTCATTTGGTATTTGGGACAATTTAAGATTGAGGTCTCTTTGCCTTATCAAAATGAACCCTTTTAGTTCTAACCTCATGTTTTTTGTGTGTATTCTTCATGTTTACATCATAATTACATCATGTTTGTTCTCATTTCATCGTCATCCTTATGTTCCATCGTGTCATGTGTTTTTCATCGTGTATGCTTCATGTTTTCTGACATGTATATTTGTGTATGTTGTTTAGTTACATTTTATACACGTGTGTTCCTTTGTTCTTATGTTGTTTTTCCATGGGATCTTGGATCTTAGGGGCTTACACACTCCCCCCTAGATCCTTTGTCATCTTATCTCTTCAACATTTGGACAATCAAACCCCTCTTGAGATATATTTTCTACTTTAGTGTGAGTTTGAGCGTAAGTTCATACTCTCACTAAAGTGGGGGCTAAATGTAGCATCAAAAATTGTCATCCTTGACAATTTCACACTATGTTTTTCTCTCCCTAAATTATTAAGCCTAATTGGGTCCCTAATTTCCTAAATTATGCATTTTATAGCCCAGTTGTGCCACTTTATGAGAAATTACAAGCATTAAACAAATGCATCCAGTTATTATTTTGCCCCTGACACTTAATGTCCTTGAAAATAGGGTCAGGAACCACTTGCCCTAGGGTGTATGGGTCCCCCTATTACTCTAGGGACCAATTTTAATATGTTGGTGTTGACATTTTAACATTCAATATTCAAATTGCAAATGTCAGCTATCTGGACTTAATTTTTGAGAAATTAGAGAAATGCCTATAAATACCTAGTTATTGCATTATTTGAGATCTAACAATCAACATGGAGAATTTATGAGAAATTATTATTATCAAGAGCACTATCAAGCAAGTCAAGAGCGACATTTTAGAGCTTTATTGCAACAATTCAAGATCCTAACATCATGTCAAATCTTATATGAGTTCATATGTGTTTATGTTATCATTATTTTTTGAAGGCTAACCCTTGTTGTAGGTCTCCAAAAAAGTTCAATAAATCAAGTAAGCAAGATCCAAGACCTTGAAGTGATGTGCATGACTTCAGTCCTTCAAGGAATCCATTGAAGGGTGGTGAGTTACACCACTTTGTTGATTCATCATTCCTTCCTATCATTTATCTATTTTATCATTGACATTTCCATTGTGGAAGTGGAAACACTAACACAAGGTTTAACTAAGGCGAACCCCTAAATCGCAAAAATCTTTCCCTCTCTTTGAATGTGTAGGTTTTAGGTTTGAAGAGGATTAAAGGAAGCTTGAAGACAAATGTTTCATTATTTATTTTTAAGCCCTACACCATGTCAACTCCCAGAAACTTTCCTATAGAATTACTCAACAATGTTCTGACAACTTTGCAAGCATAAATGAAGATCTCAGATCTATCATTATAGAACCTCAAAAATAGAGTAGAAAAGGTGTACAAGGAATCATATGCCCTAGGGTGACTCTTTCCATGTATTCAGATCAATACCAACTTTTATGGGTAGGTACACAGTCCTCTACACTTCCTTGCCTTCAATTAGCTATTGTAGTTTATTAGTTTTCAGATTATTGCATTTCTCATATTAGGGCGCATAGTCTAATTGGGTTAATCATAGTCAATCAATTCCAATCCATTTCAATCCTTAATAGGATGGAGATCCAAGTCTGATTGGCTGACCTTCATGGTTGAAAGTCAATCTACACACCTTGTTGATCTCCATCTTAATGAAAACATAGAAAAAGAGACTTGAATCCTATTTTTCTAAGCATTAGACTTAGGATCACCTTTTTCTATGTTTCAATAGTGTCAACATTGTCTATATTATTATCCTTACTATTACCATCATTATTTTTATTGACTTTTCTCAAGATTTTTTCATCAACCTTGAAGTATTTATTTGAGGTCTTAGCTAACCTAGGGCATTATTTTCTAACATGATCATTCATTTAAAAAAATAGCAAGAATTTAAACCACCCAAAAGAGAAATTTCGCAATTAACATAATCATCTCCTAATTGAACAATTAAAATTTTAGGAATTTCTACTCTAGGCAATAAAGAAATTAGCACCCTAGCATTTAAGTGGAGGAGAGTAACTCTAGATTCTTCCACTTTCAAGACATTACCTATAGGATTAAGCATGAATAAAATAAATTTCCATAGAAGTGGGGGGACATTCTTAATCTTAACCCACCTAAGGGTAGAGTTGTTTATCACCTCCTCAAGTCTAGAATCTACAGAGTGAGAAATAGCTCTAAACATTGACTGCCCCACATTAATTTTTTTTTAGTAACCCTTTCTTGCATAGCATGGTTTTTTCAATAAATCACAAACAAACTCTTCAAAATTGAATCTTGAAAAAAATGACTTATATACCCATTTACCCCTATACATTACCTAACCAATCATCAAAAAACTTTTTGGAAGGCCAATATTGTTTATCCAATCAAATAAAGAGCACAGTTCAATGTTTTTATTATTTTTCCTCATTCTTAATAGCCTATAACATTTCCAAATTCATATAAACAAAAAGGGTTTTAGGCTTTGGTAGGTCCTTACCATTTTCTCCTCCTTTGGGACCTCTTATTTTGAAGTTGCCATATACTCCCAACTTTTCAACCTCAAGCCCTAGGCTTCCTCCATAATTCTATTCAACCATTGCCAAACCTATACCTTTCAAAATCAACCCTTTTAAACCACCAATAATTTCCTTGTATGAAATTTTGAGAGTCTCTTGGGAATCTAAATTATCTAGTGAGTCACCTACAACATTATATTCACTTTGTTCATGTGAGTCCTTATTGATCCCATCCCTCAAAACATCATGAACTTGGCCTTCCCGAGCAAACATAAATACCGACTAAAGAGTGATAAACGACTATCTGACTCTAATATAAAAAAATATGGATTTTTCCAACAAGTGATGCCTTACTAGAGAGCACCAAGCTCACATAATGAATTTCTTGTTTCAAAGATATTTTTATGAATGGAAAGATGAAAGACTAGAAAATGTTAAAAAATTAATTCAGAATCTCATATAATCAAAGAACTTAGATTGTTCTACATAAAGCTTTGTATGGTGTTAAATTTATTATGTCCCTCTCAATGAATCTTAAAATATTGATGAAATTTCACTAGTCAGATGACACTATTTTTATTAGATGACAAGAAAAAAGATTTACTACATAATTGCATACTCAAAGAAAACTTATGACTATATTAATAGGAACTAGAACCTAAATTGATAAGTGTTGATGGTGAAAATGACACAAACAACGTTAAACAAAATATCTCTACTCTATTTCTCCTAAAAAAGAAAGACAACATATAGTAGCCTAACTCCCAAGGTCCTGGTAGTTGGTTCTCAACTGTCTAGTGTCACTCAATTGGTCCATGCAATTGTAATGTTCAAGGGGCCTTTGCTGGTAATAAGGAATGCAAGCAATAATGGATTCATCAACCTATACTTAATGAAAAGGGGTTTTAAATAAACAGAAAAAGATAGATCAGGGCGTAAATAAATGAAACATGAATAAATTTATCTAATATCCAGACATATACTTTCAACAATGAAAGTTCCTTCAATAGATCAAGAAAAACCATAACATGATGCAATTTATAGAACAATCCATACTATTTCATGCATCTACGGTGCTTAGTTTAACCATCACAATAATTTTTAAGATTTAAAAGAAAAAGAACAAACTCTCATTCATTGCTAAAATCATAGATCAACAAACTTTCAACAATTCCATCCATAGATAATTTAATGAAATAATCTTTGGAATCTGGTTCCTTCTATTGATTCTCATCAAATAAGAAACACTTATGCTTTAGCAAACTCACTGGCATACATATAGATTATGATTCATTAACCTCATCCAGTAAACTCAATTCCAACATGATACTATAATAAAAAAAGTGCATTTAAATTCAAATATAACTAAAACAACAAAGTATCCTTTCAAAGCTATGAAATTCCTATCTCCTACTATCAGGTGGCTAATTCTATTCTCATCAGCCGACCTTTACAATATGGCACCCAAACATACATATAGGCGAGCAAAGCATAAATTCCTCTCAATCAAAATTGAGATCCACAAATTAAGGAATTGAAATCTCCTCAGAAACTCAGACTGGCTGATCTCCAGTTCCAATGTTGATCATCCTGTGAAATAGAAGAAAATAAAGAGAGGGGAAATTCATGTACCTAAAAGACTGCCAACTCATCCATGTGTAGTTTTCTCTAGAATGTATTCATCATAACTGGAGAAGACCTGTTGAAGAATATCTATATCTGGCCCATCAATCCAGCTATCCTCAAATTTAATTCTCTTCAATTTTGCAGAGGCAAACCCCTTCATGTCTTTCAATTTAGTCAACTCCTTTCTTGCAGCCTTCACTCCTTCCCTTACATCCATCAATCTATCTAAAAATAGATCCTCTCCATCATCCTCTTTTTGCATAACCTCTTGAAATCTATTGTCCCATTTCTCTTTTAATTGACTTAGAGGCAAACCTTCTTTAGCTGGTATAGCAACGTTAACTAGAATAGCTATAACAACTTCTAGTTCATCAAGTTGTTCATTCAAATCCTTACTAGCATCTTGGATTTCATTCCTATGCTTGTATATAAAATCAGATCTAAGTCGGATTATGCTTGAAGCCTTTTCCAGGAAGTCTGCATTGTCTTCCTCAAGGATTGACTGCTCAAGAAGAGTGGACTTTGGCAATTTATTGATATCTTTTATCTTATGGACATATCCCTTATATTCTTCCTCTTGTTGTTCCAATGTTTCAGCATGGTCCTTCATTTCCTCTATTAACTCTAATGTTGCCTTATGGATCTCAAAACTGCTTACTAGCACCTCACCTACCTCCTAGTTAAGTTTATGTATCCATTTGTCCATCATCCCAACCTTATTCTTTATTTGCACCAAATCATCCACCTCTCTTTTGCTGAGCAAAACTTGTGTCTCTAAGGTAACAATTTGTAGTGATCTAGGAGCAAAAACATCCTTCAAAAAGGTGTGCAGCTGATCCAACTGATCTTTGAGATCATCCTTTCTCTGCTTGTCCTTCATCATCCTTGACTTGGTGGATGATGCTACAACATCAATCTGGTTCATCTACTAATTTCTTGTAGGCCTTCCTAAATTGACAGTGCCTAGTTGGTAATCAGTGACTTGTATGTCTCCCATATCTTTATCCACTACTAGTATTGCACATTTTGCAATAATTTCCCCTACCTCAGTTAACCTTGTGGAATGAAGGATTCTAGCCTTCTTCTTGGGTCTCTCCTTTTCAATTTCCTTCATCATATCTTCCCAATTAAGAGGTTGTGGGGGAGCTATTTGTTTCTTCTGAAGATCAAGCTTCAACCAGGTAGGAGCACTCAGAGTAGTAACCATTACCGTAGAAGAAGAGGCGACAGTTGTAGAAGATAATGGTTGTAGTACATTAACCCTAGGCTGAGAATCAACCTCCTGTACATTTTTTTGTTCTTCCTCTACATTCTCTTTTGCAAGTTATTCAGCCTCTTCCCTATCCTTTTGCTCTTGTATTCTCTTCTCTTCTTCCTCTTTTTTAAATTTCTCTTCCTCCAACTTCTTCTCTTCAAATAGTTTATTTATTTCCTCCTCTAAGACCTTGAGTTTGTCTGATGCTTCCTTCTCTTTTTGTTGCTGCTTAGCCAGCTCCTCAGCATCCTTACTCTTCTGCAGGTGTTCTTCTTTTTTTATTTTCTTATGGGCCTCTTCAATCATTTTAAACTTGGCCTCAAGGGCCTCTCTTTCTCTTCTTTGCTTGGCCTTTTCTTCTTCCATCTCATGTATCTTTTGCACCATCTCCAGCTTGTCATTTTCTTCCTTTGTTTTGATCTCATGCTCCTTTTGCTACTTTTGCTTGATTACTTCATCAGCTCTCTGCTTGGCCTCCAACTGTTGTTGTTGAAGTACTGCATCTACTTGTGCCTTTGCATCTATTTCCTTTTGCTTTGCCACAACTTCAGCATGTGCCTGTGCATCTGAAGCCTTCTTAGCCTCTTCAAATAATGCCCACCGATCTTCTTCTGTCAACACATGCTCAGTTTCCTCCAGAGGCAGTTCTTCTTGTGTCTCCTTATCTGATAAAGTATCATCAGAGTCTGTTTCAATTTCATGAACCTCCATCTCCACTTCCTTTCCCTTCAAAGTCTCTACTTCAACATGTAGAGTCCCCTTAAGCATTTATCCACTTTGTTGCTCTATAGGAGGGACTTCGGTAGATGATTCTCCCATGATCGATGTCAAGGGCAACAATCCCATTGGACCTTCTCCTTCATGCATCTCAGGCAATTCCTAGACCGGAGCTTCAAGCTCAAACTCTTCTACATCAGGGCGGAAGAATTCTAAAGGTTCTTTGGGAGGCATTTTTCCTCTTGGTTCTCTTATACCCTCTCCCTTTCTTAGAAGCTTGACCCCTAGAAGCCTTGGTTCTAAATACAACCCATTGGATACTCCTATCCAATACTGGTCTTGCTATTTGTTTGATGTCAATTGTCTCCTTAGCATCCCAATCCACTGGATCCAAACTCTTAGTACCTATATTTAGTGTCTCATATGAAGGATCCAACACAACCCCATCATCTGATAGTGTATCAAGAACATCAACTTTGACCCCAAATTCCACCATAAGTGGGACATGCAACCTTTCATAATTTCTCTTCCTGAGGTCATATTCATCTTGGAGATCACTCCAGAAGTCCTCCAGTAAGTTGAAATGTTTATCAAAGACTGAAGCAAGCAAGGCATTCATCTTTTTCTTTGGATCAAAATGTTTCTTGGCAATATATAGGCCCAACTTTAAATGCATTAACTCATTACAAACAACCTTAGCTCCCACAAGGTGTGGGCAACTATACTCACCCAATTGCATGGGGAACTTGTGACAACCTGTTTTATGCTTTATTCCAAACTTTGCATTAACCCCCAAAGCTTGGAAAACAAACTCCATTAAGACTATTCTATTACTGCAGCATCTAGGGAGCAAGTGAGGATGACCCTCAAACCCAGGCAACCTAAAATAAGTAAATTTGGGGTACTAGATATGCCAACACCCCCATTTTGTAATGAATGCCATGACCTCCTGGCTTAGTCTATACCCTGCATCTCCATTAAGTTGGTTAATGACCACATACAAAAATGCATCATTAACTCTTCCAAAATGTAACTCAGAAATTTGTAGGGACAACTGGTCATAATGGTTCCATACTTTCTTTTTCCCATCAGCTTCTCCCAATACTCCTACTCTATTTAATCTTGGAAAGATGCCCCCCCTTGCTGCTACATAGACAACATAAGAGGTCATAAAGAATCTCTTAGTTTCCCTCACTCTTATCAGCTGATTATGTATGCTCTCTTAGACAATCATGGGCCAATCGAACTGCTACCTTCCATCCAAGATTGGTTGAATGAATGGAAACATCCATTCCTTAAAATGAAAAACATCTCTCTTCTCGAAACCTCTAGATAGCATCATTATAATATATGCCACCTCTTTGTAGAAATTTTCCATTTTTGGTTGATCTGAGAGCTTTGTTAGAGACTTCTTCTCCATTCTTAACCATTTCTTGTTTAAATGAGCCTTATTGGTCTCCTTGTGATCATTGTACATTTCTAAAGCTTTTGCCTCATTAAGTTGTGCAAGATTCTTTGGATTAGGGACACTAAACATAAATTGAAACATTTGAGGAGTCAAGTCAATGATCACATTACCTTGTGAATCCACACATTGTCTAGTGGCCGGATTGTAAGCTCCAGCTACTGTCATTATCAGTTCAGGGCATTGGATTGATAGAGGAAACATAGTAATGTGAGCCAAACCAGACTCAACTATCCTTTCAGTTCTCCCTATCACCTCCTCAGCAAATGTCTCTGAGTACAACTCCTCATAATTATATGGACCCAGATTTGTGTCAGTTATATCAGCCCAATCAGATTCCACCTTGCTAGCAGTGACAGCAGGACCCTAATGATTATACCTCAAGGTATAAGGGATTTGTTTAGGTTTAACCTTTTTAGACTTAGTTGTTTCCTTTAAAGTATCTGTAGGCTGACTCCTCTGAGAAGCCTCTCCTGATGCTCTAGACATCTTTTAGTTTCCTCCAATAAAAACCCCAAATTAGATCTATAAGAAGTATAACAAAAACATGATTAGAGATCTTACCCTTTCATACATACCGAAGGCGAAACTAGGCATAAGACATCCTAAAAAGTCTCCTTTAAAAATACAGTCGAGGTTGGGACCAAAATAGGCATTAAGTTTGCAATAAACTATATGATGGGATCAGAGTCGGAGTCGGGATGGCAACCAGAATCGAAATCAAAATGGAAATCGATATGGTATCATGAAGAAATTTCAAATTTATGTCTGACTCTGGTTTCGGTTCCGCCAGTGTTAACAATATTGTGAAATCCTGCTTCTTATTGGAATCGAGGTCGGAGACGAGATGAAAATGGTAATTGATACATATTGCAAATCAAGGTTCAAGATCGAAATTGATTCTGATTCCGATTCCACTCAAAATAATCATGACATCACTGGCAACTTTAACAGGATAACAGATGACATCATAACCTAAAGACCAGGTCATGAAAAATCATCAGGGGCTTAAAAATAACCGTATGGGACCATCCCCATATGACCGAGCAGAAATCGTAACAACTAGGGCATCATTTTCAATTTAAACAAACACGTGCCAAAACCCTAGTTTATAAACCCTTGATTTCAAATAATTAGGGCACAAACTTAACCCTATTCAAAACTAATCAAGTAGATTCGTAACAGAACCCGTAAGCAAAATCGTAAATCAACGAACCACATAAATGCAAAGTAGCAGCTAAATATGTCTTCAAAAAAAAGGGCATCATAGTACGGTCACGACTAAAACATGAAAACAACTTTGGCAAAAACAAACAAAATGAGAAAGCCCGACACTAAAAAATAAAATAAAAATGAAAACAAGAAAACAAAACAAAAGAGAACCCGAACCAAACAATCATGAACTCGAAAGAAAATTGAGAATCATGAATCTACACGAAACACAAACAACCAAACAAAACAAAAACGCAAAACAAAATGAAACGGCAAACATAAACCCTACCTCCAAACGCAAACCAAATAAGCCAGCCCTCTGATGTGAATCCGCGTCCAACTATCTCCCTTTCGATTGAATCACGTGCTCAAATGTTCCACCGCAGCTCTGGTTCGTCCCTAATCTTTAAACAGTGACGATAACATCCATTTAATCGTTAATTAAGGTTAAAACAACGAATTCATACGTGCATGGCACCTGTAATTAATGCCATAAATGCGGAAGATCAGAGTCGGAACCACAAAGGGAACTAGCACATTACTGTCGTGTGACCGAAATAGAGTGAAACAACAAAACAAAACAGCGGGATCATAACGGGAATGAAGGTTGATTTAGAAACTTTGTCAAAGTTTCGAGTTTGGTTCCATTTCGGTTCCAGTTCCACAAACAAAGAAGAAAAAAAATGAAAGAACAAAATGAAAGACACTAAGACCGAAACAAGAAAAAAAAACATTACCGATCTTAAGTCCAAACGAACAAACCAAAAGGTGGAGGCGAAGGCGGGATGGAAAACAATTTGGGACTTTGAATAAACCCCAGACTTAACATCAACTCTGGCTTTGGCTCCAGCAAAGACAAACCTAAAAGATGAACAAAAAGACAACCGGGACCGGGATCATAATGGAATCCTTAAAACAAGTTTCAAAACCTGATTCCATTCTGGTTCCAGTTCTAGCAGAACAACAAAAGAAAAAAAAAGTGTTGGAGAAGACAAACTCCAAACTTTGTTGAAAACAACCAAGGACAAAAAACAAAAAGGGGCACCCATTTTGACCAAGGCAAAAGATGGGGTGGTTATGCAAGACATAACAATAAGAAATTAAATGGTCATGCATATTAAATTGGATCCAGTAAGATAAATTGAACCTAACAAAACTTTTTTTAGGTGTCCCCTTGTTTTTAAAAGTTAGTAGCTAATGTTGAACTATCTATAGTGGGTATTCCTCCCAGAGTCTATCAATTGTGTAATTAGATGGAAACATTTGAACATTTATTCTTTACTTATCATTATTCCTTGGCTTTGTGGTCTTCTTTCCTTGGAAACAAGTTGGGTTGGGATAACAAAGAAGGATTTAACTTGTTTGGAGTCTTATTTGGTTATGTGAATATTTTTTATGTTAATCTTAATGATTTTTGTCTTGTTTTAACTAATAAATTTTTGTGGAAAAAGAATAATGGAGAGGTTTTTCAAGGTATAAGGAGATTCCTTATTGAGACTCATCTTGAGCTCACAAAAAATTTATTTAACAAGTTTCTATGGTTTTAGAAATTCCAAAAGATAGGTTCTTCATACTTCTAAAAGAAGGTCTTCCAATCATTTACAAGGAGGAGATAAAATTGTCCACTTTTGAATTTGAGGAAGAAATGCTTTGAATAATGAAGAGTTGAAAATTTGAGGAAGTATATGCAAGATCATAATATTCTAAAACTAGTAAAAAAGAGGAAAGCATGGGCTATAATTAGGAATAGGTTTTTGACCAATGGTTAGATACTTGACTTATGAAGACAAGGATTGAACCACCTATTGGAACTTATAAATGTGATAAAATGGACTATAATAGCAACAAGCATTGCTATTGGGAATAATATTTTTCTGTCAGTTTTTTTTCTTATGATGATTCTATGTATAATATATAATTGATGAAATTGTTGGTTGGTTGTGGCCAATTTAATATTTTGTTCCATTTTGATTAGAATAGAAGCTCCTATATTGAATATTCTCCTCTTTGTTAATGATTTCTAATATTAAAAAAAAACTAACAAAAAAAATTCTTTAGTCAATTTTTTTAAAATTTCTTCTAAATAAAATATTTTTTATTGTATTCAAAAATCCCTCAACTAGGTAGTTTTAATTGCTTCTTTTGTCATTAAAATGTTTTAATAATATTTTTTCATACTCGTAAACTTGCAGTTTAAAAATAGCTAGATAAAAGAAATGCACACTTTATTTAATTAATAAATTTGAATAAAATAAATAACAATATGCAATATTTGAGGAAAATAGATAAACCCCTCTTCTTGCAAACAAATCTTTAAAATTGCATGTGAAGTATATTAAACTAGTTATATTTCCTCTCCTTGTGATTTTCTTGCATCTAGAAAAGGAAGGGTTGTTTGTAGGAACTTGATACAATTCAAATCTACCTTTAAAATAACATGTATAAATTGGAAACTTGTAGATTTATAAAATAAAATAAAAAACAATGTTAACACTTGAATAGTGTTTAAATTCAAGGTATAAAAACCAAATGAACAAAGCAAAAGAATCCTTCTTAGAAAATAAAATAAAAAATATTGTAAATTCACTCTCATTTATTCTAGAATTTAAACCCTTTTTAGATTTTAGGAAAAAAATTGGTAGGTTAAGCAAGGCCTTGAAATCATCTGATAACCATTACTATTATATTATTCATTATATTTCCTCCATTTTGTATACTCACATGCAAAGGGACTTAAGGAAAAAGGAGAAATACATTGTTATAACTAGATTTGCAAATGCAAATTGAACCAAAAAAAATGGACACATGCATAAACGAGTAAGAATTTAGAAGATTAGGGGATACATGAATTCCCATGGCTTCTCCATGAGGTTGCATACGTAGCTCTCCATCCACCTACAAATAGAAAAGTAAAGAACAACAAAATAAGTAAATTGAGAAAATAAAAATTTAGAAAAAAGATAGAGTTTTGTATGTTTTATAATTATATTTTATTGTATTTATTATGCAAATTATATTCCTAATTTAAGTTAGCTAACACATCCTTTAAATTATGTGTTTATTAAATTTGTGATGTGAATTCTCTCCATCCACCTACAAATAGAAAAGTAAAAAGCAACAAAATAAGTAAATTGAGAAAATAAAAGCTAAAAAAAAAAAGATAGAGTTTTATATATTTTTTTTATTGTATTTATTATGCAAATTATATTCCTAAAAGTTAGCTAACTCATCTCTTAAATTATGATTTATTAAATTTGTGATGTGAATTTTAAATAAATTTAATAGTTAGGTGTTTGTACATTTGCTTTAGTTTATTTTATTAAATACAAGTTTATTAAGTTAGAAAAACAAGATTTATATATAGGTGAATGGATGAAGTAGGCGGGTGTAAAATAAATAAATTAGGTAGAAGAAATCAATATTTATTTATTTTTAATTATTTAATTATTGTGAAAATAGGTGATATAATATTTATTAACCCTTTGCTAATTGATTTAAAGCTGATTTAATTATGTAAACAATAATTATTTATTTGCTTTTCAAATTTATTATTTATTTTCAAATTTTATATATGAGATAAAAAATGTAAAGTCAATTTTTATGTAATTATAAAATGAGTCGAAAAATAATACTATACATTGGTTTAATTGCAATATTAAAATTTGGATTTTATTATTTTGGCACTTAAAATAAATTACTCT
Source organism: Sequoiadendron giganteum (assembly GCA_007115665.2). Taxonomy (NCBI): domain Eukaryota; kingdom Viridiplantae; phylum Streptophyta; class Pinopsida; order Cupressales; family Cupressaceae; genus Sequoiadendron; species Sequoiadendron giganteum. The sequence goes on along the minus strand of CM021104.1, from coordinate 295,550,203 downwards.
AGTTGCTACAAGGCGACAAGGAGTTATTCACTTTCACTTAGAAAGCCTAGAGGGATAATAATAGATGCAAGTTTTTTTCTTGCAATGTTGTGCATAATGAACATTAGAACCTTGATATATTTCCATCACTTTTGAGGTGTTGTGACTAGGGTTCCACCACACTTGCTTATGTTGTTGAGCTCGTATTTGCTTTGAGTGGCATGGCCTCATATTGTTGCAGACACAACGATGTTGGGTGTCTAAATTGCACTATTGTGAATATTGTAACCCTTAGTTTTATAGTGTTATAATAAAATAAATAGTTGCACTATGCTTATGTCCATTTATATGAGTGTGTATAAGTGGGCATGACAAAATGCCTCACCATCCCATCTAGAATTTCTTTGGGCCATGGATCGATGTTTAATCACAAAATCTAAAATAAATTTGGGGCAAAGGAGACATTTAAAAAAATAAGTGCTTATAACCTTGTGGAAAGCAATATCAACTATCTAATCAATATTTAATCACAAAGCCCAAAAAGATTATAAGTTGAGTAAATATTTTGTCCCACACGTGCTTATAAATTTACATAATAAAATTAAAACCATCATGTTATACTAGAAATCAATGATGGAGAATGAAATCAAAACAATCACATTTGTTACAAGATCTTTAGATACTCCTACTTACTATTTAAATAGAACATGAGCAAAAATATTAATGTTCTAGTCATTAGGAGCAAACTTTACCATATAGAAGAGTCATTCCCAAAGTGGATATGTACCATAGATTATAGACAAGATCTTAATTTATTATTTATGTAAAATTTAAAAATAATATTAGTATTAAAACTATATGCTAAGTTTGTATTATATGTAATCATAAGATTTAAGGCCTTGTATGCCCAAGGTTTTAGAGGTCGTGATGCTAGAGGAGAGAAAGAGTCATATTCCTTACTTGAAAATCTAACTATATAATTTATAAGAGGAAAATCTTATCAAATATTAATTTCAAAGCAAATACGCCCCCAAAAGTAAGTGGTAATCCAATAACAATGGTGATATGGACCCAAAAACAAGTCAAAATGTAATTACTGGTAAATATAATTAATAATTCTAATCATGTTATAAACAATTAGCAATTATGCTCTTATCATGCATTGCTTATTGTAACAAAATTATTTTATTTAAAGGTTTAATAAATTAATTCTTAGGTGATTTAACCAACAACAAAATATTTTTCATAAAAATCAGATGTTCAAGTCCCCTTTATAGTTTGTCCTATTAGTCAAAATTGTTAACCCCAATTTCAACTATTCATCATTTGATGAAAATTTACCACTAAAAAAATTAATAATAGAGAGATAAGATGAGAATCTATATATGCCTCTTCTACTCTACACTTGATATACAAACATTGTATATATACAAGCAATTAATTAGCTAGGCCTCACATAGATATTGTGTTGACATGTCCAATGTGTATGATGTGGTGCTTATGTGGATGTGATGATAATATATGTCAAACACATATGGTGCCAGTTGGATTCTTGTGACATGTGGTGTGGATGTTGCCATGTGTTAGATCTGTAGCACCATATGGTGTTAAATGCATGAGTATGCCTTGTGGTGCACATGTATGCAAATATAATGTGTAGTTTATAATGTTCCATGTGGTGCACATGTATGGTTTGAATGAGCATTGACATGTGCAACCATGTGTTGGGCCACACTATGCACGCAAATAGTGTTGTGTTATTTCATGTAGGAACTCTACACAAAGGTGTGATGCCAACAATGTATGTAGGTGCACAAACATTGCATTGCATTGCATGCATTGAGTGATGTTGAGTGTGTTGATGAAGTCATCAAAGATGATGTGTGAAGTTACACTTGGATCAAATATGTCGTTCATTGACTTGGTTCAAATCCACAAGTACAAAAGTGGTATAAATCACCTTTGTGCAAATGGATTTGAACTACACATCTCTAAAATTCAAATTTAAATTTTTTGCTATTCTTTGCACTAGTAGTTATGTCTAAAGTGTGAATTGTGCCAAATTATACATGAGATTGGTGTATTTAAAGACTAATTGTAATAGAATGAATTATAGATGATAACTAGGAGAATACGCCTAGATTTCAAATTTCAAGTGGAGAAAAAATTCTACAACATCATCACATCATCCAAGGATCATTACAAGTGCTTACTTACATCCTCAATCATTTCATTTAGAGTTGTAAAACCGATTTATCAAGGATTTACTCAAGGAAAAAATGACCCTTTGATTCAATATATTCCTCAAAGGTGTTTGTAAACACTATATCTCCTTACCAAATTTAGATATCGAACAAGAGGAAAATTGATTTCAAACTATAATAATTTAATAAGTCAACTTTGTGAGTTGCAAGTTTACATTCATGTAAACATCAGATCTACACATATGAAAATGAACCTAAATAAAATACAATCAAATCTACAAGTAAACAATAATATATAAAATTCAAAACCCTTAAAAAATATCTTTAATATCTAGAAATAGACCACAACAACAACATTAAAACTAAACATCCATAAAATTATTTAAAATTGTAACTATCAATCACCAACGTAATGTAGGAGTGTTTTTTAGAACTCTAGTAATCAATGAAAATTTAGGTTAGTGCAATTCTTCCCATTAGTAACCCAAAGTTCAAACTCTGAGTTGGGTGAGTCAAATATCAACTAACAATTAACTAATTGGTCGTTGGAGGGGGGCTGGAAATCCCCCAGCCGCCCACACGACATCAAATGCAAAGCGTGGTGCATGGGCCAGGAAAGTCAATATTCATGTGGTCAGCTACCATTTTCCTACAATTTAATTTTCTAAGCACACATCCACACAACAAAAACAAAACAAAACAAATTGAATGCACCAAGCCATCGTATACAATACAAAAGCACGTTAAAAAAATCAGTCGCATAGCGACATGGGAATACAGATTCGCCTGAAGCAAGGCCTAAAATCTTTTGCCATTCACATCAACCCTGTCCCTTTCTATGTCGTGCAACTTAACAAGTAATTTCCTCTCGTTTGATGTCTTGATCTTCCCTTGAAAAAAAGTTAAAATACGAATCAGTGGAAGATATTCGTAAAGATCCCGTGGTGGGAAGCTCTTATTTCCACAGAAGTCTTTGGGGGTGTGGGCCACCCAATACTGTTCGGGCGGCATCTTGGCGGTTTTGTACTCGTCTGGACTACTTTCATCTGTTTCAGGTCAGTATCTCTCTCATGCCCTTTTATGGGGCACTTTACTGGACACACACTTTCGAGATTCATCTTTTGAAGGGCATTTTCTTTGCAAAGGTCTGGTTTTGAGGTAATAAACTGCATGCGTCCAATCGAATTTCGTTTGTTTATTGATTTTGACCGAGGGATCACTTGATTTTTAAGCATTAAACTGGATACTCATCTTTTAATTTGTCCATTTTTCTGCCGTTTACTGCATACCCATCTGATTTTATGCCCTCGTTGGACACTCGTTTGATTTGATGCTTTTTACTGGATACCCATATTTGATTTTCATGCATTTTATAGCAAGTCCATATCTGATTTTTATGCATTTTACTTGAGGGCCACCTGTTTTAATTGCATAATACCGCATCTCCTCTTGATTTTCTCTTGGTTTTGGATTTTTCCTTACAATAATTGATAGTTGTACTGTTTTGGATTCATAACTTGAGACCCAAGTTCTGTTGTGAATTGGCACCCCTTTTGTTTTTCAGTGCGTCGATAAATAGTAAAGCTGATTTTTTAACATTATTTCCTTTTTTGTATTTGTGTGTGGGCTTTCACTATAAAAGTTAATAAACGTGTTGGGCGATTGTAGGGCGAAGTAGATCTGCTTTGTATTAATTAATTTCTTGTTGTGTTTGAAGGTTAGGGAGGTGGAAGAAGAAACCTTGCTGTAGATCCATAAATTTTGGGCATTGAGGCTTCTTATATTTGAACATCAAGAAACCAATCAAGGGATAGCTTTGCCTTCTGTTGGATTCTCATGGCTGCTGTTTCCTCCCCTCAAATTGGAACTATCCAGCTTACCAGATCCTCTGCATGTTGTTCCCTCAATATAGATCAACCAATCACTGCTTCTGTGCAACTTAAGAAGTGCAAGGGTTGGCCTGGTCAGGCTCTGAAGCAGCACAATTCTTCCCTTGCTTTCAAAAATCAGGCACGGAGACAATCTGGGTTTCTGGCAAGAGCAAGTTTAGAGACTGTTGCGCCTGCCATTGGAAAAGTGACTGAAGTGGGAAAAGATAGCTTCTGGCCAGCTGTCAATGCTGCTGGTGACAAGGTTGTGGTGTTGGATATGTATACGCAATGGTAATTTCCTTGAATCACTTCTTTCCCTTCATGAAAAGTAGGTAGGAGAAGGCAATTTGAAATTAAAATACTGGGTTCTCAGACATCTAGTGCGATTTTGATGCTACCACTTTTATGGGTTGTTGTCCGGTTATTCTGAAGCTTTGAGTGTGTATTTTTAGTATTAAGTTGAATCAATGCTAGGAAATAAAGAAGCACCAAGAGCCCAAGGTTAAAATAAAATTACGATTTGTGGGGGTTATTTTAAGAATTTGTAACCTCTGAATTTGCTTTCGCATATGTGTAAATAATGAAACATTGAAAATATTTATGTACTTTGTTTTTAACTTTCATGTAGATTAATGTAATGGGAATGGTTTGTATCCAAAGACTGGAAAACTAGTGGAGTGTCCTGTAAGATACCCCTTGGCATGTTAGAAGCACATACACCTCTGTTACAGTGTAAAGCTGCTGAATTTTCATGTCACAGGTTTTATGTGTCTGTTAATGGAAGGCTTAGGATGGAGTAAGGTTCAAGCAAGAGTAAATCTTCAATATTTTGTAGTATTTGTTCCTCATGTCCTCCTCATGTGTTATGAATTCTTAAGGTATCTTCATCTGGTGTCCAGAATCATACATTGGCAAATCATATTACACTTTAATTAGAGTCCATGGCCAATTGATAAGGTCATTTTCAATCAGAAGAATTTTGAAGATTCTCATCTGTGGTGTACCCTTGGCATTTGAAACAATGATGATTCAATTGGGCCATATTCTACATGGTGCTTCTTTCCCAGTTCTTATGTCACTGACGGATACGGAACATAGGTCAACTTTAAGACAAGGATTGATTATATGGAAGAAAAATGTAACAGGTACCTGATGAGAAATCTAACAGGCACCCGATGAGAAATCTGAGCTTAGCTAAGCTTAGTTTAGCCATCCTCCAATGACTAGGTTAGAGGGATATTAATTGGCAATGTATGTTTATTCTGTGTCACTATAAATGCTTTTGTATTTCTATTCATGTTGTTTAGATATAATTGTTAACATGCACCAAGATGTACACAACTTCAAAATGTAATGAAGATAGTCTAGAAGAGATTTCTGTCTTTATTATCTCATATTCTAACGTCACATGGCCTTGGTTAATTCTTGTGAAGGTGTGGTCCATGCAAGATTATTGCTCCAAAAGTGGAGCAACTCTCAGAGAAATACTCGGATGTTGTTTTTATGAAGCTTGACTGCAACATGGAGAACAAGGTTTGTGTTTTTTCTTCACATCGTTCATAAGTTCTAGTTCATTTTTACTAGTGTTTGTTCCACTTCCTCATCTTTTTTGGCTTCTAATTAAATTTTTTAAGTGGATGGTAAAATTAATGTGATTTTACATAAACTGTTTATTTAATTTATGCCTTTGAATGATGCTTTGGTTGCAGCCGTTAGCAAAGGAATTGGGTGTTAGGGTTGTTCCTACTTTTAAAATTTTGAAGGGTAAAAAGGTTGTTAAAGAAGTGACAGGTGCTAAATTGGATGATCTGGTACAGGCCATTGAGACAGTCAAAGCAAGTTCATAAATTATGAATTGGACAGTTGCGTTGAGTTTCAAGGTTTCTGTAAATTAATTACACAATAAGGGGTTTTTTAATTGAACAGGAATCTATTCTGTTCTTTAAATTGAAGTTGGCGTTTCTGTTGTCTTTGTGTGAGCATGGAATTGTAACTACTCTTTTCATTTCATACTTCGAGTTACAGTAATAGCTGTTTGAAAGATGTCAGACAAAGGGAAGATTTAATGTAAAAGATCTGACAGAAACAGACTGTACACCAAAAAAATATTCCTTAAAATTGGTGTTAGTTCATACCCTTATTTAATCTTTAATTTTCTGTAAAATTCTCGGAGATAATTTATGATTTGAATGCAATCTATTCGCATCAGCTTTTGCATCACTTGAATCTTTCTCTCTTTCAAAGGGTTGTCTGTAATCATTTATTTGGTCAACTTGCATTACTTGAGGCAACATAAATTATTTTCTTCATTTATTCAAGATAATATGGACCTACAGGATGTCACATATGTAATATCTTTAATTGTTTTCCCACAGAAAGTTAGTTGTCAGCATAATTGATTGAAACGAATCACTTTGATGCACTCATGATTGCAGTCTAAATCAATGTAGTTCATGAAAATATCAGTATTATATTTAGAAGGATCAATACTTTGAAGTGCCTAACATTTGAGGTCAAATATGATTTCTTAAATAAAAGGCCGTTTTCATAACAAAGCAGTGGATTAGTCTCAAAAGGTTTGTGGCATTACAACATACTAGCAATAAACTACTGTTCTCCAACACACCATACAAATTATTTTCTGGCTTGTATTATGGTGTTTTTGTGACCAATTTACATAAGATATGTAAGTCTGAAGGTTTGCCAAATTTCAGAATTATGGACGATTAAGGAACAGTTGAGCCTAGGATTGACGCCATCCAAATTCGTTGAAGGATTTGGTGAAAGGTTTATTGAGAACTTTCATATAGCTTAAAAGTCGAACATGTCCAGGTTGAATTTGATATCCTGGATTGGTGGTCCATCTATTGAAACAAAGCCAAAAGCTTTTGAAATAGTAGATGATTTGAGTCGTTGCTTGAGGCAGATGGCAATAAGGATGGGTTTGAGTCAGCGTAGATTGTTCGGAACATAGTTTGGAGTAGAGACAACTCAACAGAAGGTTTTCAAACCACACCAAAGATGAATGTTGTGATCACTGAAAATTCTGTACAATTTCATTAAGGTTAATATTGAGGTCGTCCATTCTTACTCCTGTGATGTATTTATGCACAATGGTTTCCATATTTTAGCAGGGTTTGTGATTCAGAATAGCTGTAGCTACCAAAATTACAATAACATATTCAATTACTACAGAATTGGTATATTCACAGACTTGCTCTATGACATGCATGAAATGGGATGTACACTATTAAAAGACCTCTGTATTTTGATGAATGTACAAACTGGGTTTTTGATTTGTAACTGAGTATTGAATAGAATCAATAGATTTCTCTGTTAGGTGCAGAATCAATCTATAATCTTTTTAGATCTATTCAAAATTTCAAATATACCTTGATTCATGTCAGCTGGTATTATTTGGTAGAAAAACATGATTAATTTCTGATTGGCTTTTGCCAATATTTAGCCAGGCACAGCATTGTACACATCTTAAAAATTTCAAGTCATGCCACCTGCTGTGATACGGTGCCATGATTAAATTTATGCTTTAATATTTGTAGACTAAGCATGCAGCTACACAACTTTGAAGTAATACTGGAAGGTTTACTCTCGTACCCTGACCAGGATGAACCATGGACACAGGCATATCTCTAAACATCAGGAGGTCAGCTACCTTTCATTACTTTGTATTGTATTATGATTTCTATCACATACTTGCGTTAACCATGTCATCTCGCCCCAATGATCATTTTTACAACAAAAGTTTTAACATTCCATTATGTTATGACAGCTTCACCGCAAACTAATTACATTCCCTATACAAGTAATGTTATACGTCTCTTATTGTTTTTGGACCGTGTCTGATACAAGACGAACACTGCACCATCTGGATCTTTCATCGATATCACAGTACTGACATCGGCATAAGCCACAACAAGAAGAAATGACTTAACCTTGCTATCTTTGACCACTTCACACCTGAGCAATACTATGTATGAGCTCTGTCCAAAAAATCAAACTCCACAGTGCGGGGGTCTTTTTCCACACGTATTTGATTCCCACAACCAATTTCAACTGCAACTTTTTTTTTTTGATGGAGGGTTTTATGTCAAATCCAGATTCGTTCTAGCTATCCAATACGGAAGCACGAGCCATAGGCTGAACCTCATCGGCTAAGAGCCAAGGACTGAGAGGTATCCATTCCGCTAAACTCACCTGGGGCATGATCCTGGCCTCATACCTTATGATGTCAGAGCCTTGCACTCAGCAAGACTTGATACCTGCTGGGCTCATTTAGAACCATTCAACTTCAGCAGCAGGCCAAAGGCCCATTGACAACTACTGAAACTTTTGTAATTTATATCATAACATCAAAACTACTACGTTCCAATAGGGGCTCTAGAATCGTCTCCATGTTAATTTGACAAATTTGTAGGCAGTTATTTCAAAAACTACTAAACATCTATATGTCCATGTAGGCCCGAAGGAGTAAACTTCTATAAACTGGTAAGGAATTAGTGACTTTGGGAGAGTATTTCCTTCACTTCCAGAGTTTTCTCCCAACTTGGGTTTCTTTAGGTTAAAGTTTGTGTTTTGCTTCATTTTCACACCTGTTATTTTTCCCTAATTGCTAATATAATATTCTTTATAAATGTTTAAACTTAGCAATTACAAAATTGAGACAATAGTACTATTTTATGCATGTTTTGCATTACACTGACTTAATTGGCGAGTGAATTAGATAAGATCTGTTAAAAAAATTTAAGTAGTGGAATTCCGACATTGTTAATGAATCAGATTGGTATGAGAGCATGTGTTTTGTGTTCCTTCTGTTGTGGTTGTGTGGGGTATGTAACTAATATTTTCACAAGTGTATGCCCCTCATTAGATCAACTAGTGTTTGAGGAGGTCATGTTTTCTCTCATTTGTAACATGATATATCCACAAGAACGTGGAATAAACAAGTCAAAATCATGTCTCTTAAAGGTGGTATACCTCTTGATGGTGAAGAAATATTTATCAAGTTATAGGAGAATGTATCCAACATCACTCCCTACATGGGTAATCTTAAATCTAGGAGCCAATAAAGAAGTTGCTCACGGGTAGGTTATAAGTGAGTGTTGAGAAACCAAAAGTGAAGATTTGAAAAAACAAGAACCTTAGAAGAAGCATCTCTCCACCTTTCAATCTCCATTCCTATTTAGAGGGAAGGTCAAGATGGAGACTCATCCATATGAGGATGAAGTTGATGCTGAAAAACTTGGCCATTAGATAGTTTAATTGAATGTATATTTCAATTTGTATCATTGTCATTAAGATTGAAATGGGCTAGTCATGCTTTAACATAGATTGAAGGTTAAGCTTATTTGTTGTATGTGAGAAACTCACCACCAATTAGTAAATTCAATGCTTTGATTAAGAAGTTTTATCCTATATTAGTAAAAGGGTAAGTATATTGATTGTTGATATTTAAGTAGAAGGCAAGGTCAAAGTGTGCAAGCCTACACAAATAAATGGGAAGAGATTCAATCACTCATGTTTTACTCATGAAATACATTAGTGGACGCATGGTCACATAAGGAGGTTGATTTTGATGGCCAATCTTAATTACATTAATAAGACTTGTTCTTGTGCCGTTACTTAGAGATGGACAGTAAAAAAGTTTATATTCCTCTCCAAATAAGCAAAAATGAAAAGGTGGTTAAGGCAATATCACTCTTTAGCACAAAGGAAAGGATAAATGGAAAGGTAAACTTAATTTTATTGATACATTTTTAAAGAAGGATATTTTAAAAAGTTGTGGAGACTATGATGTTAATGGTCATATAGATGAAGTTTGTTGGAAATTACATCCAAAATTGTATTCGTGAAAAAAAAGAGGAAGAAATAAATTACTTCTTTACAAAGACAAGAGAGAGAATTTGACAATGATGTGGATGAAAAGTTGGTTTGTAAATCCATAGAGGTATGTTTGAACACCAATGAGGCTCAAGAAAAAATGAGCTAACTAAATACTTACATATCAAAATTTAGATTAAGAGGTCTATGTTTGATTTTTTTTGTTTAATTCTTGTAAGAGAGGGGGATTAACCACATCAAGGCTCAAGGTCACAGAGAGCCAAGAGCGGAGGGCTGCCCTAACTTACCTCACTCTAAAGGGATGTTTTGAAATAGGGGACAAGAATGATGAGGATTATAAGGTCCTTCAACCACTCTGCAGACTCGAGATCTAATTTGGGGTTAGCCGAGCCGGTTTTCGGGTTCAACACTGTATCTTAGGTAGCTCTTTGCCCGAGGATGAAAGCGTGGTTCTGGGATGACAGCGCAACGCACTGGCGTCTCTCAGGTGCGCTAGCATCCGTACGACCAGAGGACCAAAAACATAGTACGAACTGTCAGAAAACTCGCTGACAACCTAGCTAATGACTTCTAAAGGAACAAAACAAAATTATAAAGCAGGAAAGATACAAACGGATATGATAAAGCAAATAGATGAGAGCTAGAGTGATGAAGATAATCTCATAGAGGCCTCAGTTCACCATCTAGCTCCGAAAGCATGTCCACCTGCACATAGGAAAGAGGGGAAATGTGTTGGGGTTGTATAGAGGTCTGCCTCAGTCAGACCCCCATTTTGGTGTTTCCACCTCCACGAACAAACAAATAGCAACAAGAGGGAAATGTATGATAAAAAAGTACAAAAGGAAAGTGCACGGATAACACTACAAAACAGTAAATAGCTACTCAACCAAATCGTAAAGGAGAGGAGCGAAATGTTACCACCTCCACCAAGAGCTCACTAGCCAATGGAGGAGAAAGAAGGCTTGAACAATCACCATAGCCTCAACTGTGATGAAGGGAGGTGTAGCAAAACCTCAAGCCCACGCTGCAATGGCTTGCTTCACACTTGCTTTATAGAGTTGACAAAGTGTTGTTGATGCAATGGAGTGTTGAAGTGCTGCTTGAGAGAAAATGTTCTAGCTTGCAAAGAAATTGCTGGAAAATGAATAGAAGGATCGAATTCAATGAAGAGTGGATGAATTTGATGAAGAAGAGGGAGAATCTGTCATTTTCGAGGTCAATTGGTTGAAGAGGGACGTTACAAATCGACCTCAATCGAAAGTGTAATACCTCTGCCAACTTTAGATGCAGGAATTCGTAAGGGGCGTAGGCGTGTCACGCAAACGTCCGCACGCCGTGCATGTGTCCCCGACAAATATTCTTCTATTGACAAAGGACAGATGCCAAGTGGAAGGCAAGCGACCAGTTGATGTGGAATTTTGCCTTCAGATTTGGTTTTCTAAGGTGAGGATATGTAAAAGGGGAATTTGCATGAGGGGTGCGAATTCACTCATATACATTTTTCCCTCACTTTAGCGAGCATGAATACTGATGAGTGTTTTGGTAAAGTAGATCGAAGAGTGAGTAGGGTTAGAAATGTACACCTGAACAGTCGAGGAAGCAGACAGTGATCTGGCGAACTCGAAAGTGCAAGCAGAACAAATGACTCCATAGCCTCGCAGAACTATAAAGTTGCACAAGGTACATCAAAGGTCCTCGGACCAACGATGGACAAATCCTGCAAGATGAAAGCATCTTACAGGCCTGCAAACCTGCAAGAAGGTAGCCCTCAAGATCTCTCACATTAAGGAAACCCAAAAAGTAAGCGTCTCACAGGTCCACAGACCTGCAATTAGGCAACCTCTAAGATCTCTCACATGAAAGAAGCCCCATGAAGTATGCGCCTTACAGGCCTGCAGACCTGTAAGAAGGTATCCTTCAAGATCTTGAAGGAACCCAGATGAAAGCGCCTTATAGGTCCGCAAACCTGCAAGGAGGCATCCCCCAAGATCTCTCGTATGGAGGAAACCCAAAGGAAAGGAACTCCGCAGAGTCAATTTTAGAAAGCGGTTTTACAAGCGCACCTACAAAGCGACATGTCTACCCGCAGATAGGACATGTCAAGAACAAAGTGGCCACGCGGGTAGTCAAGTGGACAATCACGCAAAATGTCAATAAATTATGAAGCTTTCAAAGGGGGTCCCTCGGGAACCCAACGTAAAGAGAGGGGGTCCACTCAAGGGACATGTTATTTGAAAGTGCAAGAAAGATGTTCCTTTTCAAATCCATTCATCATCAAGGAATCCTTTTGAAAGATGTTAACTTCATCAAGGAATTCGAAAGAAAGAAAATGCCCCCTCGCAAGGGGAAGGTAAAATTTGCTTCCACCTCAGAGGAAAATTCTCAAGTTCTTCCTTTATGAACCCATGATGAAGAAAACACATTCCATTAGGGTTCAAGTCGAGAATGCGATTTTTAAAAAAGTTTGCGAAGATTCTTGAGAAAAGATTCATTGGAAACGAATGCATTTTTCGAAAATCGAACTGTTACAGAAAGGCATTGTCGTGCATGAGAGGGACAACTCAAGCAAAGAAGAGAGAAGGAGAAAAAGAGCGAAAGAGAGAAAGCAAGTTAACAAATAAGAGACACTAGGGTGATCTGATATTTTGGGGTTAGAGCTACTCATATATATATATATATATATATATATATATAAGTATAATAGTAGTATATAAATAAACTATCATCAACCTCCTACTATATCAGACCATGTGAAGAATGCACGAGAAGACAAAGTAAAAATTAAAAAATTGGGTCAACATGGAAGGGGAGCCTAAATGCCCCCAATGCTTTGCATCGTCCCCAATTTGTCGAAAATCAAACACGAACATGGAAGAAGGATGATATAAATAGAAGAAGGTTTACGACATAAAAATCACGCCTATACCCAAGCACCAACAAGGGTGACAAGGGTCATCCAGGAACACATAGCACGATCACGGGGGAACACATCACAACACACACATCTATTCTAAAGATAAATAAGGGGCCTTTCCCTAACACTGATCGACCAAGAGGTCGTCCGCTTCCCACTCTAGGTCATTGTAGGGGAAGGAGAACAAGCCTGCAGTGATGGAATGTTAAGGGGAGGAGCTTTCGACCCTCTCGTAACAAGGGCTAAGGAAGAAGCCCTCACAAGGTCTTCTCTGCTAAGCTCTTGTGGAGCTATGGTTAGTGACTTCACAAAAATCGCTAACAAGGCCAAAACTTCATCCATAGAGTTAAACATGCACCTTACTGGAGTGCCATGTTGCACCTCAACGGATGGAGAGGGTTGTGCCCGAGATTCATTGCTTGGCTCATTGAGTGATTCAGAAGCAATGACGAACTCGACGGAAGTCGGGACTGGTTCTGTTACTAGGATGGAACAAGTCAGTGTAGGACCACCCTTCGGAGAAGGTAGGCTCCCCTTACACCCTCCATTGCTAGAAGGACCAACCTCTACCTTTCGTTCCGTCGAGGAGTGCAAACTCCCCACAGACGAGGCGAGAGACGCGAAGGAAGAGGATGAAGAGAAAACCGTAGTAGATACCACCAAAGTGTTTGACATATCTACGAGTTTCAAAAAAGGAGAGAGATATGAAAGGGACATCAACAAGGGCGGCTCAATTGAACGAGCGATGAACAACTACACCCTTTTAGAGTTAGGCGCACTGACAATAGGAGTCGGGAGCGATACAAAGTTCGGTTGAACGGAGGCAAAGGGGAGGACAGAGGAGGATGCAGTAGGAGGTCCTGAAACAGAGGCAGTCATCTCCTCATCCTTTGTCTGCAAGGTGGCCTACTCACCCGCGAAAGCCTTTCGTCGGTTCTTGTGCTCATGCACAAGATAGTTTCTGCGACTCTTCGAGCTAGAGGCTGGAAACTGCGAAGGGAAAAAAGGCTCTTGCTCAGCCATGGTAGTGTCTACTATAGTTGTTTCCAGCGGAGGGACAGACTCCTAGATGGGAGCAGGAGGATCAGGTTGAGAAATGGCAGGGGGAATCGACTCTAATGCCTCGATAGCGGGCCTCTTCCTGTTTACTGCGTCAGGAGTAGAAGCGATAGGAGGCCGCGAGGGCCAAGACATAGAAGATTTCCCACAGGGATCTGTCTTTCTGCCATACATGTAGTACCAAGGTTTGGGGAGTTTGGTAGGGAGATCCGATATCCGAATCTTGGGTTTTCGCCAAGCCGGTATCATCTGACTCAAAGGGTAAAAATCAAGCATATTCATCCAAAACTCTTCTTTGGAAACGGGGGTAGGAGAGACATCTCGGGAATGGGATAGCTTCTTTTTTTCCTTTCAACAAGAGGAGGTGACTTGTTGCTATGCTATCGAAAGGGTCAAATTCAGCTTTCCTTTGCCCCCGATTTTACACTTCACATAATTTTTGTAAAATAGGTCCATCCTTGGAGGAAGCGAACCAACCAGGGTGGGCCAAAAGTGATCCAACGAATATCCCCCATGGGATACCAAAGGCTGATATCCAGTATCATGCACTACGTGCACAACACCTTCACGGGAAAACTTTAAACATTTGTGAATGATGAAGGCAATCCCATTCATGGAAGCTAGCTAAGGTATGCCTAACTTCACTCTGAACAAATCCAACTTTGTAATGACATTAAAAACTATGTCAACAGTCCTAGGTCCGACTAGAATGGACAGAGTTATTGAACCATAAGGTTTAAGAGCAAGGCCATTATGCATTTGGATGATGGACTTCATTTCTTCGTAGTCCTCTTTATGCAATGAATTAAACAACATCTCTTCTGTAATGACATTCACTCAGCTCGCAAGGTCGACTAGGACCCCTGTCACAATGTTCCCATTGAGGCAAGCAGGAATGTAAAGGGGAGAGGGCTTGTTGTTCAAGGGCACATCCTGCGGTGTGAATGTCACGTCCAGTGATCCGGTCATAGGTTGCATAGAAGGAGTAATGATAACCATGTTAACATATGCTTCGGGATGAGTGATAGAATCAGAGGGATTGATAATCATGTTGGTAGAATGCGACGAAAACGGGTCCGTGTATATCTGCAACTCACTATTTGCTTTCACCACCGATTTGTTTGTATTTTGTTTGCTTCCATCAAGATGAATAGTACTATCCTCGATGTGATCCTGTATCTCATGATGCAAGTGCATACAGCATTCAGTATCATGTACGTTAACTCGATGGTATTGGTAGAAGTTATTCATGTCATACCAACTAGGGTAAGGTTCTTTGAGAGGCTTAGGGTTCTCCAAGGTTATAATCTTGTCCTTCAACAACCTTTGTAGGATGGAAGAATAAGACTATGTCAACTTTGTGAACTTTTGGTTGCGTTTGAGGTCATTATCATCCATAACGGCTACTACATTCGCAACAACCTTACCTTTTCCAGAGATCGATACGATGGACTTTACTTCTAAATGAGAGCACAAGGAGGATCCTCCGAATTGGACTACCATTTGTTGATATTCTCGTAACGCTGCACACAGATGCGTGAAAGAAGGGTATTTCATGAGGGAAAACTTCTCTCGCCAAGGCCTCTATAAGTTCCCTATGAATACCTTATGTATGTCAGAATCAACCAACAAGTACGAGATTTGTGAGAAGAGCGCTTGATACCACGTTATGAAATTAGTAATCTTTTCATTATCCCCTTGTTTGCATTGGACGAGATCCGAAAAGGTCATCTTCGGTCCGATGTTAGCTTGGAATTGTCGTAAGAATTGGTTCACAAGTTGATCAAATGAGAAAATAGAGTTATTGGGCAAGGAACAATACCACTCGAGTGTTGTATCCTTGAGAGATCAAGGGAATAAATTTTCCATCAATGCGTCATGATGGAAGAAATATGTACATAGAGTGTTAAAGGAGAACATGTGCATTTTCGGGTCCCCTTTGCCACCATATTTTTCAAATTTGGGAATCTCCATTCCTTGTGGGAAAGGAGTGCTTAGAATTGCCACCGACAGTGGGCTATATCGGAAGAAGGGCTGAAAGATAGGCTGGGTAGAGGCTTGGGAGAGACTCGCCAGCTGGCTTTGCATCTTGCCCATATTCTGAAGAAGGGTGTTCATAATAGGGTCTTTAGATGACATTGGACTAGTGGAACCTCCTCCAGAGCCACTGCTGGAGCCACCTCCGGAACCACCAACGTGGCCACCGTCGAAACCACTGTCGGGGCCACCGCCACCGATAGGGCCTTCACCGGAGCCACCTCTGCTTCCAAAGCCACCACTATGGCGTCCACTAGAACCACCTCCTCCAACCTCACCCTATCGCTGAAGCCACTGCCACTACCAAATCTCCCACCACTCAACCCACCAAAACCTCAACCGCTAGAGGTGATGAGGGAAGGGGGGGTTGAAACTGAAACCTAAGGGTATTTCGTTTACTTTGATAGTTTTAGATATTTTGGAGGCAAGGGGACACTAATTGAAGGGACCATGTCTTCCATGTACACAAACATGGGAGGCATTGACACTCCTAACTATCTCTCATGTTCTTCGAAAGCGGCCCCTCGTACAAGGTTAGCATTGTTCAAAGGAGCACAAGGCTCAGTCAAACAAGAGAGGCTAGCTCAGAGTTCTATACTTGTTTGATCTCTTCCCACCATATACTTGATTTCGCTAATAACCTTAGTGGCTCTAGCCAGCTTCGGGTCCTTCTCTGGGTGATTCTCTAAGTTGTCCAACCCTTTGCTAAGTGAAGTGATATATTTTGAAGGATTGTGAACAACTTTGTGTTCATCCACTGATGATGGTGCGGGAGATGCAGGAGGAGTGGGGACATGGTCAGTCTCATCAGAGAATCCTACCTCACCCCATGACAACTGCTCCTGGGTAGAAAGACCAATCGTAGGTGAGGAAAAAAGACCGGTAGATAAATTAGAAGTGACCCTCATCTTCTCCATTGGAAGGTGTCACCCACTTCTTCTAACAATATACCTAGAGGTCGTGGACTGGGTTGTGATGCTCATAAAACTTCACAACACTCGGGGGCATGACCACAAGGTATAAGAGAAAATATTCAACACCAACAAATGGGCAGACATTGGTTCATGTCAAGTTCACCAAAAATGTAAGAGAGGGGGGACCAACCACGTCAAGGCTTAGGGTCACAGAGAGATGAGAGCGGAGGGCTGCCCTAACTTACCTCTTTCTAAAGGGATGTTTTGAAATAGGGGACGAGAATGATGAGGACTATAAGGTCCTTCAACCACTATGCAGACTTGAGATCTAATTTGGGGCTAGGTAAGTCGGTTTTTGAGTTCAACACTATATCTTAGGTAGCTCTCTATCTAAGGACGAAAGCGTGGTTCTAGGACAACAGCACGACGCGCTAGCGTCTCTCAGATGCGCTGGCATCCATATGGCCAAAGGACCAAAAAAATAGTATGAACCGTTAGAAAACTAGCCAATGGCCTAGCTAATGACTTATTAAGGAACAAAACAAAATTATAAAGTAGGAAAGATACAAATGGATATAATAAAGAAAATAGATGAGAGCTAGAGTGATGAAGATAATCTCACCGAGGTGCCAGTTCGCTAGCTAGCTCCGAAAGCACGTCCACCTGCACACAGGAAAGAGGGGAAATGTGTTGGGGCTATATAGGGGTCTGCCTCAGTCACAACCCCATTTTGGTGTTTCCACCTCCACGGACAACCAAATAGAAACAAGAGGGAAATGTATGATAAAGAAGTAAAGAAGGAAAGTGCACGGATAACACTACAAAATAGTAAATAGCTACTCAACCAAATCGTAAAGGAGAGGAGTGAAATTTTACCACCTCCACCAAGAGCTCACTAGCCAATGTAGGAGAAAGAAGGTTTGAACAATCACCATAGTCTCGACTACGATGAAGGGAGGTGTTGCAAAACCTCAAGCCCATGTTGCAATGGCTTGCTTCACACTTGCTTTACAGAGTTGACTTGAGTGTTTTTGCTGCAATGGAGTGTTGAAGTGCTGCTTGAGAGAAAGTGTTGTAGCTTGCAAGGAAATTGCTAGAAAATGAATAGAAGGATCGAATTGAATGAAGAGTGGATGAATTTGAAGAAGAAGAGGGAGAATCTATCATTTTTGGGGTCGGTTGGTTGAAGAGGGATGTTACAAATCAACCCTAATCAAAAGTGTAACTCCTCTGCCAACTTTAGGCATAGGAATTCATCAGGGACGTAAGTGTGTCATGCACACATCTGTGCATTGTGCGCCGCGTGTGTGTCCCCGACAAATATTCTTCTACCAACATAAAGGACAGATGCCAAGTGGAAGGCAAGCGGCTAGCTGATGTGGAATTTCACCTTTGGATTTGGTTTTCTAAGGCAAGGATATGTAAAAGGGGAATTTGCGTGAGGGGTGAAAATTCACTCCTATACAATTCTTACTCAAAATATTTCTTTTGAAGATTTGGTAGACATGATTGGGTTTGATGTATATAACCATCTTAGCCCTTATTCTTTGGGTTGGGTGAAGCAAAGGGATTGATATAGAGGTAACTATACAATACAAAGTGATGTTTGCTATTAGCAAGCAGTTCATTAATGAAGTCACTGTAGATGTTGTACCCTTGATGTTTGTGGTGTGATAATTGGTCACCCTTATATGTATTTTAAAGATGCTATCTTCTCAAGAAGAGCCAACCAATACCAATTGGTAAAGGAGGGTAGACACTCTACAATCAAATTTTATAAAAATAAATCAAAACTCTCATTGATCAACATTTCTCAAGCTAAGAGGTTTATAAATGCTAGTGGTAAGTTTATTTTGCCCCTTATGAGAGAAAAAATAATGAAATCCTTCAATGAAATGATTTTCATTATATATTTACTAACAAAGAGCATTATTGAGTGGATGGTTTGTTGCAACCCGACTATGTTGTTGCCTGGCTAACTCGGAAAATTTTTGTTAGTCGTTTGGGTTTAAGGTCCTTGTAAAAACCTGGTTGTATAGGGTTTAAGGTTCCTTTCAAAACCATATTTTTATAGAATGGGTAGTGTGACCGACAGATTATATGGGCCGATTACGCTTGATCCATGAAGAATCAAAACATAACCAAGCCACTAACATCAATCTCAACAAGATTCATAAAATGTAAATTAAACTAAACATTTATCAAAACTAAGCATTCTAAACTATGAAATCGTTAAAATGTCTACTCTAATCCATCTGAAACTTATCCCGTTGTGGGAGTGGTGTCACGTTGATGTGGAATGGCAACCCTTTCCCAATCCCGAGGAAAAATGAACTTGTTCTAGTCAGCTTTATTGAAGAAAACTGATGGAACGGTTGTGAGATGTGTATGAACACATGATTTTAGTCTAAATGAGCATGATGCAAGCTAATTTAATATGATTTTATGCTAAAAATGATCTAGTTACACAAAAGCTAAACTAATTTAAATGGATTTTAAGCTAAAAAAGATTGAAACCCTAATTAATAAAGAAGCTACACAAATGCATCTATGTTACCACGGAAGCCATTAATGGAAGCTAAGCTAATTAATGCAAGTAATTAAGATAAAATGATATTAAATAAATGCTAAATATGAGTGTGAGTGATTTCAACAACATAAGTTTTCTTTTGAAAGATGGATTCATTTGTCTCCAAATAGTGACCTATTTTTAGGAGAGAAAGTGAGAAATGGAGGGTTAAGATTGAAAAAGTTAATCAATGGTCAAGGATGAAAGAAGTTGGAAGCATGGATCATGGATTCTCATCAATGGATGAGAATGCAAGATGGGATTTTAATCAAGAGTTAATATTCCTTCAAACAAACACACTTTTGACCTATAGAAAAGGTCACAAGTTAACTTGTATATGAGCTAAGTAAGAATATTCCCTTTTTCAAATAAGGATAGAGAATATTCTTTGGAATATTCTTATGGGTGAGGGAAAATGATAATTTAGTTAATTAAAACCAAATTAAATTGTGCAAAAGGGGAAGGAATATTCCATATTCCTTTTGGAGGAATGTGCAAAGGAGGAATATTCCCTTGGAGTATTCCCTTGCAAGTGGGGGGAATTAGATTAATTAATAATTGATAATTAAACAATGTTAATTATGTAATTAGAGGATTAGAAAAATTTAGATGATATTCATTAAATAAAATTTTTTAATGAATGGGGGAAAGGTGAAATGATATTTAATTAAATAACTTAGGGTTATTTAATTAAATAAGAAGATTTAGGGATTTAAATTAAATAGTTTGATTTATTTTATTTAATGAGATGAAATGTTAGCATGAAAAGGGATGAATTAATCCAATTAGATTAATTAGGTTAATAGATGAAAATGAGGCAATTAATTAAATAGCTAGGCTAATTTAATCAATTAAGCGAAAAGAGGATGGGTTTCAGGAGGAAATGATGTTAGTATACCTAATTCAAGTGCATGATATCATTCAACACATTTTTCAGTGCCTATAGGTATTATAGTGAATCTTTTGGGTGACTGTTGATGTTGGGTTGTTATTTGTCTGAATTATATCTCTTTGTAGGGTTCTATTGATAGGGTTTTGGGTCTCTTCAAAACCTACTTGTAAAGGGTTTTGGGTCCCTTCAAAACCTATTTTTCCTCTAATAAAAAGCAAAGAGCATGCTAGAGTGAAAGAGATGTTGTAACATCTCAAGAGAGTTTTTCAAAAGCCTGTGAGTGTAGCTCCTAAAAGGGAAATTAATCATGATATTCATTTTCTACTAGATAGTTCTCTCCCTAACCTTGGGATTTATAAACAATCATTGATGGAGGCTAACAAGGTAAATAAATAGTTGAAATATTTACAAGGTCAAGATGTAATCAATTCTAGCACTTATCCAAGCAATTATTCTATTGTTATTGTGCCCCAAAAAGATAGTTCACATAGGATGTGTATTGATTTTTTGTGCTAATAAAAGGGAAAATTTTCTATGAATTAATTGTCTTTTGGACTAGCTATAACATGCTAAGTATTTCACCAAGCTAGATTTTTCATACATGTATCATCAAGTGAGAATAAAGGAGGGTTTGTAGAAAATAATATGCAAGACAAGACATGTATTGTATGAATAACTAATACTTCCTTTTGGGTTGTATAATGCTCTTACTACTTTCATGAGGTTGATTGATGATGTACTAAATCCATTTAAAGATTCTCCTATAATTGATTTCTTAGATTGCACTTAGATTTTTAGAAAGACTCGTGAACATAAAACCACATGATTATAATTTAATAAGAAGAAATGTGGATTTTCTAAACAATCACCTGTTTACTTGGGAAATGTGGTCATAGATGGAGAGTTATTAATTGATTCGATAAAAATGAGGCTATCTTGAAGTAACCCAAACCATCTAGTGTAACCAAAACAATGAATTTTATGGGTGTAGTCAAATATTTAAGGAAGTGGACCAACTCTTTCTCTTCCATAAAAATACCTTTATATGATTTTACATGGGTGGGAAGTTATTTAGTTGGGGTGAGAAGCGAGTTCAAAAATAAAATTAGCATATGCACTAGCATTAGCTTTATCTAATTTGCTGATTTGTAAAAGGATCCATCTAAAAGAGTTTAAATTTCCATACTACTATGAGTAAAGGAAGACATGGTTTAGAGGACATTTTGACAAAGGAAGTATAGGATATAGATCAAATTAAATATTAAGGATATTGGAGAAGGATGGAGATGGTATGGGGCATCTCATAATCAACTTTGGTAGATGGAAAATTATCAAAAAGGTGTTGTTTTAGGTTTATAGTCAAAACATTTAGTTTCAAACAATCTGTAGCTTTGTAAAAAAAATTGGTAGTTTCATTAGAAAGAAGTAGATATATTAATTAGTTGTTTCACAACCAACAATGGTGATTTTATCATAAAAGAAGTTCATTTTATAATTTCCCTCTTACGAAAAGAAAGAATTTGGGTATGCGGTATAAAGTCACTCATGGCATTCTATTTTCCTTGATTTTCTACTTCCTTACATCTATTCAATTCATATTTGAGTTTGCACAAGCCTAGATAACCATGTTACATTCCCTAAAGTGGGGAGGGATAAATTAGACCAAGGGAGGAAGTTGTGAATCCAAGGTCCATTGGAGGTTTTGAAAGATATTAGATATTGAGGAAGATCCCTAAGATCCAAGGCAAAGAGGCTAGGAAATTATAGAAAATCCAAAGATTTCGAAGATTCATTCAAGGTGGATTTAAGAGATCAATTTTGTGAGATGCCTCTTGTAATCTTCTTGAATGTATACCCAAAATATTGTGTAAGTTTTAGCTAAAAAATTCATAATGTCTTGGAGCCAGTGCTAGGTCTTAGGAATTAAAATTATTATTGTGTAGGTTGTCTTTGTATGAAGGAGGCCTAACATGTAATTCTATATACATGGAATCCATGTACTTAAATCCCCCTTAAAGATTATTCATTTTTTATATGGTTGATGTGAGCCTTTCTCAAATTATTGTAACAATCCCAATCATCATCAACTTTATGCAAAATGTAAGGACATACGATGATTCAAAAGGTTATTGATTAAGTGAATAATATTTTTATTTTATTTCTATTTTTCCTCAATTTTTGCATTTTGGCTTTGCTTTGGCTTTTCCTTCAAGTCTACAATTCTGAGCATGAAAGTGTATTTGTCCTACTAGGATATATTTCTTGAACCATGTAATAACCCATCCTAAATTATTACTTAATTAACATTATTGTATTTGACACATGAATATATTCCAAATTAAAAAGACATAACTAGTGGCTAAAGTCAATCATAGCTACACATGTCCATTTAAAATGAGTCAATGATTCATATATTCTCTTCAAAAGTCAAATTACAATATAAGGTTTGACTTGGCTTCTAAGACCACAAAGTCATTACATTGTACACTTTACATCAAATACATGAATGTATTACATCAAGTTACATCTTAGATTAAAATATTCTTGTGAACAACTAAGGTTCTTCTTTGACGCTCACCTCCACTTGTGGACGAGAACATGGTTGAAGCACTTTACCACCCAACCACGAAGCTTACACTTCCTTGAAATTCTTCTGACTTGAAGAATGCCCAATCCTCCATGAAAAGTTTAGAAAGAGAACAATCTGTAAGGTGAAATCTGGTGCATGCCCATACATCAACATACAATTTCTATCTACAATTTAGAAGATAAAATGCAAGATCTATGCTAGGAATGGAAGAGAATGAAATCACAGAGCTCATACATACAAAATGAACTATATTGTTTGGCCAAGCATAATAAATGTGTTGCAAAAACAACAAACAATAGGTTCTAGTAAAGAAAACCTATACTCTTTGAACTCAATTTCGGCACCTGTCCCAGAACGTAACTTTCTACATATACAACATCTCATAACAACTATCTACCCTCTAGCAACATCTACCCTGAGGTTCTCTAGTCAACTAAGGTATCATTGTTTTGTTCAAGTATTAGAATATTCTTTCACATATGTCTTCAAAAGAAGAATCAAATTACTAATTTACTCCCTCTAAGCATAAATCATATTTGTGATTCAATAGAGTAATTCAACAATCAGTCATATCATTCTTATGGCTATTATATACTTTTCATCATAAGCATTTTCCATTTAAAAATGACATAAAAAAAAAGGTATATCACAAGTATGTGTATATACATAGACAAATTCTATGTGCCTACTTAAGTTATAGTTTTGTGCATACATTCTGAAATAATCATTAATTCAAATTGCAATTATTAAATAATAATATTCCATTTGATGTTTCTTTCGTCAAAAATAAAGAATAAGAACAAGTCTATGTTAACAGTTTCACACATACTATTGTTTCTTTTGCATTCTCATAAAAATTGTGATACTCTAACATTGTTGTTTACATATGAACATTCATTGCTTAAATAGAACCAACACTGTTTCCTACTAAACAATTATAAGACAAGTTATTTCTTAAAGAACGTTCATTGTTTACAATTATTCAATGTTGTTCCAACTAAACAGATTAATGAGCAAGGTTATTTTCAGCTACAAAAATAACTTAACATAAAAACAATATCATTTGCAACAAATTATTCACTGTTTACATCAATACAATACTATTTCAAACTAAACAGTTACATTTAATGACAAAAAATATCGTTTCCAATAGAACCCTCACTATTTGCAATTACTTATTGTTGTTTCAAATTGTTTAGAAGCTAAATGGTAACATTACATTTAAATGTTCACTGTTTTAAAACAGAATGGGTTTTTCCACAATGAACTAAAAATAAACAATGTTGTTTTGCTAGTAGCTATATTGGGTATGTGCAGGATCACGATGGGCCAAAAAGTTTCAATGCAAAAAAAGTTGCGTTTTGCATCGACCCAAAAACATGAAAATCTCGAGTTGACTTTTTTTTGGCTTGGGTGTCAATACATTTCTCCAAAGCAATGCCCAAGGCAAGAAGTACAAATCGGATATCCAATTTGAATCAACTATAAATACATATCAGTGGTGTTTTAAAATCATTTTAGTCATTTTAAACAACTAAGGGTGCATAGTGAGAGAGACTTTTGGATATTAGATATCCGATTTGAGTAGATGTCTGATTTTGAAGGTAAGTTTTTGGTATTTTTTTGTTTTAATCAATTTTTCTATTAGATTTGTATAATTTTAAGTAGTTTTTTATGGATTTTTATTAAAAACTAGTTTACTATGGATTTTTATTAAAAATTAATGTTTTTGATGGATTTTGATTAAAAACTAGTGTTGTTTATGTATTTTTATTAAAAACTAGAGTTTGTTATGGATTTTTGTTAAAAAGTAGGGTTTTTTTTGGATTTTTATTAAAAACTAGGGCTTTTTTACAATAATTTCATTTATATTGTGTAATTTCAATTAGATTAATTAGTTTTTAACTTTAATCAAGTATTATGGTTGAGAATGAAAATGCACAAATTCCAAACACTCCACCACCTCCGCAGCCATCAATTGAAGACTTAATTGGTGAAAAAATTGGAGCAATTGAGGGGCATTTGTGATGTTTATAAGACAATCCCTCGATTATCCGAGATGACAAACACATTGAAGGAAATAATTAAAAATATAGAAACCCTCTCCACCCAACATAATGCCTTTCATTTGTGGCGAGAAAATATGAGGGAATATTACTCATGTGGATTGTCTTATGATGATGTGAAAGATCTCCAAATAACAAAAGCCCAAATAGCCTATTTATTCATTAACCCCCACACTGGTTTGCCAGTTAATGTTAATAAACCAAAACTTTCTATAAAATGGTCCACGAATAGGGACATTGTAGATAAATTTTGGGATCGTTGGTGTATGGTTTTTGATAAACCACCGAAAAAAAATTGTGATATACCATTTTACTTTATTAAAAAATTATATGCTGAGTTTGTGTTAGCGCATCATGTCAATTACTTTGACATTAAACCCGTCTAGGGTGTCGGTGGAGGTATGCCCTAGGATAGACCAGGGGTAGTTAGAGTAGTCTCACACCCATATGTTCCCCCTCCTCCCCTTCCTCTGCTACCTCCAGTATATCATCCAAATATTATCCAGGATGCAACCACACAGACTATTCAGGCTATTCACTCTTTGAGTGGTCTTTTGGTTTCGCATGCTTCTATAGTAGCTCAGCCACATTTTGGTGATGTTGGTGATAGTTCGAGTGTTGCTGCATCATCCTCCTTAGGTCCACATATTTGTGTGCCACATACTTGCACCCTACAGAGTCCTCTCCTGCTAGAGAGGGGGACATTGGAATAGTGACACAGGTAAGATTTAAGTTGTAAATTCATAACTTGCATTTGTTTTTAAATGAATATTAATAAGATATAGTATCAAGTACTAATATTTATTTACATGATCTATTTAATAGTTGATGTCTGAGGAGGAGCTCACACAAGTGACTGATAGCACCCTTAGGGCCATTTTATTTGGCCTCAACATGCACACAGTATATATTTTTGCACTCACTCGTTTACATTTTTTTATTATATACTTGCTTGTCATTTGAATTTTCATTAATGAAATTATATAATAACTTATACGTTTATCTTATTTTCCTCTTGTAGGAAATACCTAGTGCGAGTGAGGTGCAACCTTGTCCATACTATGGAGGCACAAAGTTAGATAAGGGGAAGTTAATTGAACTCAAATTGGATTGAATTAAGATTTTTAAGATCTTATATTGATTATACATACATCGACATAGATTGGTATTTTCATATATACTTGTCATTTTTATGTACATGCGGTTATGAGCTATACATCATTGTTGACAAGTGTCACAACGCCTGAAGGAGTAGGTATTGGAACACCTCAAGGAGTAGGTGTTGAAACACCAGGAGGAGATAAAGAAAAAGATCAAACTAAAGAGGTATGTGTTTATTTTATTTTGTGTTTGGTAAATATGTTCCTATTACCAACAATCATATGCTAACTTGGATCAATTTTATGTTTTTGTTCACATATATAGATTGGCATTTCAAAAGTTGGTTTGGTTGGTTCTTTGAGAGGGGCATATTCTAGGACTCCCGACCCTTTGAAGAGACATATATTTTAGGTAATCAAGATTTCAATTTTAGAGTTCAATTAAAATTCAATGTATATTGATTTTGATGTTAATTATTCAATTTTAAATTATATAGTATAAATAATCTCAATTGATGTTTGATTTTTTCTTGTGCATCTACCTTTAGAGCCAAAAAGTGCTTCAAAGAGGCTCCATTTTGATGATCCACTTGTAGTTTAGGATGAGATAGACATTTTGGCATGTAAATTTTGAATAGATATTGAGATGGCATATGCCACATTTTGTAAAACTTTGTTTGAGTTGGCGTTGATGCCATTTTTGTATATGTACATACACTTGATTATTGGATAATTTGATATATAGAAGTTGACAATCGAAATTTAATTTGTTCCTCATGTGCATGATTAAACTCTTTGAAAATTTAATCTTGAGCAATGGTTAAATATCAATGTACAGTAGCATAAATTTTTTTTTGTTATATTATGTAGATTATATTCATATCGTTGATTACATTTCATTGCACATCTTTCAAACTCAAAGCATTAATTCACATTGCATAACTAACAACTAGATGTTGATAGATGAAAACAAATCAATTACAATATAGTTTTTACAAAGTCAACCTAAGCAATTATGCAATTACTTCACATTGCATAACTAATAACTAGGAGCAATTGTCAATTGCATTTGCTTGTCATGGAATTCTATGAGACCACATTTCTTTGAGGCTTTTTTTCAAATAGTCCACTGCCTTGTATATGCTACCACATTTTTCATACATGTCTACCAAAGCTTTTTATCAAACAGTTCACTGGCTTGTTGCTATGGCTAACAACCTAAAATAAGTACTTTCAAACAAGCTATGGATGCTTGGAAAAATTCTATCAAAGCATAATAGTAAGCAATAGCATAGACAAGGTAATGAACTATTTGAAAAAATGCCTCAAAGAAATGAGGTCTCATGGTGATGGAATGCCATGACAATCAAAATCAATTTTGATTCTCATGGCATTCCATCACCATGAAACCTCATTTCTTTGAGGTATTTTTTCAAATAGTTGACTGCCTTGTTGATTATCATGGCATTCCATCACCATGAGACCTCATTTCATTGGGGAATTTTTTCAAATAGTTCACTGCCTTGTCTATGCTACCAAATTTTTCATACATGTCTATCAAAGCATTCTATCAAACATTTAATTGCCTTGCTGCTATGGCTAAAAGCCTACAACAAGTGCTTTAGAACAAGCTATGGATGCTTGGAAATAATCTAACAAAGCATAATAGTAAGCGATAATATAGACAAGGCAATGGACTATTTAAAGAAAATGCCTCAAAGAAATGTGGTCTCATGGTGATGGAATGCCATAACAAGAAAATTTATATAGATTGTCATGGCATTCCATCACCATGAGGCCACCCTTTTTTGAGGTATTTTTTCAAACAATTCACTGCCTTGTATATGCTACCGCATTTTTCATACATCTACCAAAGCATTTTATCAAACATTTCACTGCCTTGCTGCTATGGATAAAAGCCTAAAATAGGTGCTTTCAAACAAGCTATATGGATTCTTGGAAAATGGTGCAGGAGCACCTTGGAAATAGAGAACTAGTTGATGGTTAGTTGATGCAACCAAGTATGGAAAACCACTCACTTTCATAATACAAGGGATTCCTAAACACCTTTCTCAACTTAACTCTAAATCTCTTTAAAAACTCTTGCAACTAATCATCATTCTAGACACTCATTTTAGTCCCCTTCAACATACTTCCAACTCACATAGGACTCCTTTGGAACAACTTTCACAAATCATACAAACTACGCTGCTCAACCTAGCCAAATAGGCCAAATTTCCAAAGCAACCACCCTTGGAACACTTCACAAACCCTAACACTTGTTGGGGTAGCACTCAACAGATGACAAAACCTCAAATTTTCCCATTTATCCTCTAGAAATTTCCCTCTAAGACCCTATTCCACAAAACCCTCAAATTGCTCAAATTTGGCAAGGGTTTATTGAAAAACCTACTTGCAGACTTCCCCAGACTTTAGCATAAACTCCAAAACCCTTGAATAACCCTGCACAAGCTTAAAAGAACAAGAAAAGTGACTTCCCTCAAACAATTCCCACTTTTACCCTCTTTAACCTCACGTTTTCATGCAAAACACCCCAAATGCCATCTAGGGCATCACCAAAAATCATAATGCTGACCTCCCCTACACAATAAATAATGAAAAAATGTTTATCTATCCTAACTAAGCCTATCCACTGAGTTATAGTATCATACAGTGGGTGGAAGGCTTAAAATTCCATTTTAAATGCATTCAAACCCTTGGAACAGGGCTCACAGACTGACCTCCAGTAAAATGCCTCTTAAATGCACAAAAATGAATGAAATTACTTGAAACCAAGTTTGTGAAGAAGTTAAATCTGCTGTCCACCAGTTTCCATTAAAAATAAAGCAACAAGCTATGGTCTCATGGCTTTTTTTTGCACGAAAACCAGTGTTGGAGTTCGGTTGGAGGTTGAAAACTACTTGTAAGGGCATAAATAAATCTTGTTCTACAACTCGTATAACCAAACTGACTATTCCATCATGTTTGAATGGGTATGTTTAGGTTAGGTATGGTCCCCTTTCGCACCCAAACAGGCTAAAGTAGTCTGAGCTACGTTCAATCGATGAAATCCCTTAAGAGTCCAAAGTGCTAAAAGATAATAATATTTCAAGGGCTATTTCTCAGAAAATGTGACACTTACAAACTCTCTGTATAAGGCTATGGGACCGTGTTGGGACCATCTACAATAACCTCTCTCAAATTTTTCTATCTCGGAGGTGTTTTCTCGTGGTAACGAGTTTTTAGTTGAGGGAAAAGTTGTCAGATGCAAGCAGTGTAAAGTTACAAAGTGGTGCAACTTCCATTTTGCAACTCATATGACTAAATGGACTATTCCAACACATTTGGATGGGTACATTTACGTTAGGTATGGTCATTTTTTACACCCAAATAAGCTGAATCACTCTGAGCTATATTGGACCAACGATTTCTCTTAAGAGTCCAAAGTGCTAAAAGACAACAATCTTTGAAGGGCTATTTCTCAGAAACCGTTATACTTACAAACTCTTTGTCTGAGGCTATGGGATCATGTTGGGACCATCTACAATAACCTCTCTATGTTTTTTCTATCTCAGAGGCATTTTCCCATGGTGATGAGTTTTCATTTGAGGGAAAAGTTGTGAAATGCAAGCAGTGTAAAGTTGCAAAGTGGTGCAACTTTCATTCTCCAAATCATATGACCAAACAGACTATTCCAACACGTCTGAATGGGTAAATTTACACTATGGATGGTCCTCTTTTGCACACAAATACGCTGAATCACTTCGAGCTACATTGGACTGACGATTTCCCTTAAGAGTCCAAAGTGCTAAAAGGCAACAATCCTTGAAGGGCTATTTCTCAAAAATCGTGACACTTACAAACTCTCCATCTAGGATCGTGTTGGGACCATCTACAATAACCTCTCTTGGTTTTTTCTATCTCGGAGGCGTTTTCCCATGGTGATGAGTTTTCAGTTGAGGGAAAAGTTGCCAAATGCAAGCAGTGTAAAGTTGCAGTGGTGCAACTTTCATTCTCCAACTCGTACGACCAAACAGACTATTCCAACACGTCCGAATGGGTACGTTTATGCTATAGATGATCTTCTTTTGCACCCAAATATGTCAAATCACTCTGAACTACATTGGACTGGTGATTTCCCTTAAGAGTCCAAAGTGCTAAAAGACAACAATCTTTGAAGGGCTATTACTCGAAAACCACGACACTTACACACTCTCTGTATGAGGATATAGGATCATGTTGGGACCATCTACAATAACCTCTCTCAGTTTTTTCTATCTCGGAGGTGTTTTCTCGTGGTGACGAGTTTTTAGTTGAGGGAAAAGTTGTCAGATGCAAGCAGTGTAAAGTTGCAAAGTGGTGCAACTTTCATTCTGCAACTTGTACGACCAAACAAACTATTCCAACACATCCATATGGGTACATTTATGCTAGGGATGATCCTCTTTTGCACCTAAATATGCCAAATCACTCTGAGCTACATTGGACCAACGATTTCCCTTAAGAGTCAAAAGTGCCAAAAGACAACAATCTTTGAAGGGCTATTTCTCGGAAATCATGATGCTTAAAGACTCTTTGTTTAAGGCTATGGGATTATTTTGGGACCATCTAAAATAACCTCTCTCATTTTTTGCTATCTCAGAGGCGTTTTCTCATGGTGACGAGTTTTCAGTTGAGGGAAAAGTTGTCTAATGCAAGCAGTGTAAAGTTGCAAAGTGGTGCAAGTTTCATTCTGCAACTTGTACGACCAAACGAACTATTCCAACACGTTCATATGGGTAAATTTATGCTAGGGATGGTCCTCTTTTGCACCCAAATATGCTGAATCACTCTGAGCTACATTGGACCGACGATTTCCCTTAAGAGTCCAAAGTGCTAAAAGGCCATACCATCTATTGTACGGTCTGTAGCTCGATGGTATGGCCATGGTAGATGTTATTAGGACTGTATAAGGTGAATATTTGGGTGTAAAGATCTGGAAAGTTCTATAGTTGAGTTGGTGAGTTTCCATGCATGGAAAAAATGAGTGAAATTAGGTGAAAAATGGTGGTTAGAACATGCTAATGTCAATGAAATGTGGGGGCAACAAGATTTAAGTTTGGATAAAGTTTGTGCAGGTCCTAATAGAGGTGTTTGATGATTTTATAGGGTGTGGCAAGGTTTGAAACATTGATTTCCTTAAAAACCTCATGAAAGTTGCTAAAAATGAGGGTTTGTTGAAATAGAGTTTTAGAAAGCGTATCTCACCAAAAATAATTATGGTTTTGGTAGTTTGGTAGGATTTTTAATGCTACCCCATCAAAATTTTAGGTTTGGGAAGTGTTTAAATATGAGTCTCCTTGTAAAATGGGCCTATTTTAGTGAAGTTGCACCCAAGTTTGGGTTTGAGGATCAAATTGGAGTTTGAATCATCTTTAATTGTAATTGTGTTGTTTAAAGCCACCTAGCTCTTGCATCAGAAAACTCTTACCCAATAAACTTGAACATCATGCACACCCAAATACCTTGTTTCCACTTTGCTAGATCAAAGACTCAATTACATTGGAAATGACCTTCACATGACCTTTTTACATTTTTTTTTGGCAAAATTGGCAAGCCACTGTAATTTATTATATATAAGTAGGAGATATTACAAAACCTTGTTCAAAAGAGCATACCGACAAGAAAGAATCGAGAAGAAAACCTCTGGTTGTAGCTTGATTAAGTACAAAAATCTCTTACAAAATTGTCCCAATAACAGTAACAAAGCATACACATGTATGACTATTTCAACCTATGAGTTTCCAAAATATAGACCCCTTTACATTTTAAACATATCCTTTATACAATGCCAGACATTTGACCCATATTTCAACAAGCATCACTGGATATAGATTATGCCCATACATAGTTATGACCTTTTTACATTGTTTCACATTTGAAAATTCAAATTTTATAAAATTTCCCTATTGGAGGCATTCAGGGCATAGTCTTCCACAAGAGTAGTATGTTGACGTTCTAGAGTGACAAGCACCTGTACAAACCATCAAGGTAGCATTTAAACTACATACAATAGAAAAGATGCTTAGAATAAAAGACGCTTAGAATAACCGATATATATTATTGTAATCTGTCGCATACCTCTCCAAAAGGATCAGAGCTACCTACCGTTGCAGCAGGTCCATGATCAATCGTGCCAGGAATATTGCAAAAGTTGTCAAATGAGAAATATATATTGTCACAATAGAAAAGATGCTTAGACTAACAAATCTATGTTAATCTAAACAACCTGAATGATGATGAATTGGTAATGCAAACTATAAAAGATGCTTAGAATAACCAATCTATATTATTCTAAATGACCTAATTGATGATGAGATGGTAATGCAAACTATAAAAGATGCATTGAATAACCAATATATATTATTGTAATATGTGGAATACCTCTCCAAAAGGATCAGAGCTGGCTATTGTTGCAACAAGTCCATGATCAATCATGCCAAAAATATCACAAAATTTATCAAATGATAAAAAATCCTTTGCATTGGGTGACACTCTAGAGTTATCATGCCAAAATTGTTGAATTACCTACTTTTCATTATTAGTTAGCTTCTTATCAAAACGTGGAAGCCTCCCGACAAAAGCCCATGTATCATTTTGAAGAGGATCATCTATTCTTTGTCTTTTTGCAAGTGCTCTATCCAAAGTTTTATGATTTATGTCAAAATCAATACAAGTTTGTCTCATAAAGTGAGCCTTTTTCAATTGATGGATTACTAGGGAATTTGTAATGACTTTTCGAGCAACTCTCTTATCTTTTTCCTTGTTATTTTTTCTAATAGACTTGAGAGCATTAAAAATATTTTTGACAATAATAGAATTTTTTTCGGTCTTCTTGTTCACACGAATCTTCAATTTGGCTAGCAAAGGTCTCATCTTTTGCATCTTTAGAAATTGTACAAAAAGTTGGCATTGCTCAGTCAATGTCTTATCGCTAAAATATTGGTTGAAAAGTCTTATAGCCCACAACCGAACAGTTCGTGTTGACCTCTTGCCTTCAAAATTGTTTATAATGTTCTCATTAATTTCAAGTAACCATTTAGGGGTTCTTGAAGGTCTTGAATTTGGAATATTTCATTCTTCCACACAAGGTTCTTCATTTCTCATGTAATATGGTGAAACATAATTTACACTTGGTTCAATATTATGTTCAACATCTTCAATTCCAACATTTTCACCTTGAACATTTTCAATATCAATTTGAATAATTTCATTCCCAATTTCAATATCATGTTCAACATCTTCAATTCCAACATTTTGACCTTGAACATTTTCATTATCAATTTCAATATTTTCATTCCCAATTTGAATATCATGTTCAACATCTTCAATTCCAACATTTTCACCTTGAATATTTTCAATATCAATTTGAACATTTTCATTCCCAATTTCAATATAATGTTCAAAATTTTCACCTTGAACATATTCAATTTCCTCTTCACTTGAAACACCATAGGGCTCAGGTTCACCAATATTTAACATACCTTGTCTTCTCTTCCTATGACCTTCTCTATCTCTTTCTCTATATGCTTCAATTTGATCTTTTGTAAGTTTTCTCTTACGTTTTTGCTTCTGATGACTGTCGCTCCCCATTATAACTCATAAAATATGCTAAAAAATTATTGCTTATGAAAAAAGTAGAAGATGCTCCAAAAAGTTGATCTTTGTCTCTTCCTCTCTAAAACCGTGCATTTGTCGCCTGCAAAGCCTGCAAATAGAATGTAGGGTCTGTTGGATTGCACAAAACGACCCACATGGGGTTTTTCTATAGCCCACAAATCCGATATCCGATAAATTTGATATTTGATTTGAAAAAAAATTCAAATGTTTTGTAATAGTAGGATTTTAGTGCTACAAATCGGATATCCGATTCAAATCGAATATCTGATTTGAATCGGATATCTAATTTGTGCACACATAGACCTAATGGTTAATGGTAGAGGTTAGAGGGTTTAAGGGTTAAGGGTTAAGGGTTAAGGGTTAAGGGTTTAGGATATAGGGTTTAAGGTAGAGGGTTATAAGGGTTTAGGGTTAAGGGTATAGGGGAGAGAGATAGATGGAGTAAGTCAGTGATAGAGAGACCTGAGAGAGGGAGAGGGGGTACGAGGGAGAGACTTGAGAGAGAGAGTAGAGGGTAGATGGTTTAAGGTTATAGGGTTAAGGGTAGAGGGAGAGGGAGAGAGAGAGAGAGGGTAGAGGTTTAAGGGTTTAGGGTTTTAGGGTTTAGGGTATAGGGTAGAGGGTTTAAGGGTTAAGGGTATAGGGCAGAGAGATAGATGGAGTGAGTGAGTGAGAGAGAGACCTGAGAGAGGGAGAGGGGGTATGAGGGAGAGACTTGAGAGAGAGAGAGTAGAGGGTAGAGGGTTTAAGGATTTAGGGTTAAGGGTACAGGGAGAGAGAGAGAGAGAGGTTTAAGGGTTAAGGGTAGAGGGAGAGATATAGAGGGAGTGAGTGAGACTGAGAGACCTGAGAGAGGGAGAGACTTGAGAGAGAGAGAGAGAGAAGAAGAGGGTAGAGGGTTTAAGGGTTAAGGGTTACAAATGGGAGAGAAATAGAGGGATTCAATGAAAGAGAGGGAGGTAGGGAGTGGGAGAGAGATAGATGGAGTGAATGAGAGAGAGAGAGAGACCTGAGAGAAGGAGAGGGGGTATGAGGGAGATACTTGAGAGAGATAGAGAGAGATAGAGAGTGGGAGAGAGATAGAGGGTACATGGTTTAAGGGTTAAGGGTAGAGGGAGAGATACAGAGGGAGTGAGTGAGATAGAGATACTTGAGAGAGAGAGAGTAGAGGGTAGAGAGTTTAAGGGTTAAGGGATTAGGGTTTAGGGTTAAGGGTAGAGGGGAGAGAGATAGAGGGATTCAGTGAAAGAGGGGGAGGGAGGGAGTGGGAGAGAGATAGAGGGGGGAGGGGGGAGAAATAGGAGTGATTCAGTGAGAGACCTGAGAGAGAGAAAGAGAGTAGAGGGTAGAGAGTTTAAGGACCTTAAGGGTTTAGGGTTTAGGGTTAAGGGTAGAGGAGAGAGAGATAGATGGAGTGAATGAGAGAGAGAGACCTAAGAGAAGGAGAGGGGGTACGAGGGAGAGACTTGAGAGAGAGAGATAGAGAGATAGAGAGTGGGAGATAGATAGAGAGATAGGGGGTACAAGGTTTAAGGGTCAAGGGTAGAGGGAGAGATATAGAGCGAGTGATTGAGAGAGAGAGGGGATAAGAGGGAGAGACTAAAGAGAGAGAGAGAGTAGAGGGTAGAGGATTTAAGGGTTAATGGTTTAGGGTTTAGGGTAGAGAGGAGAGAGATAGAGGGAGGGAGTGGGAGAGAGATAGAGGGTAGAGGGGGAGAGATAGGAGTGATTGAGTGAGAGACTTGAGAGAGAGAGAGTAAAGGGTAGAGGGTTTAAGGGTTAAGGGTTTAGGGTTTAGGGTTAAAGTTTACAGAGGGGAGAGATATAGAGGGAGTGAATATGAGAGGGTAGAGGGTTAAGGGTAGAGGGTTTAAGGGTTTAGGGTAGAGGGGAAAGAGATAGAGGGAGCGACTCTGAGAGAGAGACCTGAGAGAAAGAAAGGGGGTAGAATGGAGAGACTTGAGAGAGACAGGGAGTGGGATAATAATAGAGGGTATATAGATATCTAGGGTATATAGGGTTAATGGTAGAGGGTAGAAGGTTTAAGGGTTTAGGGTTTAGGGTTAAGGGTAAAGGGAGAGATATAGAGGGATTGAGTGAGAGAGAGATACCTGAGAGAGGGAGAGGGAGAGAGAGGGTTAAGGGTAGAGGGTAGAGGGTTTAAGGGTTAAGGGTTAATGGTAGAGGGGAAAGAGATAGAGGGAGTGACTTTGAGAGAGAGACCTGAGAGAGGGAGAGGGGGTAGGAGGGAGACTTGAGAGAGAGGGAGTGGGAGAGATAGAGGGTATATGGTTAATGGTAGAGGGTAGAGGGTTTAAGGGTTTAGGGTTTAAAGGTTAAGGGTTTAGGGTTTAGGGTTAAGGGTTAAGAGTAGAGGGAGAGATATAGAGGGAGTGAGCAAGAGAGAGAGACTTGAGAGAGGGAGAGGGGGTTAGGAGAGAGAGAGTATAGGGTAGAGGGTTTAAGGGTTAAGGGTTTAGGGTTTAGGGTTAAGGGTAGAGGGGAGAGAGATAGAGGGAGTCAGTGAAAGAGAGGGAGGGAGTGGGAGAGAGATAGAGGGTAGAGGGGAGAGATATAGGAGTGATTGAGTGAGAGACTTGGGAGAGAGAGATGGAGAGACAGAGAGGGAAAGAGATAATATTTAAATATTTTATATATTAGTAATATATATATATATATATATTTAAATATTTATACATTAACTAGAATATTGAAATAATATTTAAATATTATACATAATAATATAATATATTATATATTAAATACATAATTCGGTAAGAGATTATCATAAATTGTATATTGTATATTACATTATAAACTATATTGTATATTGTATATTATATATTAAATTATAAACTTTATTTCATTTTTAAATCATATATTATAAATTTTATAACATTTTTAAACTTATATCTAAAACATATTGGATATCCGATTCAAATCGAATATTGGATATCGAATTCTGATTTGAATTGGATATCCAATATGTCTAACATAAAATTTCATGCCTAGGGATTAGCCTCAGGCTTGCTTTGGAATTTGGTTCAGACCTGCCAATCCTAAGAAGTCAACACAAAAAGCGTGTTTAACAACTTACCTTGCTTTTCCAGACTTCACACATGTGGCTGACGACTTTTTTTTACCCAAAATTGATGAAACGAAAAGGGTTTGTAAAGAGCTTCTCAGCTTTCCACCAATATAAATTATACTTTACTTTGAATCTAATAAATAATTATTATTCATTTTCTATTAGAATTACTATTAAAGTCTTGATTGATAGGCTAATTGAAAAACATCTATAGCTTTCAAACAGTATCACATTTTTTGAATCCAAAACATGCATCACATTCTATGCTTCGCATACTATAGGATTAAAAAAAATGAATTTCATGAAGTTTTGACCAAGTTAAGGTGGTCAGACATACGATTTTTTATATTTTTTAAAAGTTGTAATTAAAAATTCATAATGAATTATTTACTTGGAAATTTTTTTAAAAAAATATGCATCACATCCGGACATGAGTCCTCTACTTATATCTAAAATCTTATAAAAAAATATTATCATTTTATTATGGTTAGGGTGGTCAAACAAACACCTACTTTTTATTTTTTCCCTAAAATTTAAGTACTACTACGTTGAAATTTCAATTTTTCACCAAATAGTTTTTTTTTTAAATAAACCTAGTAGTTTAGAAACTACATTCAATTTTCCACAGATTATGTTCTTATATATTTTTTAAATAATATAAATAACTTATTCAAATTTTTATGTCAAGTTGCCTAACTCTGATTTTTCTGAATTTTCATTGCCACTTAAGGGCATGTTTTTCCATGATGATCCTGCACATACCCTATTATCTAAAACTTCTCATTTGTCAATTTCAAGCAAGCCAAGTGATTTCTCTAACAAATCAAATAGCCTAGTTTCATACATAAAAATGGAATGCCTAATATTCAGATCTTGTACACTTTCATTTGTGAAATTCAATGTGCAACTTAATAATATAAAGAATCTAAGTTCGACATGCTTCTCGATGTAAAACTTGAGCAAATATTTTGGTCAAGAGATAGGCATAGAAGTTTTAGGTTCTAAGCAGAACTCATGCCTATTCAGGCTTCAAGCAAAACAATCATAGGTTACTCTGAGATCGACCATTCTTATAGGTTGAGTGCTTTCTTTCTTAGCAACAAGGATTATATTCAAAAATTCCCATATGGACTTGTTGTTTTATACCATGCATACAGTTATATTCAACATGCAAAATTATGTTTGTATCATATAGATATTCAAGAATCAGCTCGTCGATCTTTTAGATCAACCCAAGCAAGGATTGGCTATTCTCAAACTAGAATCATTGCATCATTCTTATCGAATGAGGTCAGATTTACAAAAATCACACACATATATATATACAAAGTTCTAAAAACATCTGTGAAAGTCCCTTTCCATTATCGGCCCATCCTAAAATGAGCATTAGAAATAATAAAAATGAAATATTGGGAATCATACCCCTCCCACAGGATCCTTAGTCGATCCTTTTCAAGGATAATCTATACAAAAATAACATTGTCAATCGGAATAGACTATGATATCCTTTATAAGGCTAGCACCATCGTGCAAAATAAAAATGAAGGTCGAGCTATTTAAGGCTCTTCGAGCCTCGGCCTAGCTTCTGCAAATATTCACGAAGGCTCTAAACTTTATTGGCTTCCACACTAAGTATGTTGTAGGCCATGCGACCCCTACAAGGTGGGTGACATTGCTTATGCATTCGGCTCAAGGCCGATTCAAATCAAAGACAACAACTCACATTTTATTGTGCTATAAAAACATTCAATAAAATGGAAGGAATACTTCTAGCATGTTTCAATAATGGCAATAAAACTAAGTCTATTACAAAAAGAGATCGATTTACCTCCAATAGGATCTTTGGTGAAATTTTTCCTCAGATTTCTTCCTGTCTCGAATTCTTCTACTTTTTGCCTTCAAATTCCCCAATTTTCTTATCTTCTCTTTGCTTTTTCGTCGGGGTATCAATCAAAAATGGAAACAACAACTTTTTTTTGCATAATACTAGTGATGGTATTATTGCCTTGCCATTGACCACTACTTGGTTTAAATATTGTCATTAAACTCGTGGCATACCATGCCCTTCGAGGGATGCCTTCATGATTCTTCATTGATTTTAAACAGTCTAATTTTGAATATATATCAATTATCAAATTTGAATTCAATAAGAATATGAATATGTATACATATATGTATATATATATATATATATATATATATATATATATATATACGTAATATGTATATGTATATATATATATGTAATATGTATATATATACATATATCTATATGTATTTATATGATTTCTTTCATATTTATCATGTTTGTTCTTCATTTCAAATATATATATATGTGTGTATATATATATATTTATATATATATATATATGTATTCACATTTATTTACATACATGTATATATACATTCATGTGTAAATTGTTTATTGGGAGAGCTTATAAGTTCCATATGCTATCATTTAAATTAAGGAACTTTAATTTCATCTTGAGCATCCATATATATAAACTAAAATAAGTTTTTTTCATCACTGAAACAATTCAAGTCATGAAATTATGTTTTTCTATATATGCAAAAATAATTCAAATGCAAGTCATCATGCCATTTGTGGTGTGTGCACCCAGATTCTAACTGGCTTACCATTCGATTCGGCTAAACAATCCTACTTCAACCATGTTCTCATCCTTCAACCTATCACCCTGCAACTACACATACTTGCACTTGCAAATTTATCAGTAACGTTCAATTCTTGGTAACATATAAAATAATTTCCAAAATTTCACAAAGTCAACATCAATAAACTTCTTTCATTCAATTTTTGAAAATTCTAAAATTTTATTTAATATATATTGAATTTCTTCAATAATTCAATTTTCCCTATTATAATAAATATGCAATAAAATTGGGTTATGACATCCTTCCCCTCTTGAAAGAGACATCGTCTCGATGTCCAGTAAATCAAAAAAGAAAGAACATCATGTCAAATTGGAGCATACATGTATATTTCAACATCGCATCAAATTATACATGTCTATTTCAACATCACAACAAAATTATAACATCTTGACAAAATTATATGTCTGTTTCAACATCTCATCAAATTATAGCATGAAAAATTATAGTATCTCAATCCAAAAATTTCAATAAAATTTATTGAAGTCTCTTTCTCAAGAAAGAAAGTGGGGAAAGGAGCATTCTATTTCTTCTGCATCCTCCCAAGTAGAATTTTCCTCTGAGTACTGGTCCCATTGGACCTTAAACTGAGCAATATCTTTGCTCTACAACTTAGCATTGCATCTATCCAAGATTCTAATGGGATCCACTAGCACCACTCCTAGATCTTGTACCTACAAGGATTTCCAATCAAGTACATGAGTCACATCAAGATGATATGGCTTAAGCAAGGAAATATGAAACACATTATGAAGTCAAGCCAGAGCAGGTGGTAGAGCTAGTCTATAAGCAACTGGGTTAATCACTTCCAAGACATCAAACGGTCCCACATATCTTGGGGCCAAATTGGGAGACTTTCCAAAAGCAATAGAAATTTTATGAGGTTTAACTCTCAAGAAAACTTTATCCTCGGTTGTGAACTATCTAAGAGTTTGATTCTTGTTGGCATAACTCTTTTGCTAGTCTAACGCCTCCTTCAATCTACTCTTAGTGACCCTCATTTGTTCTTCCATTTCCTTAAGTATTTTAGGTCCTACTATGATCTTGTCCTCCAATTTATCCCAATTGATGGG
Source organism: Sequoiadendron giganteum (assembly GCA_007115665.2). Classification (NCBI taxonomy): domain Eukaryota; kingdom Viridiplantae; phylum Streptophyta; class Pinopsida; order Cupressales; family Cupressaceae; genus Sequoiadendron; species Sequoiadendron giganteum. Next base: position 295,509,659 of record CM021104.1, on the reverse strand, counting down.
GTATGACACTTCCACCCATACAAGGCTTCAAACGGTTCCATGGCTAAGGATGTATAATAGGAGTTGTAAGAAAACTCTACCAAAGGCAAATATTCCTCCCACATATGTTGTTGGTCCATACAATACATTCAGAGGAGTTCTTTGACTACCTGATTCACCCTCCCTGTATGCCCGTCCTTCTGAGGATGATAAGTTGAGCTAAAATTTAGTTTGGTCCCTAATGCAACATTCAAGGTCATCCAAAACCTTGAGATCATCTATGTGTCCCTTTCAAAAATGATAGTCTCTAGCACTCCATGCAAACAAAATATCTCTGGGACAAATTTCGTAGTCAGGGTCAATTATTTATCCTTAAGGTTTCCTAAAATAAAGTGTGCAACCTTAGTCAATTTATCAATCATGAACAAGATAACATCATGCTTGTTCTTGCTCAACAACAACCCCTATACAAAATCCATACTGATCACCTTCCATTTATACTTAGGTATGTCATGAGGATACAGTAACCCAATTGGATGTGCATGCTCAACCTTGACTCGCTGGCAGTCCAAGCATCTGGCTACATACTACACTGCATCCTTCTTGAGTTTAGGCCAAAAATACAATATTCAACTCTACAATCATCTTGGATACTCCGGGGCATCCTCAATAAGGTGCATTGTGAACCTCTTCTAAAACCACCTTCCTTAATTCTCTAGAGTTAGGAATATACATTCTTCTCTGATATCTTAAAATACCATCTAGTTCAATCTCATACCCATTGAACCGATGATCTAAAGGACTTATGATTAGGGCACTCTTCACTCTTTCATAGTGCTCATCCCCTAGCAAATTCTGAATCACCTGTTGTCTCAAGTTAGACCTTGTTGAGATCATGGTTGTCATATGTCTTTGTCTACTAAGAGAATCAACCACTCTATTCTCTTTTCTCTTTATCTATTCAATTCCAAAGTCATATTCACTAAGGAATTCTAACCACCTTCTCTGTCGCACATTAAGGTTTGGCTAGGTAAATATGTATCTCAATCCTAAGTGGTTTGTCTTGAGTTCAAACGGATTTCCCAAAAGATAATGCCTCCACATTTGTAAGGCATGAACTATGGCTACCAATTCTAAATCATGAGGTGCATAGTTCACTTCGTGCTACTTGAGCTTCCTTGATTCATATGCTACCACTTGTCTGTCTTGCATTGATACTACTCCCAATCCCTCTCCTAAAGCATATATGATTACTATGAATCTCCCATTAGGATCAAGGATAGTCAACACTGGTGCTATTGTGAGCCTCTCCTTTAGGAGTTGGAATGCTTGCTCGCATTTCTCAGTCCATTCAAACTATGTTCCCTTCCTTTGGAGTGAGGTAATAGGAGATGCAATTTGGGAGAACCCTTGCACAAAATTCCTATAGTGTCCCGTGAGGCCCATTTTTCCATGAAGCTACAAAATTCTGACACATTATGAGGCACTGACCATTCCACAATTGTCTTGATCTTCTCGGGGTCTATGAAGACTCCTTCAGCTGAATGATATGGCCTAAATAGTGCACTTTGTCTTGATAGAATGAACACATGGACTACTTCCCAAAGAGTTTCCTTTATCTCAATCATTAGGAAAATATCCTGAAATGTCTATCATGCTCTTTGACAGTCTTTTAGTAGACTAGAATTTCATCAATAAAGATCATAAAAATTCATCCAACCAATCTCTGAACACACTATTCATGAGGTTCATAAAGACTTCTAGTGCATTAGTTAAACCAAAAGGTACCACTATAAACTTGTAATGTCCATATCGATTTCTAAATGCAGTCTTCGAAATATCTTCTTCCTTAATTCTCAATTGATGGTACCCTGACCTGAGATCAATTTTGGAGAACACCATCGCTCCCTCCATTTGGTCAAATAGTTCATCAATCCATGGGAGTGGATAGCGGTTCTTGATGGTCACCTTGTTCAACATCTAATAATTTATACACAGACACAAATTTCAATCCTTCCTTTTCACAAAAATAACTGGCACTCCCCAAGGAGATACACTGGGTCTTATAAGTCCCTTATCCAATAATTCCATTAATTGGGCCTTCAACTCATAGAGTTCTATGGTGGTCATCTGATAAGGTTCCTTGCATTGAGGCTCAACTCCTAGAACTAGGTCAATAGAAAAATTGAATTCCCACTTAGAAGGAAACTTCATAAGTTCATCAAGGAATACATCTTGGAACTCCTTAAGAATAGGATAGTCATCTAAATACGGTTCCTTGTTGTTAGGATTACTAACATGCACTGCATAAATTTCACACCCCTTTCGATGAGCCTTCTTTAGCTACATCACAAAAATCTGTTTAAACTCTAAGGGCATCTACATTCCACAAAACTCAATTGGGTTTCCATAATCATCCAGATAGTTGGCCACCTTATCCTCACAGTTCACTATAGCCTTATGCTCGATTTACCAATTTATTCTGAAAATTACATCATATGAGCCTAAAGGTGCCACATACAAGTTGACCCAAGTTTGAAAGGTTGAAAACTCTAAGTCATCAAAAAAGTGACAATTATCTACCCTCTGCTCTACTTGATTACCATACTGAACCGTCCATGAATTTTCCATGTATCTAGGTCTAATGGGTATCTTGGATATTATTCTAGGATCTATAAAACATTTATTAGCTCTAGTATTAATTAAGATAGAGACAGATTGGCCATAGTGCTTACCCGTCAGCTGAATTGGTGAAGCCTAATACTCTACCTATCTATTATCCACTGTAGCATAGATCTGGTGATGTTGTCTGTTGATAGCCTCCTTCCTTCCGCGACTTCGACCGCTGAGGAAAATTCAGGGCATAATGATCACCTCCACAAGTATAACATCCATCTTGAGGCCCTTTGCGACCTCCTAGCTTGTCCTCTCTAAAGCCCTTTTGCTTATGGCCATCTTTACTCTTGCCTTTGTTTTCTTTCTTGTTCTTTCCACCATTACAATCTTCACCCTTCTCATGTGACTCACTTCCCCTCTCGAGATTATGGATCTGATGGCTCTTGTCTCCTTTATGATTTTTTTTCCCATATCGTGAATTAGAATTTGAGTCGCTATGAAGATTGGATAGCTTTTATATTTTTTGTTCTTGTTCAGTGGCTTTTTGGAAGAATTCACTCATGGTTTGAGGCTCATTCATATCCACTTAACCTCCTATGTGAGGTCTGAGTCCATTATAAATTTTGGATACGAAAATGTTCATCTCCCTAATACTAAGGCACATATTTCAAAAGGTTGGTGAAATTTTCCCAATACTGAATCACACTCATTTCCTTGGGTTAAGTTCTAAAATTTTGTCACCTTCTTGTCAAAGAAAATTTGAGGTAACCATCTCTTCCCGAAAGCTTGGAGGAATATTTCCCAAGTGATATCAATAGGCTGAATATTTCTTTCTAACTTCTCATTATCCCACCAAGTCATTGCTTCACCTGAGAGCTGATACGTAGCCCATGCTACCTTAGTGTGTTCATAAAGGTTATGGAGCCCAAAGTATTTTTCCATCTCTATAACCCAAGCCTCAGCTCCTACTTTGATAGCCTTACCATCGAAATTGGGCAGTGCTACTCTTTTGAGGTCTTTCCCAAGCTCTTCCTCAATTCATCCTCGTGGACCTTCCCTTGGACCACTGTCTCCTTGATTTCCTTTTGTATTCCTGCGATCCCGATCCTTGTGTGCCACTCAGAATTCTTGCTCTATATGATCCATGCGAGACTCTTGTTGATTCAGAAGCTCTAAAATTTATTCCAGCCTCATGTTAGGTCCATTATCAGAACCACTACCACCTCTGTCTTTCTTGGTGGTCACCATGTCATCCCACACTTATCCTACAACACATTCACGTTTATCGCATCTCAACAAAAGGTTCTACGAATAAATGTTCTTATGCTACATCACATAATTTTTCATATGCATACATCCCTCATTCAAGAAGACATACACATTCATGCATAATACACACATTTAGAGTCCTTGATTGAACACACCCAAATTTTTTATCTAATTTTATTTATATTAAAGGCGAGTCAATAGACCCTTATTTACAATAGGCTTCTTGTTACATCATTCTGATTTCTCAACCTTAGAAAGATGACATTCCTCTGGGTCCTCATCTAAATTTACATCAAACTTTATAGAAGAGGATGGTTGAGCATGCAGGCTCTCCTTTTCCTCTTTAGTCAACAAGGGTGCATTGGGTCCACACTCTAGAGGTCAATCCTAGATTGTGGATAGCTTTTTTATCTTAGGTGTCAACTTATCTTCAATCTCCAAGCCTCTCTCTATCTTGAGTCATGTAAGAGCCTGAGCTAGAGCTTCATCATCAGGAATTTCTAATTGAACCTTTGTCTTGGCGTTTCCTTCCTTTACATCATTCTTACATGAGGTTCTAACAGTTTTCCATTTCCTTTATCCTACCTTTGACCTTCCCATTCCTTCATTCAATCCAAGTTCGATCAATTCTTAGGACAACCAAATTTTGGGGTCAAGGGTCAACTACCCCTAGTCAACTATCATAGACTTAAAAGGTCTAGAGTTGAACCCTAAGCTCTGATACCAAATGTAATAACCCACCCTAAATTATTACTTAATTAACATTATTGCATTTGACACATGAATATATTCCAAATTAAAAAGACATTACTAGTGGATAAAGTCAATCATAGCTACACATGTCCATTTAAAATGAGTCAATGATTCATATATTCACTTCAAAAGTAAAATTATAATATCAGGTTTGACTTGGCTCCTAAGGACACAAAGTCATTACATTGTACACTTTACATCAAATACATGAATAAATTACATCATGTTACATCTTAGACTAAAATAGTCTTGTGAACAACTAAGGTTCTTCTTTGACTCTCGCCTCCATTAGTGGACGAGAACGTGGTTGAAGTGATTTATCACCCAACCATGAAGCTTACACTTCCCCATAATTCTTCTGAATTGAAGAATGCCTGACCCTGCACAAAATGTTTAGTAAGAGAACAGTCTACAAGGTGGAATCTGGTGTGTGCCTAATCATCAATATGCAATTTTCATCTACAAGTTAGAAGAGAAAATGCAAGATCTATGCTAGAAAGGGTGAAGAGTGAAATCAAAGAGTTCATACATACAAAATGAACTATATTGCTTGGCCAAGCATAATAAACATGTTGCAACAACAACAAACAATAGGTTCTAGTAAAGAAAACCTATACTATTTGAACTCCATTTTGGCACCCGTCCCAGAAGGTAACTTTCTACATATACATCTCATAACAGCTATCAACCCTCTAGCAAAATCTACCCTGAGGTGCTCTATTCAACTAAGGTATCACTATTTCTTTCAAGTATTAGAATATTCTTTCACATATGTCTTCAAAAGGAGAATCAAATTACTAATTTACTCTCTCTAAGAAGAAATCAGATTTATGATTCAATAGAGTAATTTAACAATCAATCATATCATTCTTATGGCTATTATATACATTTCATCATAAGAATTTTCTATTTTAAAATGAGCTAAGAAACAAAAGAAGGTATGTCACAAGTATGTGCATATACATAGATGAAGTGTATGTGCATACACATATATGTGCCTACTTAAGTTTTAGTTTTGTGCATACATTAAAATAATAATATTCCATTTGACATTTCTTTTGTCAAAAAATAAAGAATCAGAACAAATCTATGTTAACAATTTCACACATACTATTATTTATTTTGCATTCTCACAAAAATTGTGATACTCTAACACTAATTTTTACATATGAACATTCATTGTTTAAATAGAACCAGCATTGTTTCCTACTAAACGGTTATAAGACAAGTTGTTTCTTAAAGAACGTTCATTGTTTACAACTATTCAATGTTTTTCTAGCTAAACAGTTTAATGAGCAAGGTTGTTTTTAGCTACAAAAATAACTTAACATCAAATACGTGTCATTTGCAATAGATCATTCACTGTTTACATCAATATAATACTGTTTCACACTAAACAGTTACATTTAGTGATAGAAAATGTTATTTCCAACAAAACCCTCACTATTTGAAATTACTTATTGTTGTTTCAAGTTGTTTAGAAGCTAAATGGTAACATTACATTTAAATGTTCGTTGTTTTAAAACATAACGGGTTTTCCACAATGAACTAAAAATAAACATTGTTATTTTTCCAGTAACTGTATTATCTACAACTTCTCATTTGTCAATTTCAAGCAGGCCAAGAGATTTATCTAACAAGTCAAATAGATTGGTTTCATACATAAAAATAGAATGCCTAATATTCAGATCTTATACACTTCCATTTTTGAAATTCAATGTGCAACTTAATAATATAAAGAATCTAAGTTCAACATGCTTGTCAATGTAAAACTTGAGCAAATATTTCGGTCAAGAGATAGGCATATAAGTTTCAGTTTCTAAGAAGAACTCATGCATATTCAGGTTACAAGCAAAACAATCATAGGTTACTTTGGGATCAACCATTCTTATAGGTCAGGTGCTTTCTTTCTTAGCAACAAGCGTTATATTTGAAAATGCCCATATAGGCTTGCTAGTTTATACCATGCATACAGTTATATTCAACATGCAGACTTCTATATGTATCATATACATATTTAGGAATCATCCTGTCGATCTTTTAGATCGACCTAAATAAGGCTTGGCCATTCTCAAACTAGAATCATTCCATTGTTCTTATCGAACAAGGTCGGCTTCACAAGAATACACATATATACATATATAAAGTTCTAAAGACATATTTTAAAATCCCTTTCCATTATCAGTCCATTGGATAATGAGCATTAGAAATAATAAAAATGAAATAATAGGAATCATACCCCTCCCACGAGATCGGTAGTTGACCATTTTCAAGGATAATCTATACAAAATTAACACTATCAACCGAAATAGATTCTGATAGCCTTTATAAGGCTAGCACCATCATGAAAAATAAAAATGAAGGTCAAGCTATTTAAGGCTCTTCAAGCCTCGACCTAGCTTCTACAAATAGCCACGAAGGCTCTAAACTTTATTGGGTTCCACACTAAGTAGGCCATATGCCATGTGACCCCTACAAGGTGGTTGACATTGCTTATGCATTCAGCTCAAGGTCGATTCAAATCATAGACAGTGACTCACATTTTACTATGCTATGAAAACATTCGATAAAATGGAATGAATACTTCTAGCATGTTTTAATAATGGCAATAAAACTAAGTCTATTGCAAAAAGAGATTGATTTACATCCAATACGAGCTTTACTGAAGTTTTTCCTCATATTTTTCCCTATCTGGAGTTCTACTTTTTTCCTTCGAATTCCCCAATTTTATTCTCTTCTCTCTAATTTTTCACGAGGGTACCAATCAAAAATGGAAACAATATTTTTTTGCATGTTACTGGCGATGGCATTATTGCCTTGCCACTAGCCACTACTTGATTTGAATATTGTCATTAAATTTGTGGCAGACCATGCCCTTCATGGGATGCCTTCATGATTTTTCATTGGTTTTAAACAGTCCGATTTTGAATATATCGGCTATCAAATTTGAATTCAATAAGAAAATATATATATATATATATGTAATATGTAATATTATATGTATTTAGATGATTTCTTTCATATTTATCATGTTCGTTCTTCATTTAAGATATATATATGTATGTATGTATTCACATTTATTTAGATACATGTATATATATATATACATTCATGTGTAAATTGTTTATTTGGGAGAGCTTATAAGATCCATATACTATCATTTAAATTAAGGAAATTTAATTTCATCTCGATCATCCATATATATAAATTAAAAGAATTTATTTTCACTTAATTTTCACATAACGAAATATCTTATCCATTTTAATCATTCTTTACAATACTTACTTCCATTTTCTTCAAAAAACAGAGTTTGAGTAGACTATTTAATCTACAAGCCATTCATTTTCAATCACTAAAAAAATTCAAGTCATGAAATTACTTTCTTCTATATATGCAAAAATAGTTCAAATGCAATTCATCATGCCATTTGTGGTGTGTGCACCCAAATTCCAACTAGCTTACCATTCGATCTAGCTAAAAAATCATACTCCAACTACGTTCTCATCCTTCAACCTGTCACCCTACAACTGCACACACTTCTACTTGCAAATTTATCAGTAGCGTTCAATTCTTGGTAACATATAAAATAATTTCCAAAAGTTTGCAAAGTCAACATTAGTCAACTTCTTTAATTCAATTTTTAAAAATTCTAAAATTTTATTTAATATATATTGAATTTCTTCAATAATTCAATTTTCCATATTGTAATATATGCAATAAAATTGGGTTATGACATCCTTCCCCTCTTGAAAGAGACATTGTCCCAATGTCCAGTAAATCAAAAAAGAAAGAACTATTCAAATGAACAAGACAACTGAGGGGGGGTGAATCAGTTGTATCTAATCACATTCACCACAAATCTTAAACAATTCCACATTCACTTTAATCTTTTATTAAGTATGAGCATGAAGTGCAGATAACAAAAATCAAACACAAGAAACACCAGATTTACATGGAAAACTCAATAAAGGAAAAACCACAGTGAGGGTTAACTCACAATATAAGAGTAATTGCAAAACCATTTATAAAGAGGCCCACTACCCAAGATATGACTCACTATCTAGATATGAAGCTCACTACCTAGAAAAAGATAGAATGAAGAATGTTACATAGAGAATATTATCTCAAGGCAACAAAAGATCCACCATGACAACTTGCACACATCCACAACCTTGATCAAAGAATTGCAGACACCATCAACTCACTGCTTTCAAGAGTCTAACACATTGAATTCCTTGCTACCTCAATTCAATTTCACACAATCTCTCACATCTACCTTGATTCTCACACTTGTGGCATGCAATCCTTAATATCTTGTCTTGTATTTATACCATCTTCAATCTTAGAAACTTTCTCCAAGGTCAGCTACACACTCTTCATTTTAAAAATTCAAATCAGGTCAAAAACTCAACATTCCCGCAGTGGATGAGAATGAGAGCAGACCAAACCAACACTTAACTAGTACCCAAAACAATATTTGGATCAATCACACCCTTCCTTAATTGATACATATCCTTTGCATGATGTGTAAACATCAGGTCAACCAAACCTAATGAAAACACCAATGAAATTTGAAGTACACCCATCCATAATAAGAAGATAACATGAAAACCACATAACATGCTTCACCATATACTATAACACATCTTAGATGCCTTCACATTCATCCACAACTATTGCAATAACCTTCATACAAAGAACACATTCTATTAGTCCATCTGAACTGTACATACACACATAGTAACTTTGAAACTAGTCTTCCAGAGCACCAAACCATGAACATAGATAACACCATTACAAGCCTTCTTCCAGATCTGTAAGACCTGAAACAAACCAGCAGAGGACTATAGAGCAGATACATTTCTCCCAGTCCACAGATAAACAACTTTTCCAGACTAGTTCACAAACCTGTGAACTCAACTTTCACTCTTCATCAAACCAAAAGCTATAATCCAAGATATATCACCCAAGGATTCCCTTAAACAATACTAAAGATCCACATAAGCATAGGATCAACACATAATAAATGTGGAGCACATACCAGAGCACATTTTGAACACACACACAATTTTATCTTCACTATTTTTTAATTTTCTCAAAAGCACTTGGTAACTCATCATATCATCATATCTGCAACACCATTAATATAAATCCATGTACTCATAACATCTCTACAATATCTCAACTATACATGCACCACCTGCAATCATTGTTTTCCTTTTACTGCAACAACCTATACTATGTTGACATCAATGAAAACATTAATGAAAACACCACCATACACATTCATACTTGCAATAACCTCCCCCTTTTTCATTGATGGCAACACATGATGTGAAAAACTATCAAAGACCACATACACGACATTCATTTTTCCTTCACTAGTTTTTTTCACATGACTCTCTCTCCCCCTTTGGCATCAATGGTGAAAAATATTTTTACATAATTCTTCAACCATATATAGTTCTGATCACTCCCCTTTAGGAGTGCACCCATGACAACACACATATCATATAGAAAAAATGATACTTCCTACTCCCCATGAGGAGTAGACCCCATTCATCAATCTAGACAAATGATGAATCTGTAGATCCACTGGACTAATGCACCTCTATGTGCACCTAGTTGAAAGAAGGAGGGGCAGTAACCCCCAACTTCTCCTAGAGATACTCAAAACTATCCTTAGGAAGAGACTTAGTAAATATGTCACCAATATCCATTTGGTATGCCTTGAAATCTTTGTGAGCAAAAAATTCCAAAAACATCTGAATAGCCTCCATTCTTGCCACCGAGGCAAATATCTCCTCAAAGTCTATTCCTTCAACCTATGAATAACCTTTGCACACAAGCCTTACTTTGGTTCTTACTAATTCACCATTATCATTCAACTTATCTTGATTACCCATTTTGTACCAATTATATTATTGTTTACCAATCTAGGAACCAATTCCCATGTCTGATTTTTTTTTATGCGTTGTAATTCCTCTTTCATGGCTCTGACCCAATTTTCATGTTTACATGCTTCACACACTGTTTTAGGTCTTATCTTGGAAAGTAGACACAAATTTACCTTAGTTGTTGCCACTTTATTTCTTGTCGTCACACCTTTTCCTTTGTCTCTAATTATTTGTTCTTCTGGATGATCTTTCTATACATATTTTGGAGCCTTAGGAGAAGGTTCCAGAGCCTCTTCTTCCTTATACTTCTCTTGCTCTTGTCCGCAAACAAGTTCATTTGGTTCATTTTCACTTATTTCAACCAAGTTGTGCATATTTTCATTAACTTTTACATTTGCACTTTCAACTATTTCTCAATCTTTTATTGTAGCATATATATGCTTTGCTTTTGGTTGCATATCCAATAAAAATACCTTCATCACATCTTGCATAAAAATTTCCTAGATTCTCATCATCTCTTTTAATATAACATTTGCTTCCAAACACCTTAAAGTACTTAACAGTAGGAATTTTTCCATACCATAGTTCATAAGGATACTTTGTGTTGTTGCTTTTGATCTGAACTCTGTTAAGAATATAGATAGTGGTGTGAATTACTTCTTCCTAGTATACCTCAGAAACATTTTCCTCATTCATCATAGTCCTTGTTGCTTCCTGAAATGTCTAGTTCTTCCTCTCAACAACTTCATTCTGTTGAGGAGTTCTAGGAGAAGAAAGATGCCTCTTTATACCGTGCTCTTCACAAAACATATTAAACTCATTGGAGGTGAATTGTCCACCTCTTTTAGACCTTAAACATTTTATTTTCAGATTCACTTCATTATCTACCATAGCCTTGAACACTTTGAATCTATATAGAGCTTGAGCTTTCTCCCTAATAAAAGTAACACATGTCATTCTAGAATAATCATTGATGAAAAGCATAAAATACCAGTCACCATTAAGACTTCTCATTCATGTAGGACCGCAGAGGTCTATATGAATCAATTCTAACATTCTGGTAGTTGATTGTTCTTTTCCTTTAAAGTTGCAACTTGTTTGTTTTCCCAAATGACAACTTCTACAAACAACATAGGTAGGCTTTGTGATTTTTGGTAGATCCCCGATAGCTTCTCTTGAGCTAATTCTGGTTAGGTTGTCAAATTTTACATGTCCCATCCTCTAGTTCCATAGCCAACTTTCATTAACTTGAGCCACAAAACACTGATTAGCACCCTTAAGTTGATAAATGTTTCCATATGTTCTTCCTGTAGCTACCATAGTTCCAGACCCTTTTCTGATCTCACAAGTATTGTCTCGAAACACAAGCTTAAATCCTTCGCTACACATTTTTCCAACACTCAATAGATTATGCCTTAAGACCTTAATATAATAGACATCATCTATATTGTGTTTTCCATCAAAACTAATTGTTCCTTTTCCAACAATCTTTGCACCAGAATCATCTCCAAACATGACTAATCCTCCATCATGATTTTCAAGTTTAGTAAACTTACTTTTGTCTCCGGTCATATGATTTGAGTAGCCACTATCAATTATTCAATATTCTTTGTCTTGTCTGGCATGAAAGGAAGAAACTAGAGTACCTTCCATCTCTTCCTTATTGTTTTCCAGACCACATTCCCTTGCACATCTTCCATGGTTAGTAGACATTGATTTATTCTCTAAGGCTAGAAACATGCATTAATCTTTATCACCCTCAATATCAAATTCATCATCAGAAATTCTAGCATCTTCTCTAACATAATACAATTTCTTGAACTTTTTGTCTTTATTGTCTTTGCTCTTCTTGTGTATGGCTCTATTTGGACATCTTGAAGCATAGTGACCAATATTTCCACAACAGAAAAATTTAAAAGGTAACATAACTTTGTACTTTCTGGTACCTTTCTTCAGTTTCCTTGTAAAAATTTCTTCCAACTCCTCTAAACCTTCACTATCTAGATCATCTTTTGACTTTGTGGCTTTGAAGGTTGTTTCTGATTTCTCCTTCTTTTTTTCCAAATTTCTTCATTTCAAATGCGGTCAAGGTGCCAAATAGTTGTTCTTTAGTGAATTTCTTTGGATCATAAACTTCCTCAATAACTGAGACCTTGTCACTGTAGCTCTTCGGTAGGGTCATCATAATCTTCTCCATTATATCTTCATCTATCAGAGTACCTCCTTTATTTTTGACTTCATTTACTGCAATGTCAACCCTCTGAAAGTAGCTTGCAATGTCCTCACCTTCTTCCATTTTCAAGTTCTCATATCTGCACTTAGCTGTTAACTTCTTTGAATGTTTGACTCTATCATTTCCTTCATAGATATCTTTCAACTTTTCCTAACTTCATAAGTAGTGCCTAATGAAATAACTTTTGTTAGCTCAGTCTTAGATAAAGCACTATAGATTGCATACTTTGCTTTTTCATTTTCTTCATAGGTAGAAATCTCATCTACAGAAGAAGGACCACTTATTGGATCAACATATTTTGTCTCAACAACTTTCCAAGTCTTGAAGCCAAAAGAGATTAGGTAACTTATCATCTACACATTCCAGAAACTATAGTCAAATCCATCAAACACAGGGATTGTCAATTTTTATGCCATCGGATCTACCACAAGCGGTTAAGCTCTTCTTCGAGGAACCAAAGCTCTGATACCAATGTTTTAAATGAATAAGACAACTGAGAGGGGGGTGAATCAATTATATCTAATCACATTCACCATAGATCTTAAACAATTCCACATTCACTTTAATCTGTTATTAAGTATGAGCATGAAGTGCAGATAACAGAAAGAAAACACAAGAAACACTAGATTTATGTAGAAAACCCAACAAGGGAAAAACCACGGTGAGTATTAACTCACAATATAAGTGTAATTACAAAACTATTTACAAAGAGGCTCACCACCAAAGGGCTCACTACCCAAGATAGGAATCACTATCCAGATGGGAGGCTCACTACCTATAGAAATATAGAAAGAAGAATGTTACACAAAGAACATTATCTCAATGAACAAAAGATCCACCACAACAACTTGCAAACATTTGCAACCTTGATCAGAGAATTACAGACACCATCAACTCACTCCTTTTAGGAGTCTAACACATTGAATTCCTCACTACGTTAGTTCAATTCAACACAATCTCTCACATCTACCTTTCTTCTCACACTTGTGGTGTGCAATCCTTAATATATTGTCATGTATTTATACCATCTTCAATCTTCGAAACTTTCTCCAAGGTCAGCTACACACTTTTCATTTTACAAATTCAAATTAGTTCGGTAATTCAACATTCATATGATGGATAAGAATAAGATCAGACCAAACCAACACTTAACCAAGACCCAAAAAAACATCTTGGATCAATCACACACTTCCTTAATTGATACTTATACTTCACATGATGTGTAAACACAAAGTCGGCCAAACCTAATGAAAATACTAATGAACTTTGAAGTACAAGCATCCATAACAAGAAGATAACATGCAAACCACATTAAATGCTTCACCATATACCGGAACACATATTAGATGCCTTCACATTCATCTGTAGCTACTGCAACAACCTTCATACAAAGAACACTTTCCATCAGTCCATTTAGACTATACAGACACACTTAGTAACTTTGAAACTAGTCTTCTAGAGCACCAAACCATGAACACCTTTGATAGAACACATATAACACCATTACAAGCCTTCTTCCAAATCCACAAGACCTAAATGAAACCAGTAGAGGATTGCGCGGTAGATACATTTCTCCCAATCCACAGACAAACAACTCTACCAGACTAGTTCACAAACTGGTGAACTCAAATTTCACTTTTCATCAAACCAAAAGCTATAATCCAATATATATCACCCAAGGATTCCCTTAAACAACACTACATATCTGCACAAGCATACGATCAACACAAAAGAAATGCGGAGAAAATTTTGAACACACACACAATTTTTTCTTCACTATTTATTAATTTTCTCAAAAGCACTTGGTAACTCATCATATCAGCACACCTGCAACACCATAAAGATAGCTCCATCTACTCACAACATCTCTATAATATATCAACTATACATGAACCACCTACAATCATTTGTTTCCTTTCATGAAAACAACCTATACTGTGTTGACATCAATGACAACATTAATGACAACACCACCATACACATTCATACTTGCAACAAGAACATCATGTGAAATTGGAGCATACATGTCTATTTCAACATCAAATCAAATTATACATGTCTATTTCAATATCACAACAAAATTATAACATCTTGACAAAAATATATATGTTTGTTTCAACATCTCATCAAATTATAGCATGAAACATCATATCTCAATCGATAAATTTTAAGAAAAAATATTGAAGTCTCTTTCTCAAGAAAGAAGATGTGGAAAGGAGTGTTCTATTTCTTCCCCATCCTCCCAAGTAGCACTGTCCTCTGAGTACTGATCCCATTGGACATTAAACTGAGCCATATCTCTTCTCTACAACTTAAGATTACATTTATCTTGGATTCTAATAGGCTCCACTAACACCACTCCTAGATCATGTACCTACAAGGATTGCCAATCAATTACATGATTCACATTAGGATGATATGTCTTAATCAATGAAACATGAAACACATTATGAAGTCGAGCTAGAGAAGGTGGTAGATCTAGTCTATAAGCAACCCGGTTAATCACTTCCAAGAATTCAAACAGTCCCACATATCTTGGGGCCAACTTGGAATATTTTCCAAAAGAAATAGAAATTTTATGAGGTTTAACTCTCAAGAAAACTTTATCCCCGATTATGAACTATCTAAGAGTTTGATTCTTTCTGGCATAACTCTTCTGTCAGTTTGATGCCTCCTTCAATTTTCTATTAGTGACCCTCATTTGTTCTTGTATTTCCTTAAGCGTTTCAGGTCCTACTATGATCATGTCCTCCAATTTATCCCAACTGATGGGGGTACAACACTTTCACCCATACAAGGCTTCAAACAGTGCATGCCTAAGGATATATGATAGGATTTGTTGTAAGAAAACTCTACAAAATGAGAATATTCCTCCAACCTACACTGTTGGTCCATACAATACATTTGGAGGAGGTCTTCAACTACCTGATTCACCCTCTCTATTTTCCTATCAGTCTGAGGATGATAAGTCAAGCTAAAATTCAGTTTGGTCCCTAATGCAGCATTCAAGTTCATCTATGTGTCCCTATCAAAAATGATAGTCTCTCGCACTCCATGCAAATGAAAGATCTCTTGGACAAATTTCTTAGCCAAGTTCAATGATCCATCCTTAAGGTTTCCTAGAATGAAGTGGGAAACCTTAGTCCATTTATCAATCACGACCAAGATAACATCATCCTTGTTCTTTCTCAACAACAACCCCTATACAAAATCCATCTTGGTCACCTAGCATTTATACTCAAGTATGTCATGACGATATAGTAACCAGGTTGGATGTGCATGCTCGGCCTTGACTCATTAGAACTCCAAGCATCTGGCTACGTACTCCACTACATCCTTCTTGATTTTAGGCCAAAAATATAGTCTTCAACTCCACGATTAGCTTGGATACTCCCAGGTGTCCTCAATAAGGTGCATTGTGAACTTCTTTTAAAACCAACTTCCTCGGTTCTCTAGAGTCAAGAATATACATTATTCTCTGATATCTTAAAATACTATCTAGTTCGATCTCATACCCATCAAACCGATGTTCTGAAGGATTTACTGCTAGGGCGCTCTTCACTCTCTCATAGTGCTCATTCCCTGGAAAATTATGAATCACCTGTTGTCTCAAGTTAGACCTTGTTGAGATCATGGCTACCATATGTCTTCATCTACTAAGATCACTAGCCACTCTATTCTCTTTTCCCTTTATATATTCAATTCCAAATTCATATTTGCTAAGGAATTCCAATCACCTTCTATGTCGTGCATTAAGGTTTGGTGGGTAAATATGTATCTCAATCCTAAGTGGTTTGTCTTGAGTTCAAACGACTTTCCCAAAAGATAATTCCCCAACATCTGTAAAGCATGAACTATGGTCATCAATTCCAAATCATGAGGCACATAGTTCACTTCATGTTGCCTGAGATTCCTTGATTCATATGCTACCACTTGTTTGTCTTGCATTAATACTACTCCCAATCCCTCTCTTGAAGCATATGTGATTACTATGAATCTCTTATTAGGATCAAGGATAGTCAGCACCGTTGTTGTTGTGAGCCTCTCCTTTAGGAGTTGGAATTCTTTCTCGCATTTCTTGATCCATTCAAACCATGTTCCCTTCCTTTGGAGTGAGTTAATAGGAGATGCAATCTGGGAGAACCCTTGCACAAACTTCCTATAGTATCCCATGAGGCCCATGAAGCTAAAAAGTTCTGACACATTCTAAGGCATTGGCCATTCCATGATCATTTTGATCTTCTTAGGGTTTACAAAGATTCCTTCAACTGAATGATATGGCCCAAATAGTCCATTATGTCCTGATAGAATGAACACTTGGACAAATTCCCAAAGAGCTTCCTTTCTCTCAATCATTGGAAAACTATCCTCAAATGTGTATCATTCTCTTCAACAATCTTTGAGTAGACTATAATGTCATCAATAAAGATCATAACAAAGTCATCAAAGCAATCTTTGGACACACTATTCATGAGGTTCATAGAGGTTGTTGGTGCATTAGTTAAACCAAAAGGTACCACTGTGAACTTGTAATGTTCATATCGAGTTCTAAATGCAGTCTTTAAAATATCTATTTCCTTAATACTAAATTGATGGTACCCTAACCTAAGATCAATTTTGGAGAACAACATCACTCCCCATTTGTTCAAATAGTTTATGAATCCTCAGAAGTGGATACCGGTTCTTGATGGTCACCTTTATCAACATTCGATAATCTCTACACGAATGCAAATT
The DNA here is from genome assembly GCA_007115665.2 of Sequoiadendron giganteum. Classification (NCBI taxonomy): domain Eukaryota; kingdom Viridiplantae; phylum Streptophyta; class Pinopsida; order Cupressales; family Cupressaceae; genus Sequoiadendron; species Sequoiadendron giganteum. The sequence goes on along the minus strand of CM021104.1, from coordinate 295,492,178 downwards.
TCCATCCTTATTTTTCACAAAAATAATATGCGCTCCCCAAGGAGACACACTCGGTCTTATAGTCCCATATATAGAAATTTCATTAACTGGACCTTCAACTCATAAATTTATGTCGTGGTCATCTGATAAGGTTCCTTGGATTGAGGCTTAGCTCCTGGAACGAGGTCAATAGAAAAATTGAATTCCCGCTTCAAAGGCAACTCTGTAAGTTCATCAAGTAATACGTCTTGTGTTGGATGTTGTGGTTGTATTGCTGATATGTGGTTGTCATTGATGTCAACACTATTAGAATTAATGTCTTTAAGACTATATATGTCAAGGATATTGAGAAAATTTTAATAAATATGTTACAGGTTGTCTATGAAGCAGTGAAAATCAGTACGGTAGAAATTTCATTATTTTGATAACTAGATGTTGCAGATTAAAGGGTTTGTTCTCAAGCCTATCTAGTTTCTACTCCATAAGTTTCAGAGGTATGCATGAATATTTGAGGAAGTTATAAGTTTTTGTGTCCTGACAGCTATTTTGTTATTGCAAGTGGTGTTCATGGAAGAAGATAATGTGATTCTGGTAATTTGAGTTGTTGTGTATGTTACTTAAGTGCTCGTGGACATTTCTAGATCATGTTTTATCCGTGTTGCACATCCGCATAGATCATTGTGCTCACGATCTGAGATTCTCTCTTGTGTATTCATGTTTTTCATGTTCATGGCCGACAAGGTGTTTGAAGCATGTTGTGGATCTTCGAGGAAGAATCTTTGCAGGTGTTTTGTGTTTGAGGATATTTTCTTGGGTCTCTACTATGTTGTGGCTGACTTTAGTTGATGCGCATTGATAATATTTATTATTTTGGGCCGACGATTTGTATTCATTCTGTTATTGTGTTGAATCTGACATAAAGCAATGTAATTTATTGTTGCGGATATATATAACCAATTTTTTATCTCATTTGAGAAATGTGTGAAGCGAAGTGTGCGAATGCTATATGCGAAAAAGGTTCAGATCATTCAAAGGTACAACAGAGCTTGAAGAAGAGTGAAAGTTATTGAAGAAGTGTTCATGTGCTTAATTGGAATTGTACTTAGACATTTGTAGATGCTACTTTCTTAGTTCAAATTCTTCAAATGGTTTTAATCTGAATATTTTATGTAAGATAGTGAGTCTTCCTTTGAGCAGTGAGCTCTAGGCAGTGTGCCTGAATGCATGTGTATTCCTCTTATATTCTTCTTATACTTTTAATAGGGTATAACTTGTGGATTAACCTCCACCATGGTTTTTCCCCTAACAAGGTTTCCACACAAAATCTTGGTTTTGTGTGTGTTTCTAATGTGTTTTGATTCATGCTTTCACTGTTATTAATTAGATCAGAGATTAAAGGTTAATAAGTTTAATAAGTTTGAAATTATGTGATAACTAATTTAGCCCCCCCTCTCAATTGTTTTCCCTTGTGTTGCCAACAATTGGTATCAGATCAGGTTCCTTGGAATAATTTTAAGAACTTGAGGTGATCTGGGATGGTGACATACAATAAGGATAGTTCAGTATTTGATGGAACAAATTATTCTGTGGAAGACTCGAATGGAGTTTCATATGAGATGCATTGGTGAATCCTACTGGCACATTACATGCAATAGGTAAGTTATCCCTCTGAATGGTCCTACTACTACTGTTGAGATTAGGGATGTTGAATATAACATCAGGGCTAAGGAAGCATTGTTGAGTGTTTTGACTGATTCTAAGATGACAAATGTTATGGATCTGAAGACTTGTTATGAGATCTAGAAAAAATTGGAAAATTTATATGAAGGTGATGCTAATGTGAAGATGGCTAAGCTACAGTGCCTGAAAGGAAAATATGAACTATTGAAGATGGGAAATGATGAGAATATTGTTACTTTCATGCAAAGAGTGAATGAGCTTGTGTGTGGTATCAGATGTGTTGGTGGACAAGTGGATGAATCGGAGATTGTTGCTAAAGTGCTTTGATCTTTGTCTCATGCATACAAATTTAAAGTTGCAGCCATTGAGGAGCTTCGAACTATGACAAATATAACCAAAGCTATGTTGGTTGGTAAACTTACTGCTTTTGAGCTGAGTGAATTCAGTGATGCCCTTCCTAAGACAAAATCTACATTTAAAGCTACTACTTTTGGGAGAGACATGCAAAGATATGATCTGGGTGAAAGTTCTTCTAGAAAGGTATTCATATATGAGGAAGAAATGAGACAGATGGAAGAAGAAGAAAGAGAATTGAATGAGCTTGAAGAACTTATTGTCAAAAGGGAAGCTAGAGGAGAAGGTAAGTATAAAGGAAAGTTTCTTATTAAATGTTTTTCTTGCAACAAGATAGGTCATTTTGCATCAAGGTGTCCAGAAAGAGTTCTTAAGCCAAGGCCTTACAAGCCTAAATTTCAAAAGAAGTGTTACTATATTGTTGATGAAGGTGTGACAGATGATGAATTTGACAAAGGGAATGCAAGTGAAGATGAGTTTGTGTTTATTGCTATCAAAGAAAATAATTTTGTGTCTACTGAATCTGCTAGTTGTACAAATGTGGAGAAAGCTCTAGCTGCTCGAGTTGAAGAAAAAGATGAATGGGTAATTGACAGTGGATGTTCACATCACATGACAGGTGATAAAAGAAAATTTGTAAGCCTAGAGAAGTATGATGGTGGTGTTGTAATATTTGGTGATAACAATGATGGTAAGCATAATACTGATGATGTTCTTTATGTTGAAGGTTTGAAGCATAATCTTTTGAGTGTTGGACAAATGGTTGATAAGGGATATAATCTTCAATTCAAAGATGGAAAGTCTAGCATTCTAGGAAGTTTTGGAAATGTGATTGCTTCAGGTACTAAAACAAAAGGTAACATCTTTCATCTAAATGCTAGTAGTAAAAGTTGTCTGATTGCTCAAATTGATGAAAGTTGGTTGTGGCATAGAAGAATGTGTCATGTAAACTTTGACAATATTATCAAGATAAGTTACTCATAGGCTGTGAGAGATCTTCCTAAGTTGGTAAAGCCTACTAATACAATATGCAAGGAATTTCAACTAGGAAAACAAACTAGAATTTGATTTCACAGCAAACAACATTGTTCAAATGAATTGTTGGAGCTTGTGCATACTGACTTGTGTGGTCCTGTTAGAATCAAAAGTCTACAAGGTTATAGGTACTTCATGTTGTTTATTGATGATTACTCTAGGATGATGTCACTACAACAAATCCCTATGATTAGCCCCCTTTTTAGCTCTCTTTTTTGCTTCCACCCACTGTTTTAATGTATTTTTCTCCAATTTTTTGAAAAAGTTGGCACTATTTATTAAGCTAGCACCATTTTTGGTATTTTTTGCGCCAATCAGAACAAGTAGGTGCTAATTAGCACCAAATTTAGCATTGTATTTAGCGCCAGATTTAGTGCCAAATTTAGAGTTGGGTTTAGAGCCAAGTCACAACGTCCTCCACTATTCGGCGTACACCTCAGTTGTCAACCAATTCCACATATACCTCACACTACCTCTCAATAGGTTGAAGAATCCCATGGTATGGTGATAACCGCATTACCACTTGGCTACTAGAAGGCTTCCACGGGGTGGCAGTATATCGCGCTATCGCCAGACAGTCATAAGCCTCTCATAGTATGGCGATAATCTTGATTTAGCATTGGATTTAGAACCGAATTTAGTGCTAGATTTAGCGTCGGGTTTAGAGCCAAGTCAGCAACGTCCTCCACTATTCAGCGTACACCTCAGCTGTCAACCAAGTCCACATATACCCCACACTACCACTCAACAGGTTGAAGACTCCCGTAGTATGGCAGTAACCGCATTACTGCTCGGCTACTAGAAGGCTTCCGCGAGGTGGCAGTATATCGCACTACCGCCAGACAGTCAAAATCCTCTCGCGATATGGCGGTATACACCGCACTACCGCCAGGTAGCAAGAAATCTCATGTGGTATGGCGGTATACCGTGCTACCACACCTTTCTCACAATCATCCAATGGTACAGAGGTAAAAGCATGAACTTAACACATTGTTTATTTATATGTTGAATATTAATCATTATTTAGAATTTATTTTTCACAATAATAATATGAATGGTTTGGAAGAAATGCAAGTGGCAGATCTATTTTAATTAAAACAATCTTAGGGTGCAAGGAATCTAATGTAATATCACAATCACAATCACACAATTTTTTTAAATTATAATAATTGAAATCATAACTTGATGTTTAAATTATATATTTAATTCATATTCATTTTAGTTTTATTTAAATAAATATTTATATATATATTTTAAAATTAAAATTAATAATTGTTAAAGATATTTTTCATATTTTTATTGTATATAAAATAACATCAATAGTTTTTAATTATTAATTGAACATACAAATTAATAAATTTAATAGATAATAGTAATTTTTTATTATAAAATATATGTATTTTGTTTTCTAAATTTGTTTGAATATTAAAATATTTAATGATTAAACATGTTTGAGTATTTTCACATCAATATTTTTGCCGCCATGATGAGTTAGAACAAAATACCCAAGCCCTAATTTTTCACTCTCATTTTCACTTGGTTTTTTCAAACTCCCTTGCCCTACACATGCCACCATCATTAGAGTTTCAAACCTCAAGCTTTCTGAAGGAGTATCTGTCAATTTTCGCATTGATTTTGAGAGTTTTCTTCACAAAAATTTATGTTAAGGCCGAATCAGGTAATGATTTCATAGTTCACCATTTGTTTCCACTTATTTGAATGTGTTTTCAAAGACATTCCTTCTCGAATTCTCATGCATTTTTCTCTTGCTTTACTTGTTGATGCCTTGCTTGTCTTGAGGCTGACATCAAAGCACTTTTGGAGCTCACATTTCTTCAAACAACAAGAAGTTGAGTAATTTTCTATCCACCATCTTTGTATCTTACCTTTGTTTTTTTGTCAAAACAAGCTCGATTTGGACTCAATAGATACGAACGAATGGGTGTTTTATTTCTAGCATGCATCCTTATCTTGTAACCCTTCTATCTTGGCTTAGCTTCTTTGGACTTAGCCCACTAACAAAAGAAATGAAACAAATCATACTCTCCATATTTGGTTTGATCAAATGATGAAATATTTTTTTATTTCTGCATTTTTTCTCTTTCCTAGTGATAGCTTGGGCACGGCCTCTCTAGAATATTTTTTCTATTTCCAAAAAGAACAAAGTGTAAAATTTTCTTTATTATATTTTTGAGCCTCCTTCATGGCTTCATGATTATGGTTGCGGGCTCTATTCAATGTTATTCTAGGTTTGTCTTTGATCTGGGCTTTTTTGAAAACCTGTGACTCCTATTGCAGATATGAGCTCTCAGAAAAATGAGTGCAAGCCTTTTGGCATGATCTTTCACTTCTGAGAAAGAAAAATAAATCCTTCCACATTTGGGGCTCGGCCCAGAAACCCTAAACCATGGGTTTGTAATATTTTGCATATCCTTCTCCTTTCTTGCAAGCATTTTACATTTTCATTTTTCAAAACCCGCTTCACAAGACAATTGCACTATTTTTTTGTATGTCCATTTTTCTCTGAATAAGAAAAAAATGGAGATGATTGATGCAAAGCATGGTGCGCTTCAAATTTCTTCAAAGACACAAAAATTTTTTTTTGCAAGATCACTTAAACATTCACAAATTTACTTTAATGAAACATGGTTTTCCAAGCTCCAAATACACCAAAAAGAGGTTTTAAGACACCAAAATCTTACTGAACCTTTACCACACCTTGAACATCATAGAATTGAAAGGATTAAGCCAAAAAAACACTCTTAGAACATTGGTTATTTCATTATTGCATTATTCATACTCAAAAAGACAAATTGCTTGTAGTGTTCCACATAAACAAAATCAAGTGTATCTTTTAAACTAGATTGAATCTCCAAAAAAAAAGACATTTTCAAGAACCCATTTTGGCCTTCTTAAAAACATCAAAAAATATAATGAGGTTGTTTTGGAAAGAAACCCTCAAAAAATGACTATCCCGTTGTCCTAGAGGCATAATTTTGTCTCATATGCAAGATGGTTTATTGGAAATAACTGCTCCAAACCACAAACCACTTTGAAAACACTTAAAACACCTTATAATAGGTTTGCACATGCTATCCAAACCTATCCAACCCTTTAACATTTCATTTGTAGCAAATCCAAACTTGTAGTTATGCCTTCATGCTCAAAATTGATGAATAATCACTAGGGTAACAATAGAACTCTTGTAACTTGACTACCCTTGCACTTGCAAACACAACCATCATTGAAAAACAACCTAAACTAACCCATTTCACTAATTTACAGAGGTATACATTGGTGGAATGGTGTTTTATGCTTTTATTTGACTCTAAAACCCTTAAAATGAGGGTTTCTAGACTGCCCTAAAAAAATGGCTCTAAAAATCTTAAAACTCAACGAAATTAACTCAAACCATATTTATTTTAAAGCTAATTCAAAGATCTATCAAACCCAACCAAAAGGAAAGCTTGAGAGTATTGTACTGGTTCATACAGTACTCTCCTCTTCCACACCTTAAACAAGGATCTTTAAAGGTTTCTATAACAGTTATCTAACTGCCCCTTTAGTTTCAATCGACCAACAACCTTCCCTTTACAAAATGACTCTTCACATTCCACTTTTTTGCATTTTGCAATTTTGTGTTTTTTTGCTACAAATGACAACTTTTGCATTTTGACTTCATAGACCTCCTATAAACCTATTAATGACTCAAATGCATTTAAAATGGTCCAAATATGACCTTTTTACAATCACAATATGATGAAGACTCAAATTTTTCAAATTTTCCCCATGGAGGCATGAAGTTACATGGTGCCCTACACCAATGATATGGTTCACAATTATGAAAATAAACATGGTTCTGTTTCCTTTTGATGTATGCAACTATAATTTCATTTTTCATGTTCTCAAAAATGAAGTTGTGTTCTCTTTCCACAATTTCATTGATCTCTTCATCATTCCCCAATAATTGAATAGTGTTATAGAAGCATTACAAAGAGGCAGTCTTAGGTATTACATAGATGGAATGTTTCATAACACATTGCTTAGGCCATCCACTAGAGGAATAAAAATTATCCTTGTATAAGTAATGTATTGGAGGATTCAGTTCAATAATATGCTTCACCATGCACTTCATATGCAATTGGAATATAATTTTACAACATAAAATCCTATATTAATCATACTAATTGAAACTTCAAGGTCAAATGAACAATTTTGTATTAGATTTCTGATTTTGGAACTCGTGAATATTATGTGGCTGAGAAAGCTTTTCAAACAACTTTCTCATGTTGTGGAGCCAAATAGTTACCATGGCATTACTTTTATGATCAAAGTTATGAATGTCTTTCGAGCTTCTTGATTTATCTCTTGTGTAAGCCTCTAAGAAGATTCTCAGGCTACTAATTTTTAATTAGTTTGCAAGGGATTTTTTGCTCTTTATTTGCCAATTTCCTATTAATTTATAGGGAGTTATGGTCTGTTTCTTTCCAATCACAAGGTGCATTTCAGTGAACTTGACCATTATGAATTATTTAAATGTAGACACCATATGGTCGATGTTGAATGTTATTGCTTCTCCAAGGCACTTTGACTTCTTCCTTAGACAGTGAGATTCCCTCAAGACATGAATGTGGTTATCATAGCTCTAAACACTCATTTCAGCATGAAGAATGCATCAATGTGTAGTAGAATTTGTAAAGCACTTGTCTCTGATTATGAATGTTTTAGATTGTTACATGTAGTCATGGTCAGATTCTCATGATAGATTCCTTTGAAACTTGTGACAGGTATGTATTTGAGGACCAAATTGAGTTTATCAAGGAATCGGTACTTGAAGAAGAATAGGTACTTAAACAAATTAGCTCATATGTTGATGTTTTGAATAATATCATATATCTTCTTTTGATTTAAATAGTAATAAGATATATGTTTCTTGCTTTGGTTGATTGGACTAAACTTTAGATAACAAATGGAAAATATTTTGGATTTTTATATATATATTTGTAAGACTTTTTAACTTTACAACATAGATTATGTATTTTTCACTTTTGATTTTTTGTTAATTTGCTCATTATTGATGCGGTGCAGGAGCACCTTGTTCAATATATGCCTCCATTAGTCAAAATTGTAAAAATTTGAATTTCCAATTGTAAAATCATTGTACAAGGTCATGATAAGGCCTATTTAATTGTAATTGAGTCTCAAATAGGTTTTAGGTGTCAAAAGGATGAAAAAAAGAAAAGTTGCAAAAAAATGCTAAAAGTTGCTAAATTTGAAAAAAGGCAAAAAAATCAGAATATGAAGAGACAAAGTGGGAAAGTAAAGGGTTAGGTCAATGCAGGAAGTTTAAAATTCATTTGTTGAATGGGAAGGCGAGCAAAGATTCATTCTTTTGTATTATTGAAACATTTTCTTTAATAAAATCCATGTTTCATGTATGTTTAGTGTTTAAACTCTTGAACTAGTCCCTGTACGGATTGTACAATAGATTATAAGCTTTAACATTATTGTGTTTTCTTGGTGTAAGGTGTTAATAATCAATTAAAGGATTTTTAAAGAGGTTCCATCATTTTTTAGAGGCTAACTTTTTGTGTTTTGACAGTAAACCCATTCAAGGGTTTGAGAGTCTTGTGAAGATTATCATTCCCATCCCACCAATGTAGGTTGAGTAGAATGGTGGGATGGATCGTTTAGGCAGTTTTTTTAATATATTTTTATTGAATTGAGTGTGTATAGGAATAGGGGAGTTAATATTGAAAATTTTGATGTTGCTCTTATCAGAATTTCTATGATTTTCCCTTGAAGTTTATGGTTACAAGTGTGATAAAGGAGATCCAGCATGTATACAGGCTAGATTATGGTAAAATAAGGTTGGTAAGACATTAAAAAATGTGTTGGAAGAGGTGGCAAGTGATTTTGAGGTTTGCAATAAGCATTTCCAATAAACACATTCATTTTGTGTTGAAAAGCCTACAATTAAGGGTTTTGAGGTTCAGCATTTTATGCAGCCTTTTAGTCCCTAAAAATGATTGATTCTTAAGCTTTGATACCTTTTATACTGCTTCATAGGGGTTTGGGGTATTTAGTGGTTGATTTATTGGTAGTCTCTTTGTAATTTTGACCTAATTTGGTGCATTTTGTTGCAGACAGTCTATTGTTCTGTTATTTTTTTCAAAACAAAAGCACATAAACTTGAATTATGTTTAATTAGGCCATAATGGGTCCTCAAAAATATATTTTTTCTTGGGAGATTCAATCAAGGTCAAAAGATATATCCATTTTTGTTATGAGGGAATATTACAAGAAATTGAGGGCATGGCTGCAAGAAGTTATGAAGCTGATGAAATTGTGTTATGAGGAAGTGATATTGCTTTGTTCCTATTAGAATAATGATGGTTAAGATGACTTTGGGACCTAGTAAAGTTTTGAAGTCAAGATTTATTTTTTAGTGCTTGTAGCAATATGAAATCAAGGTGCAAATTGGGTGTCTTGGTGTGAATGTCTGATGAGTTGATTGTTTCAAAGGTTTCTCAATGAGTTTTTGTTTTTCTTCAATAAAATCAAAGATTTTTAAGGTAAAATTGGGTCTGGTAAGAGAAAATAATCAAGATTTGATGGATTTATGTTTTTAGCAATGAAGAATCAAGTGAAAATGTAGTGAACTTGGTGAAGGATTAGTGGATCTTCTCATGTTTTGAGTTTGGGTCAGAACTACCCTTGAAATTTTGTTGTGTTGTATTGATGATCTGCATCATGATTTTTTATCCTAAATTAGGCTAAGGGTGATGATTTTGAAAAGGATTCTAGGGAAAAAAAAATGTTACACAAACTCTAGGTAGGATGCATTTTCTTGATGCCTGAAATGAGTGTAGCATTTAGCTATAGAAGGCACTAGAAATAATTTTGCACCATAAACTATTTAATGTACATATATTATATGAATCGACTACTTTTCATTTTCATTTTACTCCATTGAAATTAAATGAATCCTCATTTGCAATCATCAAGCCACTGGAAGGAACATTGTTTCCTTTTATTTTATTCCTAACATAGCAACAACTAAAAGTTTTCATGTTATTTTCAAAATTGTTGGTTATTTGATGCTAGCTTAACTTTTCTTGCAATGGTTGTATAGGATGAAAACAATAGCCATATCAAATGCATTTTTCCCAAGTCCTACTCTCTCAAGGTTAATGTTATCAATCAGATATGCACCCTGTGTTAAATTTGCAGAAATCTAACTATTTGTTGACACATGGAAACCTTCTTCAGATGTGGGTGATCTGAGCGAAGAAGGAATCTCCAGAGTGAGTTGGTTCTCCGAATGGCGAATCTACTCTAAATGATTTTCTGAGGGAAAAGGTTAGAAAGATGACTGAAATGTAACCTATGACTTAAGTGATTTTCAAAACTTAATGGTGACTAAATGATGACTCTATTTTCTACCCACAAATAGCTCTCAGAAAACAACAATATCTCACAACCTCTCATGAACACTCAACACATAAATGATTTGCATGAAGATTCAGATTTAAATACAACATGCAACTTATATTTTATGAAGTTTCTGCATCAAGAATTACAATTCTAGGACATGACAAGGATTCTGTAAACATAAATCACAATATGACATCAAAATAAAACTGCAATTGACACAAAAATTGAGAAATGGGAATTTTGTTTTTATTAACTGAAGGAGTATCAAAGTCTGAGTACAAATGGCTGCTTACAAAACTCTATGTTTCACTATGAGAGGAAGAAACAATAATCTGGACTAAGAAAAACTCTAAGTTTTTCTTCAAGATATATCTCAAAACCCTAATCCGAGCTCAAAAAGAAAGCTCAAGGAAAAGCAACTAAAATTGTTCCAAAATGTGGCATAAAAGTGGAAAACTCACACTTTTTGCATGTGCATGCCATAAGGCCTCTAAAAATAGGTAAAATCTGCTTTAAAAGAAAATAAAACACTTCATCTCTTCTCCATGCAGCTCAAATCTGACCAAGAAAAAGTCAAACTTATCTTTGCTTTACAAACTGCTAAAAATAGCAAGAAGGAATAAAACAATTTATAAATCATTGTTTTATCTTTTGCTTTACAACATGTTTTTGCAACTTGATTTATTTTGCAATTAAAGATTGAAAATCTTTTGCAAAATATCAACCTTATTTCTCCATTACAATATTTGAATTTTCTTATAAAAAATCATAAAAAATAATAAGGTCATCTCCATTATTTACCTAATTGATTTCTTTAAAATCAATTGAAACATAGATGCCTAAAGTATGGATTTTAATTTAAAGCAATATTCCTCCAAGACTTGATTGATTTCTATAAAATCAATTACAAATAAATGCCTAAGGCATTAAGGCATAAGTAAACTCACATTCATAATTTAATTGAATTTCTCTCAAAATCAATTAAATGAAACCTAAGGCATTGGACTTTGAAATGTTTTATCAAATTTTAGCCTAAAGACTTAGGCATAAAATATCAAATGAAACTTGAAAAGCACATGAGAATTTTCGGCCACATGACATTTGACTTAGAAATCTGATATTTCTAAAGGCCTTCCAAAGTTGAATTAGGGTTGGTATGAAAAAAACCAAAGCAAAAACCCTAATATCATTTCATTTCCACTTTGTCACTTTGGAGAGTTTGGCTTTGCCTGGAAGAAATGCTCTGCCATGAGGAAAACTAGGTTTTCACTTGCAAATGCCTTGAAGCTCATGATTTTTCTCCTCCAGATGGTCGATTCTTTTCCCTATGACTACAGTAAGTTACTTACATGGTATTTTTTGACTCCCATTTTTTATTTGAAGGCAAGAAATGGCCTCTAAGGCCACAGAATGTATGAGCATCTTGTCTGATTTTTGGCTTCCATTATTCTATGTTTTGTTGCTGCTCCTTGGCCGCTATGGATGTGAGCTCGATCTTTGCACTGAGAGCTCTGTGAGTCTTGGTTGCGGCCTATCTACTCCTCCACAACCATAGAATGGTAAGTCCTTCTCTCTTCATTATTCCTCTATACTTTTCTATCAATAAAAAAGCTTTTAAAAGCCTACAATGTAAGAGAATTATTGCTACTTTCTTCTAAAAAATACAGACCCATTATAGGCCATGCCATACCCATGCTTGATCTTGGACTTCTATCAATAAATTTGCACCTCATACACTCTTTTTTTGGTTTTGAGACTGAGATGGCAAACTTTAAAATGGTTTTCTCTATTTTCAGTGGAATTTGCAATTCAAACTACTCCTCTTGGTCGCAGCCACTCATGCACAAAATGGGTGTTTGTTGATTGAAATCTACATTTTATGTCAAGTATAGTTAAGAATGCTCTTAGAGAAGACTTCCTGTTCCATTTTCCTGCAGACTCCTTTGTATCTTCATCACTACTAGGCTCGACCCATAATGCATTGTATGTATTCTACATTTTTTTGTGAAAACTCCATGTGGGTAAGTTGAAATAAGAGTAAATCTGCATTTTTGGCCAAAACCCTCATATGGGTAACTGTAACTTGAAAGAACACTCATCATTTTGTATTTTTTGTTGGAAACCCAATGTGGGTCAGCTATAACAAGAACAGATTTGTATTATAAATTCAAAACCCCCATGTGGATATTTGTTAGAATGCAAGAAAAAACTCTATGTTAACTTGTAGCAGCATTACACTTGCAAAATATGGCTATTTTAAAATGAACACCACCCTTTGATTGTATTGAGAATTTTGAGTTGATAACCCAACCTGGGTATTTTGAAACAAAGAGGAAACTCTATATTTTTGTAATGAAAACTTCACCTTGTGCTGCATGAAACACCTAGAGACTCTTCACTTTCCTGTAGCAAGTTAATATTATGACTACTTTTGGGTCTCACAAATGGTTGTTCATGTATTGAAAAATATGTTATGCCTATTGAAGGCTCTTTCAGTTTGTTCACTATCATAATATGATAAAAATACTTACTTTCATACCATTGTTGCTACTCACATGACATCTGCAATATGAACCAAAATGATTAGGTTCGCATACATAACACCATATATGGCATTCATTTGCTCCTTCATCCACTGTCATCACGACATTTTTAGATAAGTTCATAAATGATATAATACTTCTGACAAAAAAAAACACTAACTATTCTAATGTTGTTCTAGAACTTGAATGAAACCATTACTCTTCTTTATAATACCATTCCTGTAGCAACATACACATGCATTTTCAGCTCAGCACTCTCATAAAATGAACTCACTATGTGTTGTTATCTTTTGTTAGAAGCTTTATAGATGAGGCATCATGTATGCCTTTTCACTATCACTATTATGACATGAAACACTTGTTGTTCTAGAACATAAAATTATGAAACAACATAAATAAATGTGAACAAAACCCAAGGCAAAAAAATCAATTAATATGATAGCAATATTAAAAACCTTTCCAGAATGCAAAAAGGTGGATTTTAGCTGAATTGAATCCGTTAAGTCTATTGTTCATCTATAATCTTCATTTCATCACTCAGACTTGTTTGTTATGAATGAACAATAAACTTAACCACTTTGATAATTGAAACTCTGTTATACTCCTTCATGAATGGCTCAGATGAGCATGATAATTATACTACTTTACCTAGCCCACTTGTAAGTTTAAGGGGAAGCATGCCGAGCTCTACCCTTGTGGGAGCCCATTTTACTCCACATGCTTTCATCTTCATAAAATAATCAGCTACATGAATTTTCCTATACCTGTATAGGAAACAAACAACGTGAGCAAAATAAACAAAATTCAAATGGTTCCATGATATAGAATTTCATTCTCAGGATCTCATTGTATTCCTTTATTCTTAGCCGATTCTATGCATTTCAAGGAATGAGTTCTATTTTTGTTGGTAGAGCATGTAGTATAACTCATATCTGGAGCTCTAACGGGACTTTCCCAATTTTTTGTAGGTACACTCAAAGTCAGAAGCAGGATGAAGCAAGCTTGCAAGCACATCAACTAAAGATCAAATAGGAAATGATGGATATGTCTTTTGTTACTTGCTTCCTTCCTTCTTTACCACCTTCAGTTGTAGAATTCATTTCTTGCAATGCATTTTTTTTTTGCTATCTCCACGGCTTGTTTGGATCTTTTAGTTTCTTCTTTTATTTCCATTCTAAAAGAAATGCATCAAAATGCAAATTTGTACCATCATTTGTATTCTTGCAATCAAATGAAATCTGTAATGTGAATAGCATCATTAAATAAATGAAAGCACTGTTATGATCAATCATTTGTACATTCAGTTTTTGTATTCCATTTTCATTGCAAGCATTAAGCAATGACTCTTAAACTTTGTTTACTGAAAGCACTTACATAACTGAAACTTCATAAATAAGATGTAATCAGCAATTTTAAACAATGTAGCAACTAATTGAATTTCCACTTTAAGATCAAACAAAATTAAATCAGCTCCACCAATTGAGTTGTAGTGAAAATTGGTAACATTTTGGCGATTTCCGCCAAATGCTTGCCTACTAAGCATTAGATCAGTTGCCTGTAACACTCCATTGGGCGCGGAGTCAAATCTGCCCCTTCATCAAACTCAAAAACTTGAACAACAATATTCCAAACAACAAAAAAACAAAAACAAAACAATTTTGAAAGCAAACTAACGGGCCCTAATGGCCGACCAAAACGTGCGCAACAACACTTAGGGAAAGTAGGATAACTGAAAATAAACGTGTGTAAAGAACTTATTTGCAGCAACTAATCTACTTATTTACAAGATATAACTTATCTCAGAGGCAATGTTTGAGGTGGATCCCATTAACTGGGATAGACAGAACCTCTCTAGTCAACTTAGAAATTTGGTAGGTGTTGTGTTCCTTGCACTCTGTGATCACATAAGGCCCGTCCCAAATTGCATCAAATTTGGAATGTCGTCCAGGTTTATTCTTAAATTCATTCCACTTAAAGACCAGATCACCAATGATAAATTCTCATGGTCTTTCCCTTTTATCAAAAGAGTTCTTCATCTGAGCTTGATGTATTTCAAGCTACCTTAGTGCTTCCTTTCTGGTTTCTTTGAGCTCCATCAACTGTGCAAATCTCACTTCAAGAGGTTGTTCATTCAAAAATTCCAACTCTTTAACAAAACTCAGAGTAGGTAATTCAATAGAAATAGGCAACTTGGCTTCTTTTCCATAAGAAAGCACATAAGGAGAACAACCAGTGGCCCTTTTAGGAGTCACCTTATCAACCCAAAGGGCTAACTTAAGCTTTTTATGCCATATTTGTTGATTGTCCTCAACTGTCTTCTTGATTATCCAAATCAAATTCTTATTTGTAGATTTTTCCTGCCCATTGCCCTGCAGATAATAGTTAGAAGATGTGTTCAGATAAATGTTATTTCTAACTGACCAATCAAAAATCCTTAAACCAATAAAGGCTAAACCATTGTCAAAGATTATTGAATCTGGGGTACCAAATCTTGACACTAAGTCTTGATAGAAATTAAGCACAAAAGTCTTGTTTGCTTCTTTCAAAGCAATAGCTTCGGTCCACTTAGTAAAGTAATATGTTGCAGTAAGAATCCACTTATGACCCACACTTGAAGGTGGATTGATAGGTCCAATGAATTCTAATCCCCACTTAGCAAATGGTTACTCCACTTGAATTGGATACAGAGGCAGAGGTGCAAGCCTATGTTTTCCAAAAAATAGAGCACATTTTTCACATCTTCGGACCCAAGCAATAGCATCTTTAAATAGATTCGGCCAATAATAACCAACCCACATAATTTTTAGAGTTGTTGTTCTTGCAGCAAAGTGGCCTCCTGAAGGCCCATCGTGAAATTCTCCTAACAGCTTGTCAACTTGATTAGGCTCAATGCATCTTAATAAAACACCTTGAAAGTCTCTCCTATAAAGAATGCCATCAATAATTGCAAAAGGGATGGTTTGTAATCTGTAGCACCTCCTTTTTTCTCTATCTAAGCCTTCGGGGAACTCACCAGTTTGTAAATAGTGCATCATTTGTTGCACCTAGGTAGCAGTAAGAACTAAAACAACAACTGCATCCTCATTATTTAACACTGTACCAACACTTTCAACTTCTTTTAAGCTATTGTCCACTGTATTTTCTACAATCTGTTCACACAAACCCTTGCCTCTTACAAGCTTGGTTATTTTAATATCAATATCAAACTCCATCACTTTGGTTATCCAACCAGCACGCTTATCATTAATTTCATGGTTAAGTAAGAAGTCTTTGATAGTTGAATGAGCAACTAATAATTGAACTATGCTATTTGACAACATATGCCTAAATTTCTTGAGGCTTCTTACAACAGCAAAAACATGTTTCTCAAAAAAAAAATATTTCACCTCATAATCATGTAATACCTGGCTGAAAAATGCTACAGGTTGCTCCAAGCCTTCATCGTTTTGCTGGCACAACATAGCTGAAATAGTATCTACCCCTCCAAAGGCATAAAGGATGAAATCTCTGTCATAATTTGGATTAGTGAGATTAGGAGAAGTTTCAAGAGCCTCTTTTATTTGCTCAAAGCTCCTCTTACTTTCCTTGGTCCAATTGAAAGGCACATTTTTCTTAAGCATAGCAGTGAGAGGTTACAACAAAGTTGCAATGTTAGGTATGAATCTCCTTACAAAATATATTCTTCCAAGAAAGCTTTGTAAGCCTTTCTTGTGAGCTAGTAATGGTAATTCAAGAATAGCAAAGACTCTCTCAGGGTCTATAGAAATACTTTGCTTCAAAACAATGTGTCCAAGGAGTTTACCTTCGTGCACAAAAAATACACTTTTTTGGATTGAGAGATACTCTGAACTCTCTACACCTTTGAAAAATCTGTTTTAAATGCTAAAAATGTTCATTAGCATTTTTTTATAGGTCATGGTGCCCCATTTGGTTGTAAACGTTGTTTTAAACTAATCCTCTTGTTTTACCAAAATCTGGTTGTAACCTGAATACCCATCCAACAAAGAAAATATGTCAGAACCAGAAACTACTTGCAAAATTTGTTCCATGGAAGGGAGTGGATAGTGATGCTTTAGGGAGGATTTATTTAGATCTTAGAAATCAACACACAATCTAATTTCCCCACTTTTCTTCCTAACTAGAACTAAGTTAGACACCCAAGAAGTATGCTTGATAGGAAAAATAATGCCACTCTCAACTAACTTATTTAGCTCAGCCTTCATAAGGTGCTCTAATTTGGGATTAAGAGGTCTTTATTTTTTCCTAATAGGTTTTGCATCAGGTTCTAGTTTAGTAGTATGTTGGGATAGTTCTGGATCAAAACCTTTCAGATTTTTGTACTCCCAAGCAAAAACATCACTAAACTCTTCAGAATGAAATCTTGTTGTTCCTCCTTATTACATACCTTTCCTAGCTTGAGAAGTTTACCTTTGAAAATCTCAATTGACTCATAGTGCTCTTCCTTGAAAGTCATGTTGCATTTATCTTTTTGTACCTGGTCATCTAAGTTGAAAATAGATTCCAAGGTCACCAACCCCTTCGGCAGCTTGTTTGTCTTTAGTTCCACAATCTGATTATCATATTGTTGATGCCACTTTTGTTGGTTTTCATTTGCAAATTCAGCATCAGCAATTAAGAAGCTTACAATCTTCTCATCGCTGTCAAAAACTTGCCAGCTCACATTATTGTCAGGTATAGAAGGTCTGACTATAATTTTCATGTACTGACGTGCCTCTACTTTATGAATTTCATTTGGAATATCAAATTGGGCTCTTATGGCAATGAGCCTATCTACATGTTTATTTTCATTTCTAGGTACTGAAAGAATATTAAAAGCATCAAAATTCTCAATCAAATCCCATACATGATGCTTATATTTCTTAAGTGAATCATTTTTCGCAGTATTCATATTTTTAACTTGATTCACTATCAATTCTGAATCACCATAAAAATGTAAGCATTTAATACCTCTCTTTCGGACCCATTCTAGGCCATGTACCAGTGCTTCATATTCAGTTGTATTATTTGTATAGCTGAATGCAAACCTGAAAGCTAAATAATACTTGTTTCCTTTTGGTGAAATCAGCATGGCTCCACCACCAGCACCTACATTGCTCCTTGAGCCATCAATATAAAGCTTCCAAAGTTCATTTTCCTTCTTTGTAGGTTGTCTTTCCTTTTTAAATAGATTAGGCATATAAAAATCAGGTTCACAAATCATATAAACCCCTAATCCTATCTCATCTATGTGTTGGAAAGGATCAAGCTCATGATCTTTGGTTGCCCATTCATCTAGATTCATATTTTCTATAGGGGTGATGTGGTCTAAGGTCATGGTTTGCTCCTCCATTACAGGGGTGACGTATAGGTTAGCGTTTATAGGGCTCGGGACATATGGTTCGATATGGTCTTTGGCTAGAGGCTCAGACTTTATGGTTACTTTCATACCATATCTTGTTCCAAAGAACAGATGAGACCAATTAGAAGACAAGAAACCCACCAGTTTGGCTATAAAATCCCTTGAGAGGCAAATGGAAAAGTGGGGTGGTAGATCAATGACATGTATATCCTGATGGATTGCAAAATTGGGAGATGCATACAAAGTAAGGGCTAAATTTTTTATTATACCAACAATTTTAACAATAGACCCATCCAACTGAACTACACCTTTCTGAGATTTAGGCTCATAAACAAGACCTAACTTATCAGCTAAGCTCTTTGGCATAACAAAGCTACTTGCACTAGAATTGACCATATAGTTATGCACTATTTTGTCTCCAATAATTAGACTCAAATAAAATGGAAGAGGTTTTACCTCTTTCATTTTCTTCTCATTATTGACCTCCAAGCTATTTGCAAGCACAACTTTAGTGTTCCCATGATTATTATCAGAAACAAAAAGCTCAGCTAAAGCATCCTGCAACAAACTCTTATGACCCGGAATGTGCAATGCATCCATAACTGACATATTGGCAATAGTTTTCTTAAGATGTTCAACCATGTTGAAAGAAACAGGAGTTACCTTTTTTTAATTTTTAGTGATAGCAGCATCGCTTCCTTTCTGCAAAGGTTGTGATTGTGAATTGGACTGCTCCATGATAGGTACTTCTTGGCCTCTTTATAGAAATTGCACCTTAGGTTGTGCTGCAACATTAATATTTGATGCAAAAATAGGTTGCTTGTCTTTTGTAGGTTGCTGCTATGAATTTCCATCTTGCTGCCCCAAATCCATGGCTCTTTTTTTTATCTAGTGTTGGCTGAAATAGAAGAATCTTTCTGATCTTGACCGTTCATGCCACAAAACTCAGAACTCTGCCAATTTGTCAAAGCAACTTCGAAGCTTTCTTGTTGTTCCAAATTTTGACTTGGAACATTTTTCGAACCTGCATAACTGTTTTGGACCGTTAAGGCCTGATTTCTCATGTCATTAGCACATGTTGACTAGTTATGGGGTTGAATGCATGGGTAGCACCAATCACAATCTTGGGAAAGGTTATTTTGTGGCACAAGTTCCTTTGACGAACTGGTACCATTCGGGTTGTAGGGTTGGAAAAGTCTAGGGTTGAAGTTCTTTCTTTGGCATTGATAGTCATTTTGAAAGGCTGGCCGGTTTCGCTGGTATGGGGCTTGATATGGCTTATGTTCTTGGCCAAATTTCTTTTTAATGCTCACGAGATCATTCCTAAAGGTCTTCAATATACTTTTTATCTCTTGAAACTCTTAGTTTTGGGTTGGAGCAGCAATTTCTTAGGTTACAGTCTGATAACCTATTGCTAGAATAGGACGAACAACAACTAAGGGTGGTAAAGATGCAGGCGTAGGCATTTGAAAATATGGAAACAAAGGCATAGGGGTCCTAGAGGCAATTTTCCTAGCTTGAATAAGACAGTTATCAGCTCTAATGGTGATGTCATAAGCGTTAGGGAGTGTGTGCCCACCCATAGATTGGGTCATAACTAAAAATTTTCTATTTAGGGCTTTTAAGAAAAATAAAAAGGCATGATCTAGTAAAGGTTTTACCATTGTAGGGATTATGTCCCAGGTTCTCTAAAATTGGTAGTTGAAATCAGCCAAGTGCTCATGCGGAGCTCTCTTGATCATGCTTAACTACTCCAACAAAAATGAATGATCTAATTTATCAGCAAAATACTGGTACAGACCATCACCTAATGTATCCTATGTCGCGATTGAATTTTTTGTGAGGCCTCTGAACCATTGCAATGCTTTTCCTTTGAGTGACGCAGCCAAGAGTTTCAATGCTACATTTTCTTGAGTGATATTGTGAACTAAACATAAGGTGGCCACATCATGAATATGTTCAATGACAGTAGTTTGTTCTTCTCCAATGAAGAATGGTAGGCTCCTGAAAGTTGATGTTGGAATATCATCATAATGTGCAATATTCAAAGGGCTACCCCCATTAAAAGGTGCAAAAGCATGATGTCTTGCCATCGGTGGTGCTTGTTATATAGGAATAGGACTTCTTGGTGATAAGACTATGGAATTGAGAGTTGGAGGTGTTGATGCTAACCTTCCTGGTGTATCAAATAGTCCTTTTGTTGTCCTACCTCTCCTTCATGGTGGGGACAGCTGTAGGTACTCAAATGGTAAAAAACTTGATCTTGTTTGAATTTTTCTCATGCATAGGTTGCACTAAGTCTGCATGCAAAATTAGAATCGGAGTCACCATGTATATTGAAAAAGGCCTCCAAAAGGCTAAATAACTTGTTGCATACACCAAACAATAACTTTAAAAGATTAAAAACTTCTCTGAAATTGATTTTCAGGGTCCCACTGCGCATGCCAAAAATTGTTATCAATCAGATATGCACCTTGTGTCAAATTTGCAGAAATCTAACTATCTATTGACACATGGAAACCTTCTTCGGATGTGGGTGATCTGAACAAAGAAGGAATCTCCAGAGTGAGTTGGTTCTCTGAATGATGAATCTACTCTAAATGATTTTTTGAGGGAAAAGGTTAGAAAGATGACTAAAATGTAACCTATGACTTAAAGTGATTTTCAGAACTTAATGGTGACTAAATGATGACTCTGTTTTCTACCCACAAATAGATCTCAGTTAACAACAATATCTCACAACCTCTCATGAACACTCAACACATAAATGATTTGCATGAAGATTCAGATTTAAATACAACATGCAACCTGTATTTTATGAACTTTTTGCATCAAGAATTACAATTCTAGGACATGACAAGGATTTTATAAACAGAAATCATAATATGACATCAAACTAAAATTGCAATTGACACAAATTTTGAGAAATAGGAATGTTGTTTTTATTAACTGAAGGAGTATCAAAGTCTGAGTACAAATTGTTGCTTACAAACCTCTTTGTTTCAGCATGAGAGGAAGAAAAAATAATCTAGACTAAGAAAAACTCTAATTTTTTCTTCAAGATATATCTCAAAACCCTAATCCGAGCTCAAAAAGAAAGCTCAAGGAAAAGCACCTAAAACTGCTCCAAAATGTGGCATAAAAGTGGAAAACTCACACTTTTTGCATGTGCATGCCATAAGGCCTCTAAAAATAGGTAAAATCTGCTTTAAAAGAAAATAAAACACTTCATCTCTTCTCCATGCAGCTCAAATCCGACCAAGAAAAAGTCAAACTTATCTTTCCTTTACAAACTGCTAAAAATAGTAAGAAGGAATAAAACAATTTATAAATCATTGTTTTATCTTCTGATTTACAACATGCTATTTTTGCAACTTGATTTATTTTGTAATTAAAGATTGAAAATATTTTGCAAAATATCAACCTTATTTCTCCATTAAAATATTTGACTTTTGTTATAAAAAATCATAAAAATAATAAGGTCATCTTCATTATTTACCTAACTGATTTCTTTAAAATTAATTGAAAAATAGATGCCTAAAGTATGTATTTTAATTTAAAGCAATATTCCTCCAAGACTTGATTGATTTCTATAAAATCAATTACAAATAAATGCCTAGGGCATTAAGGCATATGTAAACTCACATTCATAATTTAATTGAATTTCTCTCAAAATCAATTAAATGAAACCTAAGGCATTGGACTTTGAAATATTTTATCAAATTTTAGCCTAAAGATAGGCATAAAATATCAAATGAAACTTGAAAAGCACATGAGAATTTTCGGCCACATGACATTTGACTTAGAAATCTGATATTTCTAAAGGCCTTCCAAAGTCGAATTAGGGTTGGTATGAACAAAACCAAACCAAAGCCCCTAATATCATTTCCTTTCCACTTTGTCACTTTGGAGAGTTTGGCTTTGCCTGGAAAAAATGTGCCACCATGAGGAAAGCTAGGTTTTCACTTGCAAATGCCTTGAAGCTCATGATTTTTCTCCTGCAGATGGTCGATTCTTTTCCCTGTGACAATGGTAAGTTACTTTCATGGTATTTTGTGACTCCCATTTTTTATTTGAAGGCAAGAAATGGCCTCTAAGGTTGTGGCATGTATGAGCATCTTGTCTGATTTTTGGCTTCCATTCTTCTGTGTTTTGTTGTTGCTCCTTGGCCGCCATGAATGTGAGCTCGAGCTTTGCACTGAGAGCTCTGTGAGACTTAGCTATGACCTATCTACTCCTCCACAACCATAGAATGGTAAGTCCTTCTCTCTTCATTGTTCTCTATAATTTTCTATCAATAAAAAAGCTTTTAAAAGCTTATAATGTAAGAGAATGATTGTTGCTTTCTTCTACAAAATACAGACCCATTACAGGTCGCGCCATACCCATGCTTAATCTTGGACTTCTATCAAGAAATTCACACCTCATACACTCTTGTTTTGGTTTTGAGATTGAGATGGCAAACTTTAAAATGGTTTTCTCTATTTTTAGTGGAATTTGCAATTGAAACTCCTCCTCTTGGCTGCGACCACTCATGCACAAAATGGGTGTTTGTTGATTGAAATCTGCATTTTATGTCAAGTATAGTTAAGAATTCTCTTAGAGAAGACTTCCTATTCCATTTTCCTGTAGACTCCTTTGTATCTTCATCACTACTAGGCTCGACCCATAATGCACTGTATGTATTCTACATTTTTTTGTGAAAACCCCAAGTGGGTAAGTTGAAATAAGACTAAATCTGCATTTTTGGCCAAAACCCTCATATGGGTAACTGTAACTTGAAAGAACATTCATCATTTTGTATTTTTTGTTGGAAACCCAATGTGGGTCAGCTGTAACAAGAACAAATTTGTATTATAAATTCAAAACCCCCATGTGGGTATTTGTTAGAATGCATGAAAAAACTCTCTGTTAACCTGTAGCAGCATTACACTTGCAAAATATGGCTATTTTAAAATGAACACCACCCTTTGATTGTATTGAGCATTTTGAGTTGATAACCCAACCTGGGTATTTTGAAACAAAGAGGAAACTCTGTATTTTTTTAATGAAAACTTCACCTTGTGCTGCATGAAACACCTAGAGACTCTTCACTTTCCTGTAGCAAGTTAATATTATGACTACTTCTGGATCTCACAAATGGTTGTTCATGTATTGAAAGATCTGTTATTCCTATTGAAGGCTCTTTCAGTTTGTTCACTGTCATAATATGATAAAAATACTTACTTTCATACCATTGTTGCTACTCACATGACATCTGCAATATGAACCAAAATGATTAGGTTTTCATACATAACACCATATTTATCATTCATTTGCTCCTTCATTCATTGCTATCACAAATTTTTTGGATAAGTTCATAACTGATATAACACTTCTGACAGGAAACAACACTAACTATTCTAATGTTGTTCTAGAACCTGAATGAAACCATTAATCTTCTTTATAATACCATTCCTATAGCAACATACACATGCATTTTCAGCTCAACACTCTCATAAAATGAAAACTCACTATGTGAACGGTTATCTTTTGTTAGAAGATTTTTTGATGAAGCATCATGTATGCCTTTTCACTATCACTATTATGACACAAAACACTTGTTGTTCCAGAACATAAAATTATGAAACAACATAAATAAATGTGAACAGAACCCAAGGCAGCAAAAGCAATTAATATGACATCAATATTAAAAACCTTTCCAGAATGCAAAAAGGTGGATTTCAGCTGAATTGAATCCGTTAAGTCTATTGTTCATCTGTAATCTTCATTTCATCACTCAGACTTGATTGTTATGAATGAACAATAAACTTAACCAGTTTGATAATTGAAACTTTGTTTTACTCCTTCATGAATGGCTCATATGAGCATGATAATTATACTACTTTACTTAGCCCACTTGTAAGTTTAAGGGGTAGCATGACGAGCTCTACCCTTGTGGGAGCCCATTTTACTCTACATGCTTTCATCTTCATAAAATAATCAGCTACACGACTTTTCCTATACTTGCACAGGAAATAAACAACGTGAGCAAAATAAACAAGATTCAAATGATTCCATGATATCTCAAGCTCTCATTGTATTCCTTTATTCTTAGTTGATTCTATGCATTTAAAGGAATGAGTTTTATTTTTGTTGGTAGAGCATGTAGTATAACTCACATCCAGAGCTCTAACAAGACTTTCCCAATTTTTTGCAAGTACACTCGGAGTCAGAAGCAGGATGAAGCGAGCTTGCAAGCACGTCAACTGAAGATCAAATAGGAAATGGTGGATATGTCTTATGTTACTTGCTTCCTTCCTTCTTTACCACCTTCAGTTGTAGAATTCATTTCTTGCAATTCATGTTTTTTTGGCTATCTCCATGGCTTGTGTGGATCTTTTAGTTTCTTCTTTCATTTCCATTCTGAAAGAAATGCATCAAAATGCAAATTTGTACCATCATTTTTATTCTTGCAATCAAATTAAATCTGTAATGTGAATAGCATCATGAAATAAATGAAAGCACTATTATGCTCAATCATTTGTACATTCAGTTTTTGTATTCCATTTGCGTTGCAAGCATTAAGCAATGACTCTTAAACTTTGTTTACTGAAAGCACTTACATAACTGAAACTTCATAAATCAGATGTAATCAGCAATTTTAAACAATGTAGCAACCAACTGAATTTCCACTTTAAGATCAAACAAAATTAAATCAGCTCCACCAATTGAGTTGTAGTGAAAATTGATAACAATTAACAATCTCAATCTCACTAATAGTGATTACTAAGAAAGGTAATTCCACCAACTCTACCAAATAGTTTACCATAGGAACAATAAAAGTAGACGCTTTGAAAGGAACTCCATGAAAACCAAGCTCTCTAAATGGTATATCAAACTCTAGTTCAAAATATTTTAGATGATGTTGCTCCCATAGCTCTATTACGCGCTTGAAAAATCCTTGAAACTCTGTATTGATTTTATTTTTCTCGTCCCTCTCTTGTTGTTCTTCCTCGATTTCATCAGGATCATACATTGACCTTCTTTCCCCTTCTAAAGTTTGGACCACATCCATTACCTCCACATAAAACTAGACATCCTTGGTCTTCTTGGTTCACACCATGATATGGTTATGCAAATGAAAATGAAGCAAAGTAATCATCTCCTTGTCCGCTAGCTGGAAGAATGCATGCTTAATGTTTTGATACATTATATCAGCTCTTTCTTCTACTCTCATGGTTGAATACTGAAATCCATTATGGTGGGCCTCCAGATTTCCAGTCATCTTTCTTCCTCTTCCACCAAATGTTGGCATATTTTACTAATGTTTATTAGAATTGTTGCATGTTTTACATCATTGGAATGACATATTAGTTGTAAATTTTTTGAAATTTTATCATGGTATGTGCACTTTGATATGATGTAATATGATTACGGTTTTGTTTCACATGTTGTAATATTAGATATATAACAGAAAAATAAATTATTGCATGAAATAAATAATAACTTTTCATTTTAAATGTTTTTTTTACAGAACATGGGTCTTCCAGAAGATCAATATGGTCCTCATGATATAGATCAAGAATATGTTGGTTTTGGTATAAATCACACGGCAGAGGAGGAGGATGATGCAGATACAAAAGACACCGAGGTCGATGATGATGATGATGACAACAATGGTGATGATGATGATGATGAGGCAGTTGCTAGTAGTAGCCAGTGACATTCATGATCATATAGACTGCATCATGGATCATTGTTGATATATCATTATGATGCCTCTTTTCATGGTTACTATCATATGTATCATTTTTACGGCTTGCAGTACCATATTATTGAGTTTTATAATTTTGGCATGTATCATTTTCACTTATATCATTTGGACATGTATCATTTTGACTTGTATCATTTTGAGCTATATAATTTATCATTTTTACTTATATCATTTGTACATGTATGATTTTGACTTATGGCGACTGTTGGACATGTATCATTTTGACATGTTATTAATCTAGTGGCATATTTGACTCACGTGTTTTAATCACTTATATAGATATTTGACTCACTTGTTTTGATCTACTTATATATATATTTGACTCACTTTTTTTAATTATAAATGATGATCATGTTATAATAATTATCTTGTTATTTAATCATAAGATTTATTTAAGAGGCGTGATATATTTAACTAATTAAATTGAGATAAAACATATTAAATTAATAAATGGAAGCAAAACAAGAGGCATTTTTAGAAGCAAAAAATGAAGCAACAATGGAAGCCAAACTGGAAGCAATCTTGGAAATAAAACTCGGTGTTATCTAGGAAGCAAAAACAGAAGCAATTCAGGTAGCAAACAAAGAAGTAATAATGGAAGCAATATTAGAAGCAACAAAAGATGCAATAATAGAAGCCATATTAGAAGAAACAAAAGATGCAAAAATTGAAGCAAAACTAGATGCAAAAACCGACATTATATCGGAAGAAAAATTGGAAGCAAAATTGGAAGCAAAATTGGAAGCAAACCTAGAAGCAAAACCCGAAGCAAAACTAGAAGCAAAATTGGAAGCAAACCTAGAAGCAAAACCTGAAGCAAAACTAGAAGCAAAATCGGAAGCAAACCTGGAAGCAAAACCGGAAGCAAAACTGGAAGCAAACGTGGAAGCAACACAAAAAGCAAAACTAGAAGTAAAATCGGAAGCCAAACTAGAAGCAACAAAAGTCGACACTAAATCTGGTGCTTAATCCGGCGCCGAAGTGAACATACCATTTTGCGCTGAGTTTTGCGCCAACAGAAGTGCCCAATTCATGAACTCAAATGCACTAAAATCCAACACTATTTTAGGTGCTAATTGCCTATTTTTTTGTAGTGTGTGGGCTACTTTCTTAAGGGATAAATTTGAAGCTCTAGAAAAGTTCAAGATCTTTAAGGCTAAGGTTGAGACAGAGACAGGTCTGAAGATTAAGTGTCTGAGATCAAATAGAGGTGGTGAATTTACTTCCGGTGAGTTTAATTCCTTTTGTGAAGAACACAGGATAAAAAGATAATTATATGCACCGTGGACCCCTCAACAAAATGGAGTTGTGGAAAGGAAGAAGAGGATAGTTCAAGATGTTGCTAGAACTATGATGTTGAAAGGAAATTTCCCTCATATCCATTGGAGAGAAGTTGTGAGTACTGTTGTCTATATCCTTAACCAGGTACAAATCAAAGGTAATATTGGTAAGACTCCTTTTGAGCTATGGTTTGGTCATAAACCTACTATTAGATATTTCAAAATATTTGGGAGTAAATGCTATATCAGGAGATATGAAGATCTAGGAAATTTTATGCTAGAAGTGATGAAGGAATCTTTCTTGGTTATTCTACTAATAGTAAGGCCTACCGGTGCTACAATTAGAGATTGAAGAAAATTGTTGAAAGTAAAAATTTTAAGGTTGATGAAGACATTGCTAGACCCTCCAGAACCTATGGATATGATTCTAATGATCAAAATGACAGTACAAACAAGAGTCAGACTTCAAATCAAGTTCAGATCATTCTGGTGAGTCAAGAAGAACAAGAAGAAGCAAAGATTGGTGAAAGTATAGAAGAGAGACCTCAAGAGCCTAAAATTTAAGAACACTCTGAGAATCCAAGGTATGTGAAATTGAATCATTCAAAAAATCAGATTATAGGAGATAAGAACAAAGGTGTATAGACTAGGAGAAGAATTGCAGAAGAATACCATTTAATTTCAAAGATTGATCCAAGTAATGTCAATGAAGAATGCAAAGATGAACATTGGATTGAAGCAATGAAAGAAGAACTATAGAAAATTGAGAAGAATAACACATGGATTCTTGTTCCTGGACCTAAACACAAAAATGTAATTGGAACTAAATGGGTTTTTAGAAACAAGTTGAATGAACAAGGTGAAGTTATCAAAAACAAAGCAAGAATGGTATGCAAAGGATACTCTCAGATGGAAGGTATTTACTTTGAAGAAACTTTTGCTCTTGTTGCTAGAATTGAAGCTGTGAGATTATTTCTTGCTTATGTTGCTTACAAAAACTACAAATTTTATTATATGGATGTCAAGTCAGCATTTCTAAATGGTGAATTAAAAGAGGTATATATTGAGCAACCTGATGGATTTCGATTGACTGATCAGGGAGATATGGTCTATCGGTTGAAGAAAGCATTGTATGGAATCAAGAAAGCCCCTAGAGCTTGGTATGCTAGATTGGATAAGTATTTACTGAAGCTTGGATTTAACAAAGGTATTGTTGATAGTAATTTGAATTTCAAGATTGATGATGATAAATATTTGTTTGTAGAAGTCTTTGTTGATAATATCATTTTTGGAGGAGATGATGGTTTGTGCATGAAGTTTTCTAATGAGATGCTAATGATTGGAGAGTTGAAAATATTTTTGGGATTGCAAATTACTCAAGTGGATAAAGGGATCTTTATATCTCAGTCCAAGTATGTGAAAGAACTGCTAAAAAAGTTTGGTATGGAAGATTCAAAACCATTCGGTACACCCATGGTGACCAAATGTAAATTGACACAAGATGATGATTCTCTGAAGGAAAACCAAACCAGATACAGATCAATGATTGGTGAATTACTGTATTTGACTCAAACTAGACCTGATATCATGAATGTTGTATGCATTGTTGCTATATTTCAAAATGATTCTAAGGAATCTCATGTGACTATTGTGAAGATAATTTTCATGTACTTGAAGGGAACAGTTGATTTTAGCCTATGGTATCCTAAAGATGATGATCTTACTCTAAGTGCCTTTACTAATGTTGATTGGGTAGGAGATGTGAATGATAGGAAAATTACTAGTGGTGGTGCATTTTTCTTGGAAAAGAAGTTGATTTCATGGTTAAGCAAAAGCAGAATGTCATTTCCTTGTCTACTATAGAGGCATAATATATTGTTGATGCTAACAATTGTACTCAAGTATTGTGGATGAAACATATGCTGAAAGATATCAGAGTCATGTATGATGAACCTACTACCATATTTTGTGAAAACCCAAGTGCTATAAACGTATCTAAGAATCTGGTAATGCATTCAAAGACCAAGCATATATCTATCAAGTACCACTTTTTGAGAGATAAAGTGAGTGATAAGGAAGTCAGACTAGAGTATGTGCCTACTAAGGAATAGATTACAGATATCTTTACTAATCCTTTGCCTAAAGATACTTTTGAGTATCTCAGAGGGAAGTTAGGGGTGATTACCCCTCCTAATCAGAACTAAGATGCATAGTCTTTGCATCAATCTGTGCATTCATAGTCATATCTTGATCCGAATTGATGTTGTGGTGGCTGCTACTCAGGGGGAGTAGTCAGATGATTCAGAGCTTGTGTACCTTTTCCATTGATGTAAAAGGGGGAGAAGAGTAATGTGAAAAACTATGGAAGAGACAAATGAAAGGGGAAGAAGAATAGTGTGAACTAAGGGTGAGAAAAGCAATGTGTAAAGGGGAGATTGTTGGAAGAAGAGTTGGTTGCATTGATAGCATATTTTTCACATCATGTGTTGCCATCAATGCCAAAGGGGGAGATTGTTGGATGTTGTGGTTGTATTTCTAATATGTGGTTGTCATTGATGTCAACACTATTAGCATTAATATCTTTAAGACTGTATATGTCGAGGATATTGAGAAAATTGTAATAAATATGTTACCGGTTGTCTGTGAAGCAGTGAAGATCAGTACAATAGAAAGTTCAGTATGTTGATAACTGGATGTTGCAGATTAAAGGGTTTGTTCTCAAGCCTATCTAGTTTCTACTTCGTAAGTTTTAGGGGTGTGCATGAAGATTTGAGGAAGTTATAAGTTTATGTGTCTTGACATCTATTTTGTTATTGCAAGTGGTGTTCATGGTAGAATATAATGTGATTCTGGTAATCTAAGTTGTTGTGTATGTTACTTAATTTCTCATGGATGTTTCTAGATCATGTTCTATCTATTTTGCACATCTGCATCGATCATTGTGCTCGCGATTTGAGATTTTCTCTTACGTGTTCATGTTTTTCATGTTCATGGTCAACAAGGTGTTTGAAGCATGTTGTGGATCTTAGAGGAAGAATCTTTGAAGGTGTTTGTGTTAGAGGACATTTTCTTGGGTCTCTACTATGTTGTGGCCAACTTTGGTTGATGTGCATTGATAATCTTTATTGTTTTGGGCCTACAGTTTGCATTCATTCTATTATTGTGTTGAAGCCGACATAAAGCAATGTAATTTCTTGTTGCGGATATATATAAGCGATTGTTTATCTCATTTCAAAAATGTGTGAAGTGAAGTGTGCAAGTTCTATGTGTGAAAAAGGTTCATATCATTCGAAGGCAGAGCAGAGTGTGAAGAAGAGTGAAAGCTAGTGAAGAAGTGCTCATGTGCTTAACCGAAACTGTACTCAGGCATTTGCAGATGCTACTTTCTCAGTTCAAATTCTTCAGATGGTTTTAATTTGAATATTTTTTGTAAGACAGTGAGTCTTCCTTTGAGCAGTGATCTCTAGGTAGTGCACCTGAATGCATATGCATTCCTCTTATATTCTTCTTATACTTTTAATAGGGTATAACTTGTGGATTAACCTCCACCATTGGTTTTCCCCTAATAGGGTTTCCACACAAAAATCTTAGTGTTATGTGTGTTTTTGATGTGTTGTTGATTCATGTTTTCACTGTTATTAATCAGATTAGAGATTAAAGGTTAATAAGTTTAATGAGTTTGAAATTTTGTCACAACTGATTCACCCCCCCCTCTCAGTTATCTTCCCTTGTGTTGCCAACATCTTGGAACTCCTTGAGAATAGGATAGTCATCCAAATATGGTTCCTTTTTGTCAATATTATTGACATGCACTACATAAATTGCACACCCCTCTCGATGAGCCTTCTTGAGCTGAATTACAAAAATCTATCCAAGATCTAAGGTTCTCTGAATTCCACAAACCTCAATCGGGTTTTCATAATCATCCAGACAGTTGACCACCTTATCCTCACAGTTCATTATAGCCTTATGCTTAGTTAACCAATTTATTCCCAAAATTACATCATATGAGCCTAAAGGTGCCACATATAAGTTGACCTGAGTTTGAAAGGTTGGAAGCTCTAACTCACTGCAAAAGAGATAAGTATCTACCCTCCACTCTACTCGATTACCATACTGGATTGTACATGAATTTTCCATGTATCCAAGTCTAATGGGTATCTTGGATATTATTCTAGGATTTATTAAACATTCAGTAGCTCTAGTATCAATCAAGATAGAGATAGATTGGCCATAGAGCTTACCCATCAGCTGAATTGGCAAAGCCTGATACTTTGCCTATCTGTTATCTAATGTAGCATGGATCTAGTGATGTTGAGTCTGCTGATAGCTTCCTTCCTTCTATGATTTCGACCACTGAGGAAAATTTGAGGCATAATGATCACCTCCACAATTATAACATCCATCTTGAGGCCCTTTGTGACCTCCTAGCTTGTCCTCTCTAAATCCCTTCTACTTATGGTCATCTTTACCCTTTCCTTTGTTTTCTTTCTTTTTGTTTCCACCATTACCATCTTCACCCTTCTCCTGCCACTCACTTCCCCTCTTGCGATTATGGATCTAATGGATTTTGTCTCCTTTATGAAATTTATTTTTCCCATACCGCGACTTAGAATTTGATTCGTTGGGAAGATTGGATAGCTCATGTAGTTTATGTTCCTATTTGGTGGCTTTTTAAAATACTTTATTCATGGTTTGAGGTTCATGCATATCCACTTCAACTCCTATGTGAGGCATGAGTCCCATTATAAATTTTTGGATATGGAAACATTAATCTCCCTGATACTGAGGCACATATTCCAATAGGTTGGTGAACTTTTCCCAATACTGAATCACAATCATATTTCCCTAGGTTAAGTTCTGAAATTTTGTCACCTTCTTGTCAAAGAAAAGTTGCGATAACCATCTCTTCTTGAAAGCTTGGAGGAAGAGTTCCCAAGTGATCTCAGCAAGTTGAAGATTTTGTTCTAACTTCTCATTTTCTCACCAAGTCGTTGCTTCACCTAAGAGCTGATATGTAGCCTATGTTGCCTTAGTCTATTCAGAAAGGTTACAGAGCCCAAAGTATTTTCCATCTCTATAACCCAAGCCTCAACTCTTACTCGGATAGCCTTACCATCGAACTTGGGCGATGCTACTCTTTTGAGGTATTTCCCAATCTCTTCCTCAATTCATCCTTGTGGACCTACCCCTGGACCATCATCTCCTTGATTTCCTTTTGCATTCCTGTGGTTCTGATCCTCACATGCCACTCAGACTTCTTGCTCTATATGATCCATGTGAGACTCTTTTTGATTCAGAAGCTCTAGAATTTGTTTCAGCTTCTTGTTAGGTCCATTATCAAAACCACTACCACCCCCATCTTGCCTAGTGGTCATAATGTCATCCCACACTTATCCTGCAACACATTCACATTTATTGCATCTCAACACAAGGTTCCATGAATAAATGTTCTTATGATACATCACATAATTTTTCATATGCATACATCCCTCATTCTAGAATATATACACATTCATCCATAATACACACATTTAGAGTCCTTCATTGAACACACCCAAAAATATTATCTAATTTTATTTATATTAAAGGTGAGTCAATAGACCCTTATTTACAATAGGATTCTTGTTACATCATTTTGATTTCTTGACATTAGAAAGAGGACATTCATTTGGGTTCTCATCTTAATTTACATCAAAGTTTATAGAAGAGGATGGTTGAGCATGCAGGCTCTCCTTTTCCTCTCTATTCAACAAGGATGCATTGGGTCTACACCCTAGAGGCCAATCCCATATTATGGATATCTTTTTTATCTTATATATCTGCTTCTCCTGAATCTTCAAGCCTCGCTCTAGCTTGATTTGTGTAAGAGCTTGAGCTAGAGTTTCTTCATCGAGAATTTTTTATTGAACCTCTGTCTTGGTGTTTCCTTCCTTTACATCATTCTTATGTGAGGTTCTAACATTTTTCCCTTTCCTTCATCCTGCCTTTGACCTTCCCATTCTTGCATTCAATCCGGGTTCAATCAATTCTCAAGACAACCAAATTTTGGGGTCAAGGTTCAACTACCCCTAGTCAACTATGGTAGACTCAAAAGGCCTAGATTTCAACCCTAAGCTCTGATACCAAATGTAATAAACCATTCTAATTTACTTAATTAACATTATTGTATTTGATACATGAATATATTCCAAATTAAAAAGACATAAATAGTGGCTAAATTCAATCATAGCTACACATGTTGATTTAAAATGAGTCAAGGGTTCATATATTCACTTCAAAAGTCAAATTAAAATATCAGGTTTGACTTAGCTCCTAAGGCCACAAAGTCATTACATTGTACACTTTACATCAAATACATGAACGCATTACATCAAGTTACATCTTAGACTAAAATAGTCTTGTGAACAACTAAGGTTCTTCTTTAACACTTGCCTCCACTAGTGGACGAGAACATGGTTGAAGCACTTTACCGCCCAACCACAAAGCTCATGCTTCCTCGAAATTTTTTCAACTTGAAGAATGCCTAACCCTGCATAGAAAATTTAGCAAGAGAACAATCTGCAAGGTGGAATCTAGTGTGTGCCTATACATCAACATGCAATTTCTATCTACAAGTTAGAAGAGAAAATGTAAGATCTATGCTAGGAATGACAGAGAGTGAATTCACAGAGTTCATATATACAAAATGAACTATATTGCTTGGCCAAGAATAGTAAATGTGTTGCAACAATAACAAATAATAGGTTCTAGTAAAGAAAACCTATACTCTCTAAAATCCATTTCAACACCCATCCTGAAAGGTAACTTTCTACATATACAACATCTCATAATAGCTATCTACCCTTTAGTAGCATCTACCTTGAGGTGCTCTAGTCAACTGAGGTGTCATTGTTTTGTTCAAGTATTAGAATATTTTTTCACATATGTCTTCAAAAGAAGAATCAGATTACTAATTTACTCTCTCTAATCATAAATCATATTTATGATTCAATAGAGTAATTCAACAATCAGTCATATCATTCTTATGGCTATTATATACTTTTCATCATAGGCATTTTCCATTTAAAAATGAACTAAGAAACAAAAGAAGGTTTGTTACAAGTATGTGTATGTACATAGACGAAGTCTATGTGCATACACATATATGTGCCTACTTAAGTTTTAGTTTTATGCATACATTCTAAAATAATCATTAATTTAGATTGAAAATTAAATAATAATATTCCATTTGATGTTTCTTTTGTCAAAAGTAAAAAATCAGAACAAGTCTATGTTAACAATTTCACACATACTATTGTTTATTTTGCATTCTCACAAAAATTATGATACTCTAACATTTTTGTTTACATATGACCATTAATCATTTAAACAAAACCAATACTATTTCCTATTAAACATTTATAAGACAATTTGTTTCTTAAAGAACGCTCATTGTTTACAACTATTCAATGTTGTTCCAGCTAAACAGTTTAATGAGCAAGGCTATTTTTCAACTACAAAATAACTTAACATCAAAACAGTGTCATTTGCAATAGATTACTCACTATTTACTGTATTGTATTGTATTGATGTAAATACAATAGTGAGTAACATTACATTTCACAACAATAGTTACAGTATTGTATTGAACAAGGTCAATCTCACAACAATATACATATATATACGTATTTCTACAAATATTTGTTAAAATACCTTTCCATTATCAACCCATCTGATAATGAGCATTAGAAATAATAGAAATGAAATACTAGGAATGATACCCCTCCCATAGGATTTTTAGTCAATCCTTTTCAAGGATTATCTATACAAAAATAACACTGCCAATCAAAATAGATTTTGATAACCTTTATAAGGCTAGCACCATCATGCAAAATAAAAATGAAGGTTGAGCTATTTAAGGCTCTTCGAGCCTTCGCCTAGTTTCTGCAAACAACTGTGAAGGCTCTAAACTTTATTGGATTCCACACTAAGTAGGTTGTAGGCCATGTGACCCCTACAAGGTGGTTGACATTGCTTATGCATTCAGCTCAAAGTCGATTCAAATCATAGACATCGACTCACATTTTATTGTGCTATGAAAACATTCGATAAAATGGAAGGAATACTTCTAGCATGTTTCAATAATGGAAATAAAACTAAGTCTATTGCAAAAAGAGATCGATTTACCTCCAATATGAGCTTTGGTTAAGTTTTTCCTCAGATTTTTCGTTGTCTCGAGTTCTTCTGCTTTTTCCCTTCGAATTCCCCAATTTTCTATTCTTCTCTCTGCTTTTCACAAGGTATCAATCAAAAATGAAAACTACAACATTTTTTTGAATGTTACTGGTGATGGCATTATTGCCTTGCCATTGGCCACTACTTGGTTTGAATATTGTCATTAAACTCGTGGTAGACCACACCCTTCGTGGGATGCCTTCATGATTTTTCATTGATTTTAAATAGTCTGATTTTGAATATATCGGTTATCAAATTTGAATTTGATAAGAATATGAATATGTATACATATATATATATATGTATATGTATATATATATATATATGTAATACATATATACATATATATATGTAATATATACATACATATATATGTATGTATATATATGTGTATGTATATATATGTAATATATACATATATATACATATATATATATATATATATGTATATATATGTAATATACATATACATATATTTATATGTATTTATATGATTTCTTTCATATTTATCATGTTTGTTCTTCATTTAAAATATATATATATATATGTATGTATGTATGTATGTATGTATGTATGTATTCACATTTATTTACATACAAGTATATATATACATTCAGGTGTAAATTATTTGTTTGGGAGAGATTATAAGTTCCATATGCTACTGTTTAAATTAAGTAAGGAACTTTAATTTCATCTCGAGCATCCATATATATAAACTAAAATAATTTATTTTCACTTAATTTTCACATAATGAAATCTCTTATCCTTTTTAATCATTCTTTACAATACTTACTTTCATTTTCTTCAAAACACAGAGTTTGAGTAGACTATTTAAACTACAAGCCATTCATCTTCAATCACGGAAAAAATTCAAGTCGTGAAATTACATTATTCTATATATACATAAAAATAGTTCAAATGCAAGTCATCATGCCATTTGTGGTGTGTGCACCCCGATTCAAACTAGCTTACCATTCGATCTAGCTAAACAATCCTACTTCAACTTTTTTCTCATCCTTCAACCTGTCACCTTGCAACTGCACACACTTGCACTTACAAATTTATCAATAACGTTCAATTCTTGGTAACATATAAGATAATTTCCAAAAGTTCACAAATTAAACATCAGTCAACTTCTTTCATTCAATTTTTGAAAATTCTAAAATCTCATTTAATATATATTGAATTTCTTCAATAATTCAATTTTTCATATTGTAATAAAATATACAATAAAATTGGGTTATGAAAAACTAATAGGAGGAGTTGCATGTTTTGATGCAATACTTTAAGGAGGGGGAATCAATTATTTTACCCTATAGTATTCTTGCAATAACTTAATGTGATCAATCTATAACTTATCAAAAAATTCTTGCAATTTATTTGTTGTTGCCTCATTAAATACTATTATGCTTACTACAAAGGATGTTTCTTGAGGAGAATTTGTGTCACTTAATCTTATTAAAATTAAATTTCTTGTAAGTTCATTTATGTCTCTAGCTAATTGGGGTTTATTATGCTTAGGGTATATTTACCATATTACTAAGGTTTCAAATTTAGTACCAAACTCGATCCAAAGTATTTCCTTAGTTTTATCCTCAAATGTCAAGACATATTCATTGTTATATAATATCCTTATAGTATTCATGGCTATGGAAGAAGTTATGCCCCACCTTGTTCAGATAAAGCACACACTTTCTTTAACTAATATCCTTCCCTCCTATGGAGTAATCTTGTTGACATCAAAATTCAGGATATTTTGAGCAACTTAATCTCATCTTCTCCAATTTTCCTCCTTTCTTTATTCATTATTTGCAAGAAGGCATCTGAATTTTTCTTTAGCAATAGAGATTTGAATTCCTTTGATTTCATGAATTCATAATCTTATAAGAATTATTGACATGATAAAGCCATTACATCATGTAAAACTTTACCCCCTTCTTCTAAATCAAGCAATCTCCTCTCTAGAGGAATTCCAATCAATTCAAGTCTCTAAGGTGAGGCAATGCCTTGTTGGATTTCTTGAATATCAATTTGATTTTCTCCAATTTCCTATGTAATTGGATAATCAACTATAGTTTTAACTTATTCTTGTTACATTGATCCTACTTTAGGAATATTATATCTTATTCTTGTAGCATGCACCAATGGAGGCTAGAAAATAAATTTCTCTACTTCTTGCATCTCTTTGTGCAATTCCTCCATAATGGGATCTTAAACAATTGGCCCTACGATAATTATTGAAGGTACAAATCTTGGGCTATCAACATGATCCAACATAATTTGTGTTTTGAGAATGGGATCTTTGATCTCAATAAATTATCCTTTATATCTAGCCTCATAATTATCTCTCTTTCCTTCCACAAGTAAAATTACAAGCCACTTATCTTCCTATTATCAAATTTTTTCATCGTTATTTTTTTATCAAATCTTCAACTTCATCAAATTGGTGCTCATATGTAGACTTCTCCACTCTTCTTTTGAAATGATCAATATAATTCTCTAGGTCAAAATTTATCCTCCTTTATGCTCTCATTCTATACCCCATTAACATAGAACTCGAGTTCTAATCATTCCTTTGAAGTAATGCTAAAATATGAGAACTTCAATGTCGGTAGAAAGAATGAGCACTTTTGTGTTGTCTCAAGTGAAGCTTGTCAAACTCATTTAATTGTCATATAATTTCAAGGAAATCCACCCTATCTAGAACCCACTTTGGTAAAGCATGTGGCTCAACATTTACCCCATAAAACCTAATGTTTATTATTAGTTGTGATCATATCCTTTCTCATGATATTGGTCTTTAGGTCTCAATAAATACATAACAATTTCAAATAATCGCATCCTTTTATGACCCAATAAACCTAATATTACCTACACAAAATATCTTTCAAACAAGTCATAGTCTGATGATTGGTAGTATGAATCCCATATATGAGTTTGTCCTTGCATGGGTATGGGATTCCCTTATATGTTTTAGCATCTCAATTACAAGGCTTTATCCCAAATATTTCCTCCATTATGTAGCATAATGTTGTACATTATGGAGTACCACCTAAAAGAAGGAATCATGTTATCAATCTTAAAGGACAACAATTTCTTATGTATCACCTCAATAATGAAAGATGAAAAATCCAAATCCCTATTAACGTGTTGATCTGTTGAATATCAACTACCAAAATCATCAGGTGGATTGATACTTGAGGCTTTGAAATCAATTCCTAGCACCTGACATAATGCATAATATTCTATTATAAAATTCTCTCAAATATGTCATCATTGAAAGGTTCCAATTAACTCTTTGCAAATGATTTGGTCTACCATAACCTCTCTTCCTATGATTTAGAAACCATCAAAATCTATAATTGGATATGTCCCAAGTTTTATATTCTTTATGCAACACACCAAAAAAATAAAAAATCTTGGGGATTGAGGTTGAAAACTTCTCTAATTAATTCATTTTTCATGGTCAACATTGGTGTTCTCTCATAATTGTACAATTTTCTAGTGTTGACATTGTACTTGTTATAGATAATATGAATTATTTTGACACTAACAAATATATTAGGGACCACTAAATTCCCTAAATACAACCTTTGAATATTGAAAATAGGGTTATCCCTTGTGTTATGGTAGTAACATAATTTAAATAATTATCATCCTTGAACTAGTATAATTGAATCCATAATCAACTCAACTCTATCATGAATCCTTTCAAAAAGGATTCCTATGCACTAGGCATGCTTTGACCTTTTGGTATAACCAAGAAGTTGACTCAAAAGATCCTACTCTAAACCCTGCTTCTCTCTACCACCCTAAGATACACTTCAACTCATTATATAATATGGTAGCTATACTTGTAATTTAAATTCCCTACGCTATGAAGGAGTGACTTATGATAACCTAAAGGAGTAGAAAATTCCCTTAAAATTAAAAACCCTATCAATAAAAACCCTTATTAGCATAGAGAGAATATTTGGAACATAATTGTTTTACCAACTCTTTAGTGTCTTTGAATTGAAACCAGCAATAGAGGCCCTATTTAATACCACGTGCCCTTTATAATAATTTCTCAATTACCCTCTTCACAACCTAAGAATAACACCCTAACATTTAGGAGTAAACTTTAAAACTCAAAGTTGTCCACCAACTTTCATATTGAATGCTCATACAAGCCAAAATATGTATGGCATATCATGACATATTTACTGCCTTTGAATATCAGTTGTTGATTTCCTATCAAGAATAAAATCAATGGAAAATTAAAGTCACAAACTTTAATGTAATGAATTTAATATATATTTTTATCAAGTTGTATTGTAAAGAATACATGTGTTGTAATAATAGAATAATACCTATCTCAACCAATTTCATTTAATACTAACTAACCATGTTGGAACCTCTTATATAATAGACTAATCCTATGTCATTAAATCCAAGTGTCATTGTGGGAGACATGTGTCATCATATCACATCATCACAATCTTGAAGAAATTTGCAAGGATATGCAATTATGCAAGGAGGTATTCATGTGTTGAAATCAAGAATAGGGTAATGTGTGTTTCTACTCAACCTTTAAAAGAAAGGATTTAATACTACCTCTAGGCTCAATGTAAAAATGAAGAGTAGGCTCGATTATGAAACTGAATTGAAAAGAGTCTTGCACTATACTGAGTTGTTGTTGTTGGAAACATGAGCATGATGGTGCATGGATGGTGTATAGTGTTGTCATTGATGTCAACCCATTATAGAAATGTGGAAGTTTTGGTTCGAAGAAGACCAAATGGTGTGGATAATTGGCTAAGTCTCAAAGTGCAATTTCAATGTTATAGTGAACCATTTTTGTGGTTTGCATTGATCCACTATGCAATATCTTGGCATGTGGTTTTGAGGTGTTAATAATGTGAATTGAAGGTGTTTAGATCCAAATTTTTAAGGTTATATGTCTTTCACATTTGAAGATAATGTTGACACTATATCAGGCTCTATAATGACAGTATTACTGGTACAAAGCACATATTGGAATGCTCTACATTCCACCGTGGATGAATATTATGCTATGCAAATTGAGGAAGTGTTTACAGATTTCAAAAGTATGTGTGCTCCAAGTGGTAAGTTTTTTGGTGATCTATGTGTCGAGTTGTGAATGAATAGCTGGTTCATTCAATTATTGCTTCACTAGTTTTACTATGTGGTGCCAACCTAAGGATTGGGGTCATGCATAGTTAAAGTATGTAAGGATCAAATTTATGGGAGTGATTATAAGTCATGCCGACCTATTTTGGAGGTGTACACATTTTGGTTTATTTTGCAAGGCATGTGTATTAAATTCTTAAGCTAATAGGATATGTGGTGCATGGTTCATGTAATTATTCCAACCTAATCGATGTTTTGGTTGGTTTTTGTATATATGCAAGGTTGATCCATTGTGTGAATGAGATGTATGAGTGTATGTGTAGAGAGTGTGTGTGAAATCTAATGTAGTGTGAAGTGTGAAAGGTGAAGGGGTGAATTATGAAGTGTGTTAAGTCAATTTTCAAAACTTAATTGAAACTGTATCTTCAACATGTTGTAGATGGATTATTAGTAGTTCATTTTGGTAGTGAGATACACTTTCCTCTATCTCTTTCTATTCTAGGCAATGATCTCTTGGCAGGGAGCCACTGGCAGTGATTCATTCTTTCTTTCTGGATAGTGAGTCCACCATTTTGTAATCTCTATTGTAATCAATTATAATATATTGTGAGCTAATCCTCATCGTGATTTTTCCCTTTCAAGGGTTTTCCACATAAGTCTAGTGTTCTTCTGTTCCTTGATGTGATGCATGCTTTATATGTTCCTTTCCATTACTACACATTTAATGTGATGCTTTGAATGGATGTTTAAATTGATAAGGCTAATGAATTTTAGTAAATTTTGATTCACCCCCCCTCTCAATATTCTAGATGTTCAACAATTGGTATCAGAGCTTGGTTCCTTCTATTGGCTTAGGATTTGAAAAATGAGAAAGTTCAAAGGATAACCAAACTTCAAACAATGTTGAAAAGAAGAATGATAAGAAGAACAATGTCAAACAAGTTTGAAACTATAAGAAATATTTCGAAAGATCTATCAGATAACTTGTTGCACAAAGGTATTCATCTTTTAATGG
The DNA here is from genome assembly GCA_007115665.2 of Sequoiadendron giganteum. Taxonomy (NCBI): domain Eukaryota; kingdom Viridiplantae; phylum Streptophyta; class Pinopsida; order Cupressales; family Cupressaceae; genus Sequoiadendron; species Sequoiadendron giganteum. The sequence continues at coordinate 295,450,390 of CM021104.1, read as the reverse complement.
TTATTGCTACTCTTGAAATAAATTTGGATATAGAGTTGTAGAGTGTAGAAGAAGAATGAATCATAATGTTCAATCCTTTCTCAATCAATGTTTTACATGCAATAGATTTGGTCATAAATCTAGTGAATGTAGAAATTTGATGATGAATGGTTACAATAATGGTATGATGTTTCAATCTTTCAATGGTTATTGTTATACATGAAATGGATTTGGGC